>LR812527.1:59453288-59493288 GCA_903798195.1 Danio kyathit
TAAATGTCATTCAAAATATCATATTTTGCCTTGGTTATGACATCTATAAGAATCGTCTTTAAGTCTCATTCATTTCTTTTCTTTGTCTCTACATTCTGTCCATCTCGTGGTCGAACGCATGGCCATCACATGATCGGTCATTCAAAAGTCTCGTGATGGAGGTAATGAAAGGCATTTTGTCTAGTTGGTTACCGATTAACAAAAATTAGCTGCAGGGTCCCGACAGCTGCGGTCAGAGTGTTGGGGGAAAACAATCGGATAACTGTTATCCAGATCTGGATGCTGGAAGCAGTTTGGGGGCTCCAATTTCCAAGCCTGATTCGAACCGGTTTTAACCAGCAGAGTCCCTACATCATAAAGTACCTTAAAAAAATACAATTTTCCAATTTTTTTTTTTTTTTACAGCACTTCAAGTGAAGCCATTTTAAGAAAAGAAAAACAGTCAGATATTTTTTATAGCTCTATCATTATGCGTGCAGTAGAGGGCTAATGTGTTCAACAGAAGAAAGAAACTTAAGTTTTAACTAGTAAAGGGTGAAAATAGTGCATAAATGTTCTTTTTTGTGTGAACTATATGTGACTGAGCATTTCTTGTGTTCAGATATTAGATGATTTGAACATTGTGGTCAAAGCCGGCGAGACGACAGCGTTTGTTGGACCCAGCGGATCAGGAAAAACCACAACAATACAACTCATCCAGAGGTTCTACGACCCAAGTGAAGGAATGGTACTGTCATTTTATCCAGTGGTATTTTAGTATAATTAATATGCCTTTTGGGCGGCACTGTGGCTCAGTGCTTAACACTGTCACCTCACAGCAAGAAGGTCGCTGGTTCGTCCTGGCTGGGTCAGTTGGCATTTCTGTGTGGAGTTTGCATGTTCTCCCTGTGTTGGCGTGGGTTTCCTCCAGGTGCTCTGGTTTCCCCCACATTTCAAATTTGCTTTAGGTGAATTGAATAAACTAAATTAGCCGTAGTGTATGTGTGTGAATGCGTGTATGGGAGTTTCCCAGTACTGTGTTGCAGCTGGAAGTGCATCCGCTGCATAACCATATGTCAGAATAGTTGGCAGTTCATTTCGCTGTGGCGAACCCTGATAAATAAAGGGACTAAGCCGAAGGAAAATAAATGAATGAAATGATTTGTGTTTGGGCAGTGTGTATGTATTTATGCACATTGTATTCATTAACCAAAACCTTCCTGAATGAATATTATTTGAATCCTAAATTGAATGTCTGGTTTAGTGTTGAATATCTGGTTGTGTGTCAGCATTTGTTTTGGTCATTTTTAGGTTTCCTTGGATGGTCATGACATCAGAAGTCTGAATATCCAGTGGTTGCGTTCTCTTATTGGCGTCGTGGAGCAGGAGCCGGTTCTGTTCGCCACCACGATCGCTGAAAACATCCGATACGGCAGAGCTGGAGTCACAATGGAGGAGATCATAGAGGCCGCCAAACAGGCCAATGCCTACAACTTCATCATGGGTCTTCCTCAGGTAAGACGATTACTGTAGTAGAAGATCAGTACTTCATGCACTACCACAACCATATCATATCATATAACTGTATCTCAATTAGTGTTGGCAAGGCAAGTTTATTTATATAGCACATTTCATACTCTATGGTGATTCAAAGTGCTTTACATAAACAGGAATAAAAGAAACAAGAAAATAAAAACGATTAAAAGAATTAAAAATGATCAAAAACTAGGGGTGTGACGAGATGCCTACTCCACGAGACGAGACGAGATACGAGATTGGGTTCACGAGAACGAGACGAAACGAGATTTTTACAATATTTTTAAGAAATCCTCAATGATGAAATATATGAATGGAAAATAGTCTTTTATTCAACTGGGGGAAAAAAAACAAATCGCAAAACTACTTAGGTGCTTTCTTTAAATCAACTTGTAATGAATGTTATTTTACTTCTATTTTAATGAATTATACGCAATAATGGACATGCAAACACTGCTAAATATTTTGCTAATAGCCTATGTGAATGGAAAATAATCTTTTTATATGTAATTTTAAATATTAGCAAAATATTTGCTAATATATGAATGGAAAATCGATTTTTATTCAACTAGAAAAAAAAATCACAAAATACAAAATTTAGGTGCTTTTTAAAAACATTGTATTGAATGGTATTTTATTTCTGTTTAAATAAATTCTGTCATAAAGGACATGCAAACACTGCTAAATATTTAGCTATAAACTCTACCGACTGGCTTCTCCCCTGTACAATTTTACATCATATATACAAACTTATTTCCACACACTGAAACAAATATATGTAATTTTTAGTATTTCATTTTTAATTTAATAAATGAGTTTCACTTTCATTTAGCAAGATTTCATTCAGGCCCCGTGACTCACTCTGAGCTACTGGATGCGATCATGCGAATATGAAGGACTGATAGGAGAGTTGTTTTAATGGAGTTTGATACCGCACGCAGAATGAAAAAACAAAAAATTCAGCTTTTCCCGGACAGCATAAACTTGTGTTCCGTGATGATGATGTGACGATGAGTCTCCAGGAGTTCATTCAGTGAGTGTGTGTGTTTGTTTGCGTGCGCTTAGAGATGTGTGCGTCTGTGGTGCTTTACTGACTCGCTAGGTGAGTAGGTCCTGCAAAATACGGCTAAAAGTCATTCACGGTGTCAATAGTTTGATTACGGCGTTTACATATCTGCACTTCAATGATGCGACTAAAATAGGAATACTCCACGTCTTAATTCCATTTGTGTTTACGACGATTATGCCTTTCAGCATATCTGAAGTGCTATTCCATTGCATGGATATGAACCATAATGTGTGAGGCTGTAGTTGTAGCCGATGTTGGATGCGGCACCTGCTAAACTCCGGTTTAAAAAGCGGTTACGTCACACCCGCCCACCCAACCAAGTGACAAGCGCAACTCTGAGGCCAGCCTGGGTTGCCAGGTGTGCAAAGCACTTTATTTGCAGATCAAATCCAATCCTGCTTCCAATCGTCAATGCTAATTTCACCCTCACGCTCCATCATAACATCACAACTCACGAGACATATTTTAACCTCGATGAGAAATCTCGCCGCGATTTAATCTCGTGAGATCTCGTCGTACGAGATCATGTCACACCCTTATTAAAAACAGATATAAAGAGATTAAAATGTGTTAAAACAGGTTTTATAGGAATGAAAAAGAAAAGAAAGACATGATAGTGCGATCTGTGGGATGTAGCACAGTGCTCATTCAGTAAAGGCACAGCTAACCAGATGTGTTTTCAGTCTTGATTTGAATGTGCCTAATGTTGGAGCACATCTGATCATTTCTGGAAGCTGATTCCAGCAGTGTGGGGCACAGAAGCTGAAGGTGGATTCACCCTGCTTTGACTAAACTCTTGGAATTTCTAATTTATTTGATCTTAAAGATCTGAGGCTTGTATTCAGTAAGCATATCTGTAATGTATTGAGGTCCTAGGCCTTTTAGTGATTTATAGACAAGTAATAATACATTCAAATCTATTCTGAATGTAACTGGGAGCCAGTGTAAAGACCTGAGGACAGGTCTGATGTGCTCTGATTTTCTGGTTCTGGTCAGAATCCTGGCAGCAGCATTCTGGATGAGCTGCAACTGTCTGACTGTCTTTTTGGGAAGGCCAGTGAGGAGGCCCTTACAGTAATCCACCCTGCTGCTGATAAAAGCATGAACAAGTTTCTCGAAGTCCTCACTGGAAACAAAGCATCTAATTCTTGTAATGTTTTTGGTGTAATTCATTACAAAATACACTCAAAAATAATTTTTTGCTGCTTGTTCAAACTACTTATTTAACATTAGATGAATCCACACAATTCTTGAGATTTTTGGGGGACAACTTAATTGTTTTATGTTCAATCCACTTCAAGCCCGCTTGAACATTTTTTTTTATTATCTACAGATCAAAACACTGTTATACAATGACTTAAAATTTAACAGAGGGGCTAATAATTCTGACTTCAACTATATATATCAACAATAGTAGGTTTTATTTGTCTGACAATTGCACATGCCGAAGAAGCAAATAAATATTTTGGAAATTAATGTCAGTATGCAGTTTGTTTGAAATTAATTTGAAACATTTTGTGTTTTGGTATTGTTTAACATTTTATTTTCAGTATAGAGTCAAGTAATTAAATTACTTATTGAGTAACTGAGTTAAGTTTTTCACAAAGTAATTAGAAAATGATGTTTGAATGATAGTTGAATGAATTAATTAGTCATTTATAACTTTGGTAACACTTAGAATAATGGTCTATTAGTTATTGTATTTGCTAAGATTAATTTTGTATTAATAATCTAGTAAAGAATTTAATAATCATAGTTCAACATTAACTAATGACAATGTAAAATTTTACATTGTCTTGTTTTTTTTTTGTGAGTATGTTGTTGTATATTGCACTGTCTGTATATTGCACTGTCTGTATATTGCACTGTCTGTATATTGCACTGTCTGTATTTCGCACTGTCGTTGTATTTACACTGTCTGTATTTTGCACTGTCTGGAGCCAGCACCTAAGCTTTTCACTCATCATAGCACACTTGCTACTGATGATGTGACAGTAAAAGTGATTTGATTTGATTTAATGCATTGTTATAATCCAAATATATGGTTTTTAACATTAGATAATGCATCGTGATAATGCAACTTACATTATTTAACTTAAATAACATTAACTAACATTAACAAAGATGAATAAATACTATATATAAATATATATATATATATATATATATATATATATATATATATATATATATATATATATATATATATATATATATATATATATATATATATATATATATATATATATATTACTAATAGTTTATTCATGTTAGTAGTAACTAATGTACCTTTTAAGAGATTTAATGTACAGAACACTGTTCTCAATTAAATCATCTTTTTTATGTTAGCTCTTTTATGTTAGCATCTTATGTTATGTTAGCATCTTGTTTTATGTTAGCTCTGCAATCTGGATCTCAAACTAACCAAAGTGTGGTGTTTTGCAGACATTTGACACATTGGTTGGTGAAGGTGGAGGGCAAATGAGCGGAGGGCAGAAACAGAGGATCGCCATTGCTCGAGCGCTGGTCAGGAATCCCAGAATTCTCCTGTTAGACATGGCCACATCAGCGCTGGATAATGAGAGTGAGGCTGTCGTGCAGGAGGCTTTGGACAAGGTCAGATTAATGATATCCTCACCAGCTGATGCTAAAATATAACCTTGGCACAATCATTCATCCTGCTGATTTGCTTTATTATATGCGTTCTAATTGATCCAATTATTGATTTCCCATAAGTGACAAATGGGTGCATCTCAATAAGCACTTGTTTATTAGTCAGTGCACTGATCAGGGCGTGAGCCATTTTAAGTGCTGTCTCAATTACACAATTTTTCCAGTGCACTGAAACGTCTGCACCCTGAAAAGTCTCACAATGCACCGTGAATTCATCGAAATGCACTATGCACCCTTAATGAAAGCTCAGAAGCATGAAATATGAATCACGTGACTCAAATCGTCAAACGTAATTACAAAGAAGAGACGTTTTTCTAAAAAGATTCTGTTATTTATTTATTTTTAACATGAACCAACAGTGGTCAGTGCGTCGACACATGCATTCCAGTGCTCACGTTGACCTGAGTTTGATTCCAGCCTTGCGGTCTTTTGCCGATCATTCCCCTCTCTCTGCTCCCCATGCTTTCCTGTCTCTATACTCTATATTGTCCTGTCCATTAAAGGTGAAAACCCCGAAAAAATAATTTTAAAAATTATATTTATATCATTAGATTTATTTTTTTTATGGTTGAAATGTTGCTGGTATGAAACAAACTATTTAGCTATAATGTACATTTAAAAACATGGTCAAATTAATATATGAAAATTATTAGCTCTGCTGTTGTTTATACATTGCGTTTTAACACATTAGGCATCCAAAAACCTATTAGAAACCAACTAATTAAAATACACAGAAACTACTTGAACACCGGTTGAACCGGAAGTTACTATGACATTTTTTTCAGTATGTTGATGAAACACCCAGCAACACCTTGGAAACACGTCAACAACCGTTTAGAATACCTTTAATGCTCCCGTAGTGTCTGTTTTTGCCAGACAACCATCAACTGAGGAGCATGAGGATGAGGATGAGGATGAGAATGAGAGTGGCAAACTGACAAACCATTGCTGTAGCTCTGATACACGTTTTATTTATGGAGATAATTAAAAAGCACTGCAATGTTTGGGTGCTCTGTGTTTGTCTGAGGTAAATAGTTTACCATTAGTCTTGAAACTTGTATAGTTCATAAAAAGTATGAAGCTGATTGGTTAGTCCTAGTCACATGACTTACGGTGTGCTCGCGGTATTCTGAAAGTTTGAGATCAGGCTTCCCACGATTCTTGAGAGTGCTTAAATTTCAGACATATGTATTCAAAGCCTGGAAAGTACTTAAAAACAAACATAGGTTCTTAAAAGTGCTTGAATGTTAAAGTTTATGGTGTTAATTTAACAATTTCAAAACTGTTGGACGAAATACTGAATGAAAAAACTGCAAATTTCCTAATTTTGCAGAAGAACTGAGACGCATGATGCACAAATGATCAATATTTCAGAGACTGCATTTGAATATTACCAGAATTTAATTGTATTAAAGTTCGTTGAGCATGACCGTTTTATGATTAGTATAATATTTTTAATGTAAATATTAAGTGTAAGTGAAATGTTAAGTACAGTAAGAACTTTAATGGTGCTACATATGCTGGGGTATGAAGTGCAAAGGTGCTTGATTTAAAATTAAAAATACTTTTAAAAGTCCTTGAATCTGCTGTTCATGAAAGAGTGGGAACCCTGTGAGATGTTTTAAACTAGGTGCACCTGGAAAATGTGAATGTGTCGTTGTGCTTGCACACTGTGTGAGCGCGTCACTTCCTATTTGCGCTTACAAGCTGCACACCTCCATTGGAAATAACAAACTTGCGCACACAAAAGGCACAATATGTTAATGGCCCCTTAGCAAACTTGTTTTTTCCTGTGTTAGTGTCCTAGAATTGGTTAGTTTAAATATAAATTTGTATGCAAGTGAATGTAGCTTTGTTTAAGAAAGAAAGATTTTTGTCTGTTTGTTGTTGCACACACTCGTTTCATGACATTTTTCAGGCTCGACAGGGCCGAACGACTATCAGCATCGCACATCGTCTGTCCACAATCCGCAACGCAGACGTGATCGTGGGCTTTGAGCATGGCCGTGCTGTGGAGAGAGGCACACACAGCCAGTTACTGGACAGAAAGGGAGTTTACTTCACCTTAGTCACGCTCCAGAATCAAGGGAAGGACACGGACACTGATAAACCAGAGAACAGTGAGTACAGCCAGTTTCAGGAGTTAGTTATGTAACATGTTCACATATTGCCTGAAGAAGTCATTCACCCAAAAATGAGCATACAGTTGAAGTGAGAATTATTAGCCCTCATGTATATTTTTCCCAAATTTCTGTTTAATGGAAAACAGATTTTTCCGAACACTTTTCTAAACACAATAGTTATAATAACTCATTTCTAATAACTGTTCCCCTTCATAGGGAACTCCAACGTGTGTCTGTAATAAACAGACTTTTGGGAGTGCGTTAGACGACCAATCACTTCTGAAGATAAGAAAACGGGCCAATGAAATGCCAATTGAGTTGGCGGAGCTGAGCTCCACAGCTGAAACTGATGAGCTCATCAAGGCTATACTGTATAAGTCAGCTGCTGGAGTCAGCTCCTCAGAATTGTTGCTTCAGACCCGATCACGAGACTGAACCCTTCTGCTGAAAGCTGACTTCCAAGTTGAAGAGAAAGCCTTACCCTCACCAGTGTGTGAGAAGACGTTTGAGCGGCGGTCGAGCTGGGTTTCCCGTCCTCCTGGCGTTCGCTGGTGATCTAAAAGAGCAGTTTTCAAAGAAGCAGATTTTCCTAAGAGAGCAACACAGTCAATCAACACGTCTTTTTCAAGACGCTGTTCTGACTGTGCGTTTCTGGATGCGGTGGTTCCTATCTCCGGATGATAGGCACGGGTATCGCATGACAGGTCTGGGGGTCCAGCATGTCGATGCGGTGCCCGCGGACAGCTCATGCTCTCACTGCGAGGGCGTGGTTGTTGCATCGCTGAGATTGCGGCTTCAGCCATCCCCGTTGCTCCCCGTGAAAGCGGTTAGCACGTGGGCAGATCTGAGGATCACAGTGGGGGCTTATCCGTCGCCTCCGGGCCCGCGGACCCCAACTCCTCCACAGCGCGTCCCATCCAAGCTTCGGGCGGTTGTACGGTTCATGACACGCCTGATGACACCGGAGATTGAAGGTCCATCGCGACATTGGAGGGTGAGCTGTTATGCTCAGATGACAGACTGGGCTCACTTCCATCCTATGGGGTGCAATGCGCGGTCACGGTTCTCGAATCAGACATAACGGCTGCGCTTCCTGGGCTGTTTCGACAGTGCGGCTGGAGATGGCTTGTCCCCCAGTCTCACCGCCGGACCGACTAGAGGGTGTGACGTGTGGGCTGATCTAAGATTAATCTTCCAGCCCCCGTCCCCTTCTTCCCAGGGGCGCACAGTGAGCACACGCTGGCAAAGAGGGCGTTTTTTTTCTGCCCGGTTCACGTGTGCTTCCGCCTTCACCTCCCGTGATGGCGAGGCGGCCAGTGGGTACGAAGCTATTCCTCGGGTGGTGGGCGCCGCCACCTGGAGGGGTAAGCTGAGACCCCCGTCTCAGGCGGGTGGGTTATCTGTGTTTATCAAGGCCATAGCCCACACCACTGCGGGCCATGCCGCTTCTGCCGTGCCCCACGGCCTCCTGGCTGTGCTGCACAGGGGCGGTTCTTCCCCAGTCTTATGCGTAAGCCTCGCACGGCGATCGACTATGCTCTCATGACATTCAAGTCAGCGGCCGGGCCCTGGGGAAGACGATGGCCACATAGTGGTCCGGAAATGCCACCCTGGCTTGCCCTGAGGATATGTGCCGCGCTGACAGAGTACGCTTTCTTAGTGTGCCCATATCCCAGGCAGGCCTTCTCGGCGACACCATCGGGGATTTTACCCAGGAATCCTCAGTGGTGAAAGATCAGCCGTGCGCGATGGAGCAGGTCATCTCTTGGTGGGCTCGGAAAACTGCTCTCCCCATCAGACCCGTTCCTAGCCGAGTGCGCTCTTCCCACGGCTCCAAAAGGCTCCGCCGTCCCAGTCCATTCCATGGCTAGTGAACGCGCCGAGCCTTTAAATGTCACTTTAAGCTGTATAGAAGTGTCTTGAAAAATATCTAGTAAAATATTATTTACTGTCATCATGGCAAAGATAAAAGAAATCAGTTATTAGAGATGAGTTATTAAAACTATTATGTTTACAAATGTGTTGAAGAAATTTTCTCTCCGTTAAACAGAAATTGGGAAAAAAAAAATAAACAGGGGGGCTAATAAATCAGGGGGTTGAATAATTCTGATTGCAACTGTACCCGTAATCTAGATGCCTTTGCCTTTCATATAAGCTGTAAGCATATAAATTTCTGATACCAAATGATCAACTAGAAGTCAAGATATTATTTGTTGTTCCTAAAACTTGAATAGACCACAAGACTTTTGTCAAATAGTGTATATGCAGGGTCATATATACAGTATTTTACTAAAATTTGGGCCCAAAAATTTATGTAGTTTATTTATTTAACTATTTAACTATTTATTTATTTATTTATTTTTACCATGCAATGTTGGAGATAGAATGTATTTAATAAAGAAGTGAGTCCTCTTAAAAGTCCAGTAGGAAAATAAAAGTAAAAAGTATATTAAATTAAATAAAAAAATGAAACAAGGTAAAATAAAACATTTAAATGCATATGCCCTTTAGATTTACTAAAAAGTTGTAAAGTAATTTCACATTGCATATGCAAAAGGAATTAGCACTGTAACGAGTTTCTATTTTAAATGACACAAATGACATTATTTACATTTACATGAACCATTCATTTAACTACTAACACAATACTGAATCACAGCTGCAGAGTCGAGAGTTACAGAGGAGGATGAACTTGAGGAGTTTAGAAGATTCAGCAGTGGAAGTTATGAGAGCGTCTTAAGGTACATCATGCCTCATATTTAAAAAAAATTCATCCAAAATGTTTTCTTTAATACTAACATGCCTTTCCTATTTGCTCTCTTTGAGACGGCGATCTCTTTCTCAATTGTCAAATAGTCTTCCAGTCATTTCTGGAAAATTTGACCTCAATTCAGACCTTTTCGAAATGGAGGAATCGGAAAATGTCAACAAGGTTTGGAGCTGAATTTAGTTTTTTAACAACGCCATGCAATAACATCTCATGTATTATAATAGCTCCATGTTGTGTTGCAGAAAAGCAAAGGTAAAGCAAAACAGGACATAAAACCGGCTCCTGTGGCTCGAATCCTGAAGTATAACCGTCCCGAATGGCCTTATATGCTGCTGGGGTCTATAGGTGCTGCCATAAACGGATCCCTCAACCCTATGTATGCACTGTTATTCAGTCAGATACTTGGGGTGAGTGCTGAATACCACACAGAATCACAGAAATAAAGGTGTTGTTTTAATTTAATGTACAATTTAGGTTATTAACAATGCGTTAACTAAGAAGGATGCTGGTTTGAGTCCTGGCTGGGTCAGTTGGCATTTGTTTGCAGTTTGCATGTTTTCCCTGTGTTGATGTGGGTTTCCTCCAGGTGCTCCGCTTTCCCCCACAGTCCAAAGACATTCGCTATAGGTCAATTGAATAAACTAAATTGCCCATAGTGTATGAGTGTGTGTGTGTGAATGTGAGAGTGTATGGGTGTTTTCCAATACTGGGTTGTGGCTGGAAGGGCATCCACTGCGTAAAGCCTCATTCACACTACGAGCAACTCACAGCGATAAAGCAACAAACGACCGATCATTTCAATGGAGAGTGGGCGACTTCCTGAGGCCTCTGTCTACGCAAGCGAAAGCGCGTGTTGAGCGATGCGACAAAGTTGGCAACAGCCAATAGGAGCACCAGTAGAACTCACATGATTCTCCGTTTGCAGCTGATTGCCACCCAGAACGACAGGCAGCTACAAAGTCAATGCTAGTGTGAATGAGGCATAAAACATATGCCAGAATAGTTGGTGGTTCATTCACTAAGTTTTCTGATAGTTAATAAAATACATCTAAAAAGTACAAAAGTTTGTGATTGCCAGTGTTGGGGAGGTTACTTTGGAAATGTAATAGATTACAGATTACAAATTGCCCTATTTAAAACTTAGTACCTTTTTAATTACTTTATAAAAGTAAAGTAACTGATTACATCTGATTACTTTGAATTGAACTGAACTTTTTCAGGCTTTACGCAGATTAATTGAATTGAACTTTTAAGTTTCTAATGGATATTTTCAACTAAATCATTTTCAAGCATTTTTTCCAAGCAGGTGTGATCTTATAGTAGCTCTGTTTACTGGTAGAATTTCAAACCTCTCATCACTTCAATTAAGATTATATTCATTTAATTTTAAAGTACAGCCACCACAAAACCAGACCTTATAACAAAAAGTATGTTCAGTTCAGTTATTTACTGTGAATAGTAAACAGCAAAAACAAAATATCCAATAAAACCAGCTGTTACACATTTAAAATACTACAGTAATTTATAGTAAAGGGAAATATTTATGAATGAGTATTATATTGTGTATATATATTTACAACTCTTCATTAATAAATTAATCTACATAATGTAGTATCATTAGTAACTATCATCAACTAATAGTAATTACCATAGTATACTTTAGACTTTACTACAGCCTTATTTCAGCCTTTACCTCCTGACTTATTAGCCCTCCTGTTTATGTTTTCCTCAATTTCTGTTTAACGGAGAGAAGATTTCTTCAACACATTTCTAAACATAATAGTTTTAATAACTCATCTCTAATAACTGATTTATTTTATCTTTGTCATGATGACAGTAAATAATATTTTACTAGATATTTTTCACTTCTATACAGCTTAAAGTGACATTTAAAGACTTAACTAGGTTAATTAGGTTAACCAGGCAGGTTAGGGTAATTAGACAAGTTATTGTATAACGATGGTTTGTTCTGTAGACTATCAGAAAAAATATACAGTAGCTTAAAGGGGCTAATAATTTTGACCTTAAAATGGCTTTTAAAAAATTAAAAACTGCTTTTATTTTAGCCGAAATAAAACAAATAAGACTTTCTCCAGAAGAAAAAATATTGTCAGACATGTTGTGAAAATGTCCTTACTCTGTTAAACGTCATTTGGGAAATAATTAAAAAAGAAAAAAAATTAAAAGGGGGTCTAATAATTCTGATTTCAACTGTATGTATATATAAATATATATATATATATATATATATATATATATATATATATATATATATATATATATATATATATATATATATATATACATACGCTACTGCACTACTTCACTGATAAAATAGCTTCGCTACTGAAAAGCTATTTGATTTAGAAAGTAGCGATGGTACCGCCACACTACTGATAAATGTAGTCAAGCTAGTAGCTGCCCATCACTGTCAATGTGATAAAACCGCTTTGGCCAGAGGAGTCTGTTGCTGCCCTGAATTTCCAACGCAATCACACAGCAATTCGTAACTTTTTGATTTAGTGGCTAATTCGTATGAATCCGTACGATCTAATTCATACAAATTAGTACGATTTGCTCATCACCCAATGAGAGCAAACGGTTGGGGTTAGGGGTGGGGTTAGGTGCCACGCCTCCTTTTTAAAATCGTACGACTGAACTCGTACGAATTTGTACGAATTAGCCACCAAACTCACAAAACGTAAAATACTTACGTTTCCTCGTGAGATCAGGCTGGAATTTCACAAATCAATAACTTTCATAATATATCATTTGAAATGAAAGGGTCTGGTTTTATTTCTGTGCACTCACGATAACGACAAAAACCATTTGCTTTTATAAAATAAAGAAAGGCTAGGTAACATACATGCAGATGCTTCCACAGGTTCGACATTGAAGCCTTTGGTGTTGAACGTATTTTAACAGCTGGCAAACAAATTTTGCGCTGAACTGTTATATTTGTGAATAAATGGCCTTAGCAGAAGACATCGTGCAAATCAAAAACAGGCAAAGCAACAGATTAATATTATTCAACATATTTAGATGTAACCCCATTTGTAATCTTTAACATTTTCATAAGTAACTGTAAAACTGTAAAAGTATGAATATATGAAACAATAATCAGTAGTGGATGAGTGTGTTTTGCAGTTGTGTTTAGAAGCTCTAGTAGTGCAGATTTTCACAGTTCACCTTTATTTGAAGTATTTTTTGCTATTAAATTTTGACAATATTACGGCTGTTTTTCAGACGTTCTCAATTCAGGACCAGGATGACCAGAGGAGGCAGATTAACGGGATTTGTATTTTGTTTGTGGTCATAGGGGTCGTAAGCTTCTTTTCACAGTTCTTACAGGTATTTCCACTATTTGTTTGTGTTTTTGTTGTCTGTATTTGATTGTTTCCCTAAAGTAATGTGAGATATTGGTTGCAGGGCTACTCGTTTGCTAAATCAGGAGAGCTGCTGACTCGTCGGCTGAGGAAATTTGGATTTCAGGCGATGTTAAAGCAAGAGATTGGCTGGTTTGATGATCCCATGAACAGTCCTGGTGCTTTAACGACCAGATTGGCCACCAATGCCTCCATGGTTCAGGGGGTGAGTGTAGAACATATTCAGTCATTCATTTTCCTTTGGCTTAGTTGCTTATTTTTACAGGGGTCACCTATTCCAACATATGTTTTACGAAGCAGATGCACTTCCAGCCACAACCCTGTGAAACACCCATACACGCTCACATTTACAGTATACACTACGGTCAATTTAGTTAATCCAATTCACCTATAGCGCATGTTGGGGAAACCGGAGCACCTGGAGGAAACCCACCCCAACACAGGGAGAGGTCTGCGTGGGACTAGTTTTGGAGTCCCACTCCCGCAAGGTTTTATTTCACACCCGACCGCTCCCGCTGTATATTCAGCTGTTGTTCACCCACTGTCCGACCTGCCCCGTTTTCTACCCGACCTGACCGTTCACACTAAATTTAACTGGTTTCCAAAATCTCACGTTTAAATCAGGTACCACCAAAAGAGAGAGAGATAACAGATGAAACTGTATGTTATGCAAGGATTGTAGGCTTTGTTTGCCCCTTTGTGATGAGACATGAGTGTTGCCCTAAACCTGAGGTTCTAGTCTTCTGAAGCTGGTTGCACACTGTGCATGTGTAACAGTCATGAGCACTGGCTGTACCGGTGCTCAATAAGAATGAGGAGATCACAGATATGCTGTTCCGAAATAACGTTGGGACTCGGGTGTGCCATATTGCCAGACTGCCCACTCCTGTTCAAATTGCACCAGAGTTACCGACCTCTACATGTAAACGCCACACAGAAATGCCAGCCGTACCAGCCGGGACTCAAACCAGTGACCTTCATTCTGTCAGGTGACAGTGCTAACCACTGAGCCACTGTACCACATCTTTTATATAGAAAAGTGGTCTCTTAAAGGCACAGCAGCAAACAAATGACAATTTAATTGTAAGGATTGTAAAATTTAGAAATGAAAAGCACACAAAATGGATATCTAAACAAAATTATGACTGGGTTTGCCACACAGAATCTTAAAACTTGAAATTAAGAGGGAATCTACCAAAACTTTTATTTAAATATGCCCCTTTAAGAAAACTTTCATTTATTCATTTTATTTTCGGCTTAGACCCTTTATTCATCAGGGGTCATCACAGCAGAATGAACCATCTTATCCAGCATATGTTTTACGCAGCGGATGCCCTTCCAGCCGCAACCTATCGCTGGGAAACACCCATACACACTCTTTCACGCTCATACACTGCGGCCAGTTTAGTTTATTCAAATCACCTATAGCACATGTCTTTGAACTGTGGGGGAAATCAGAGCACCCGGAGGAAACCCACGCCAACAACATGCAAACTTCACACAGAGATGTCAATTGGTCCTGCCTGGGCTCGAACTAGTGACGTTCTTGCTGTGAGGCGATCGTGCTACCCACTGTGCCACTGTGACGCCCCAATAATAATAATATTTCATATTAAAATGTTGTTTCTTAAAATTTAGTCTTTTTAAGGACTAAATTCGGCACACAGAACCTTTACAATGTAAGTTGACTTTATTGGAGTACGATTACATAAAATTACATTTAAAAAAAATCATATGCTATTAACATTTACAGGAAAATACAGTATAAACAAAAATATGGGAAAGTTAAGGAGTGTTTTCTAAAGGCACAGTAGCAAAAAAAACTGTTTAATAATAATTAGATGGAAATGATATAAAGACAACATCATGACCGAATTTGGTACACAAAGTTCACAATCATTATATGTGGACTTTAGGGGGGGAAAGGTTTCATATGCTTCTTAACGATTTATATGAACATACAATAAAATAGGACTGTAAAATAATCAAAAATATGTGAAAGCTGTTATTTAGAGAGAGAGATTGGATAAAAAGAAACCACATGCACCTTTAAGGTTTACTACTAAGTATAATAATACAATTTTTACTATTTAAAAGCCCAGTAGGAATAAAAACAGTTTATTATTATTATTATTATTTGTAACTATTTAATTTGATGGATCAGAGAGAGAAAATAGATAAAAAGTTAATTATGAATGATACTACAGTATGCTGCAGGTTCCAACACCTTATTTAAATTTAAATGTATTATTCATTCATTCATTCATCTTTTTGGCTTAGTCCCTTTTTAATCAGGGGTCACCACAGCGGAATAAACCGCCAACTTATCCAGCATATGTTTTACACAGCGGATGCCCTTCCAGCAGCAACCCATCACTGGGAAACATCCATAAACTCTCATTCACACACACTCATACACTGCGGCCAGTTTAGCTTATTCAATTCACCTTTTGCGCATGTCTTTGGACTTGTGGGGGAAACCGGAGCACTCGGAGGAAACCCACGCCAACAAGGGAACAACATGCAAACTCCACACAGAAACACCAACTGACCCAGCAGAGGGTTGGGGTTGGGGGGGGGGTGTGTATGGGTGTTTCCCAGTGATGGGTTGCAGCTGAAAGGGTAATGATAAATGTAATGAATGAATGAGATTCATCTGTCCTTTTAAGATTGACATCATATACTGTATGTATAAGTGAAGTGTGTGTTTGATTGTGTGAAATGTGTTCTTCATCAAAGGCCACAGGTTCTCAGATCGGCATGATCGTCAACTCACTGACCAACATTGGCGCTTCCTTCATTATTGCCTATTACTTCAGCTGGAAGCTCAGTCTGGTGGTCACCTGCTTCCTGCCTCTCATCGGCCTCTCTGGAGTCTTTCAGTCCAAAATGTTGACTGGACTCGCTAATGAGGACAAAACCGCACTGGAGGCTGCCGGACAGGTAAAAGTCATGTTTAATACAGCTTCATCCACTTATTCAAATGCAACATTCATGTATTTACAAGTGTAAAAAAGAAAAAAAATGCAAAGACAATAAAATTTTGTATTTTAAATTATTGTTATTAAATATCAATATTTTATATTTATATATAAAAAGTCAGAATTATTAGCCCCCATTTAATTTTTTTTCTTTTTTTTAAATATTTTTTTATATATTGTTATGAGGATATGAGATGGCTTATATTTCATTAATATAACAGTAAGAGTAATAAACAGTCTAGGAAACATCTCTAATTTTCACTTAATGTATCTTGATGCATGGAAATAACTGAAACCAAAATAAAAATGAATAAAAATTATGTAGACATAATAAATCCCTAATAGACTAATAACTCATAGCAGGCTTCATAAGGTCATGGAAAACCTGGAAAAGTCATGGAAGTTTGACATGGCATTTTCCAGACCTGGAAAAGTTTTGGAAAAGCAGAAAAACCCACATGGAAAAATCATGGAAATTAGTTTAACAAATATCTGTATACTTTAATATAGGTTAGTTGTCTTTACTTCTATACTGTCCTTGGCCGAAAACATGCTCTCACATTATTAGTGCTGTGTAAGCATTATCTAAATCAGTTTTACATAGATATAAAAATACATTTAAACTAAATAGAGTGTTGCATGTTTTATGATATGCTGTAATAAATTTGAATGTGCATTGTTTTCTTATTATTTACCACAAACACTCCCCGGCCACTTTATTGGGTACTCCTGTTTGCTAGTATTTAGTTGGACCCACTTTTTTTTAGAACTGCCTTAATCCTTTGTGGCAAAGATTCAACAAGGTACTGGAAATATTCCTCAGAGATTTTGGTCCATATTGACATGATAGCATCACACAGTTGCTGCAGATTTGTCGGCTGCACATCCATGATGCGAATCTCCCGTTACACCACATCCCAAAGGTGCTCTATTGGATTGAGAACTGGTGACTGTGGAGGCCATTTGAGTACAGTGAACTCATTGTCATGTTTAATAAACCAGCCAGAGATTATTCGGGCTTTATGACATGGCGTGGTACAATGCTGGAAGTAGCCATCAGAAGATGGGTACACTGTGGTCGTAAAGGGATGGACATGATCAGCAACAATACTCAGGTAGGCTGTGGCGTTGACACGATGCTCAATTGGTACTAATGGGCTCAAAGTGTGCCAAGAAAATATCCCCCACACCATTACACCACCACTTCCAGCCTGAACCGTTGATACAAGTCAGGATGGATCCATGCATTCATGTTGTTGATGCCAAATTCTGACCCTACCATCCGAATGTCACAGCAGAAATCGAGACTCATCACCAGGCAAAGTTTTTCCCAATCTTTTATTGTCCAGTTTTGGTGAGTCTGTGCGAGTTATAGCCTCAGTTTCTTGTTCTTAGCTGAGAGGAGTGGCACCCGGTGTGGTCTTCTGCTGCTGTAGCCCATCTGCCTTCAAGGTTGGATGTGTTGTGTGTTCAGAGATGCTCTTCTGCAGACCTCAATTGTAATGAGTGCTTATTTGAGTTACTGTTGCCTTTCTATCAGCTGGAACCAATCTGACCATTCTCCTCTGACCTCTGGCATCAACAAGGCATTTGCACCCACAGAAATGCGGCTCACTGGATATTTTCTCTTTTGCATATTTTCTCGATATTTTCTCTTTTTTCTCTTTTGATATGGCCACAGCCATATCACCCTGCAGCCCAAGACCGGTTACTCACTGAAGCTAAGCAGGGCTGAGCCTGGTCAGTACCTGGATGGGAGACTACATGGGAAAACTAGGTTGCTGTTGGAAGTGGTGTTAGAGAGGCCAGCAGGGGGTGCTCAATCTGTGGTCTGTGTGAGTCCTAATGCCCCAGTAAAAGTGAAGGGGACACTACACTGTCAGTGGGCGCCGTCTTTCGGATGAGAGTAGGGGTGTAACCCCGGTGTCCTGGCCAAATTCACCGAATTGGCTCTATCACCGAATTGGCTCTATCACTGTCTCTTCACTTCACTAATAGCTGGTGTGTGGTGAGCGCACTGGCGCCGTTGTCCTGTGGCTGCCGTTGCATCATCCAAGTGGATGCTGCACACTGGTGGTAGTGTGGAGACCCCCCCCCCCCCCCCTCATGATTGTGAAGCGCTTTGGGTGTATGACCATACACAATAAATGCGCTATATAAATACACATTACATTACATTACATTACATTACATTTTGCAGACCATTCTCTGTAAACCCTAGAGATGGTTGTGCGTGAAAATCCCAGTAGATCAGCAGTTTCTGAAATACTCATACCAGCCTGACTGGCACCAACAACCATGCCACGTTCAAAGTCACTTAAATCACCTTTCTTCCTCATTCTGATGCTCAGTTTGAACTGCAGCAGATCATCTTGACCATGTCTACATGCCTAAATGCATTGAGTTGCTGCCATGTGATTGGCTGATCAGAAATTTGCATTAACTAGCAGTTGGACAGGTGTACCTAATAAAGTGGTCGGTGAGTGTATATGTAGACATTACATAAAACATTAGGTCTTGAAAGTCCTGGAAAAGTCCTGGAATATTAGTAGTAAAAATGTGTTTGAACCTTGTCTAATGAGATTTTGGTCCTCTCTGTTGATGCAGGTGTCCAGTGAAGCTATGAGCAACATCAGGACCATCGCCGGTTTAGCCAAAGAAAAGCACTTTGTGGCTCAATTTGAAAAGCAGCTTCAGGCTCCGTATAAAGCAGCCAAGAAAAAAGCTTATGTTTATGGGATTTGTTTCGCATTCGCTCGGTGTGTCATTTTCATGGCCTACGCTGCATCCTTTAGATACGGAGGCTATTTGGTCAGTCATGAGGGGCTTCAATACATGATGGTGTTCAGGTAAGTGTGGTTATCTGTAACTTTCAAGCAATGTATTGTGGCATGTAAGGGTGCACAATATTGAAAAATCATACAGAAATTGAACAATTAAATGTGAAATAACATTGTATAGGCAGCATGGTGGCGCAGTGGGTAGCACAGTCATCTCACAGCAAGAAGGTCGCTGGTTCGAGCCCCGGCTGGGTCAGTTAGCATTTCTGTGTGGAGTTTGTATGTTCTTCCCGTGTTGGCGTGGGTTTCCTCCGGGTGCTCCGGTTTCCCCCACAGTCCAAAGACATGCGGTACAGGTGAATTGGGTAGGCTAAATTGTCCGTAGTGTATGTGTGTAAAGGACTGTGTATGAATGTTTCCCAGTGATGGGTTGCAGCAGTAAGGGCATCGGCCGATACGTAAAATACAGTATATGCTGGATAAGTTGACGGTTCATTCCGCTGTGGCGACCCCGGATTAATAAAGGGACTAAGCCGATAAGAAAATGAATGAATGAATGAATGAATAACACTGTATAGACTTCATTGTTAATGTGATCACCAGCAGTGTTGTCTCTGCTGGAGATCACTTCCTGTAGTCCGTTGTAATTGCCAGCAGGGTTTTCTCTACTGCAGATTACTTCTCAATGAACTACAACTCCCAGAACTCTCTGCACTCATCAACTCCTGCAACAGCTGACAATAATCTGGACATTCACATACAGATACAGCTGCAGCTCATTTACACTGATTACAACGGACTACAGGAAGTGATCTCCAGCGGAGACAACACCGCTGGCGATCACAACAATTGTATTATTCATTCATTCATTTTCCTTCAGCTCAGTCCCTTTATTCTTCAGGGGTCGCCACAGCGGAATGATCCGCTAACTTATCCAGCATATGTTTTACACAGCGGATGCCCTTCCAGCTGCAACCCAGTACTGGGAAACATCCGTACACACTCACTCACACACATACACTACAGCCAATTTAATTTATTCAACTCACCTATAGCGCATGTCTTTGGACTGTGGGGGAAACCGGAGCACCACAGTGCTACAGCAGACAGTGCTAACCATTGAGCCACCATGCCGCCCTTTATTGGATTAATAATTAATAATGTTTATTAAAGTTACAAATGTTGGACTTTCTGCTCCTGAATGCTTTAAACTCTCTTGAAATGCCTTTAAAACTTTCACTCTGTTTTGCTAAAACTTTGCTGTGACAAATGCATTCTGGACTGTGGTGCTGATCAACTATAATCCAAATGCAACACATTGCCATATTGACTTTGAAATGATATATTGTGCAGCCCTAGTGCGATGGTACTTTAATAACTGTCCGTAACACTTTATTTTGATGGACCCTAACCTCACAGTATGCTTAGTATCTAAAAAGAATTAGTTGGCATGTAGATGCAATGCAACTTAAATTCAACAAACGGACCATCAAAATAAAGTGTGACCTAACTGTCACCATCCCGCCAGTGGGAAGCTTTAAGTCAGTGTGAAATCCAAATTCAATTCAAAGTTATATTCACGTTTTGGGTAAATGTTTAGTTATCACTAGGCCCACACGGAATCTGCGCACGCAGAATTCCGCAGATATTCTGCAGATTTTCCGCAGAATTCCGCAGATTTCTGCAGATTTTTAGCCCCTCATTAATTCTGTTTATTTACTTACAGTTAACTATTTACAGTTAATCGAATTGGATTTGCATTTTAAACATTAAATACAAGATAAAAAGGTATTATTTTTTATTTCACATATTAAGGATTTAGCTTAACTCCAAAAATAATTCCGCAGAAATCCGCAGATGTTTACCAAAATTCTCCGCTGAAATAGCAAAAAACATCCGCAGATTCCGTCTGGCCCTAGTTATCACCCAGTTTATGTAATGACTATGATAAATGTATGTACAGTTGAAGTCCCCACTGTATATTTTTTCTCCCAATTTCTGAAGATTTTTTCAACACATTTCTAAACATAATCGTTTTAACTTCATCAACATCGATTACAATGTAGTTCTTTTAAGTTGTTAAAAGTTGAAAAGTCTTGTAACTCTCCAGGGGTTGTTCAATGAGTGTTCTATAAAGGGTTAAATGTCAGCACAAAGGCAGTGAGCAGGTTTGATTTCCATTGAACTGTCCATTTCAGAAAACCAATTTTGTTTTTTTTTGCCATTTTACTTGATATAATGATTTTAAGAGCACAGTAACTAAAATCAAAACACTTGAAATAATAATAATGATAATTATAATATATAGTTGAAGTCAGAATTATTAGCCCCCCTAAATTATTAGCCCCCCTGTTTATTTTTTTCCTCAATTTCTGTTTAACGGAGATAAGATTTTTCCAGCACATTTCTAAACATAATAGTTTTAATAACTTATTTCTAATAACTGATTTATTTTCTCTTTGCCATGATGACAGCAAATAATATTTTACTAGATATTTTTCAAGACACTTCTACACAGCTTAAAGTGACATTTAAAGGCTTAACTAGGTTAATTTAGGTTAATAAGTCAGGGTAATTAGGCAAGTTATTGAATTGCAATGGTTTGTAGACAATTGAAAACAAATATTGCTTAAGGGGGCTATTAATATCGACCTTAAAATGGTTGTAAAAAAATTAAAAACTGCTTAAATTCTAGCCGAAATAAAACAAATAAGACTTTCTCCAGAAGAAAAAATATTATAGGAAATACTGTGAAAAATTTTCTGCACTACTAAACATCATTTGGGAAATATTTTGACACTACATGTGGTCAAGTCGTACATTAGGTGTTATAAACATAGATATTTACATTAGATATCACCTACACTATTGGTTTCTATGGGAAGGAATGCGTCAATAGAGCCGCCATTTTAGTACAGGGTAGTGCACTTTTCTACATCGATGGTTGTGTGACCGCACAGGCTTTTTTGATGAAGAGCATGTGTTTGTGTGCATGGAAGTGTATTATCCTCCCTCCCTGTTATATTTGATCTAATCCGTGTCCTGAAACACACTCCCTCTCCTGCTTTCACTTCTCATTCTGACGGAGGGAGTGATTCATTTGTGAATGAATCTCCATTATGAACGACTCTTTCACTTAGCCGGCAATAATACAAGTTTCTGGCACCGGAGCATCTTGTTGTTATATTTCATTTACATTGTTTGCTTATTTTATTCAACAAAACTAGCATAAGCCAAGAATTGAGTGTGAGTTGGTGCTACTTTCCTTATGGTCAGTGCAGTAAGAGACTGTATTATCATTAATACTTGTTGAGCACAAAAGTTCGGAACATACAAAATCGTAAAAATCGAAATCTTACCTATGAAATGTTCTGCCTTCGTGCTTTGTATTCTTTGTTTGCTCATTACTACACTGAAAAAAATGATGTCTGCAAAACTGTTGCAAACAATTTATTTGTGTTGAATTTCAACAAACAAATGAAATTTAATAAAATTCTACTTAATTTGTTTGTTTAAATT
This sequence comes from Danio kyathit, assembly GCA_903798195.1. NCBI lineage: Eukaryota > Metazoa > Chordata > Actinopteri > Cypriniformes > Danionidae > Danio > Danio kyathit. The sequence goes on from LR812527.1 coordinate 59,476,105, forward strand.
CAGCCCAAACAAATTGTTTACAGCCACTTAACGTAAAACAATTGAGTAAATCCAAGGAATCCTCTCTGAATTATTTTTTTCAGTGTACACTCATACACAGCACTAAAGTCCTATCATTGTTTTTTATAACTAGTGTCTTAACTAGTGTCTTAACTAGTGTCTTAACTAGTGCGGTTGAATGACATTAGTTCTGGGAGCACTGCACAAATGTGGCGGTGCTATTGACGCATGCTCAGGGTCAGTATGTGATATCTAGTGTATATATCTATGGTTATAAAGAGATGTTTTTTGTGTTTCTTCCTCAGAGTGATTTCTGCTCTTGTGACCAGCGCCACTGCACTTGGCAGAGCTTCATCTTTCACACCAGACTATGCTAAAGCGAAGATCTCTGCTGCACAGCTTTTCCAACTGTTGGACAGAGTTCCCAAAATTAATGTCAGCAAAACAGAAGGACAAAGCTGGGTAAAAAACTTGTTTGTTTTTTTTCATCCCAATTGTTAACATTAGTTTTTCTATCTTCAACCATGCGTCCTCTAAGACATGTTTTCTGAACCCATCTGTCTATGGTTTGGCTAGTTAGCCATGCCTATTTATCCCTTGCTGGTAAAACTTAAAACTCTGGGCTGATTACACATTACATAGTCAGAGACAACTACAGTTGAAGTCAGAATTATTAGCCCCCCTGATTTATTAACCCCTCTGTTTATTTTTTCCCCAATTTCTGTTTAACAGAGAGCAGACTTTTTCAACATATTTCTAAACATAATAGTTTTAATAACTCATTTCTAATAACTTTTCTAAGTTAGGTCCATATTGACATGATAGCATCACATAGTTGCTGCAGATTTGTCGGCTGCACATCCATGATGCGAATCTCCCGTTACACCACATCCCAAAGGTGCTCTATTGGATTGAGATGTGGTGACTGTGGAGGCCATTTGAGTACAGTGAACTCATTGTCATGTTCAAAAAACTTAGAATTTCTAAGTTCTAATAATTCATTTTATCTTTGCCATGATGACAGTACATAATGTTTTACTAGATATTTTTCAAGATACTAGTATGCAGTTATTTAAAGGCTTAACTAGGTTACTTAGGTTAACTAGGCAGGATAGAGTAATTAGGCAAGTTATTGTATAACAGTGATTTGTTCAGTAGACCAGCGGTTCCCAACGGGGCGGTCCCGGCCCACAAGGGGGCCTTAGTGGTCTCTGTAGGGGTCCCCGTCGTATTTTTACAATTTTTTTTAGCAGTGGAAAATTAGGAGAACAGTCATGTTGCCTTAGTTCATTTTATCCCCAGCAGCTAATAGTAATGCCCTAAGCATACTGGACCCAGGTGAGGAATCTCCAAACATTTCAGGTCGCAGCGCTAGCTTGTGTTTTTAATACTAAAAACACAAAATGCAGGAAATACCAAGATAGTTACCTGAATTATGGTTTTATTCCATTTTCTCAAAGCAAAGAGTCCCTGACCCAGCCAAAGTGTATTAAAGTTCTAGCTAATAAATGCATGAGACCAGAGCATTTTTTGAGTGCACGGCAAAAGAATTGACAAACACCTAAAATGAGATGAGGGACGTCACAGCTACTGACAAGAAACTTTTATATGCGTCTTGCCCTGTCAAAAATCTCTCCACGTGTTGACCAAATTATTAATCACTGCTAGAAGCAATCCTCACACAAAAAGCAGAAATAATCGATAAAGCACAACAAATCACATGCAAGTAATGCATTGCAATAGCCTATATTATTTTTCTCCCTTATACACCAGTGTGAATACTGATATTTTTGTTATTGAATTTCAAATAGGGCCAATTTAAAGGCCAAAGGCTTATGTCTTTCAGTTACAAATGGCCTACTGATGTTACATATCTAGATATAATAATTAAAAATTCTGACTTCAACTGTAGCTATTTATTTATTATTATTTGTTATTTATTTTTAATTTTATTTTATTTTAACAAAAACATGGACTCTTATTTGGTATTATAAAATAAAATGTAGTTGTTTATACAAACTTTAAGGGCAGAGCTGTTTTGTTTCATTTTGATGTTAAATATCAATATTTTATTTATTATTATTTTTTTATATTTAAGTTATTATTTTTTTTATTATTTTATTTGATACTTCCTAATGTTTATCAGAAATTTATTTTATTGTATTTCTTTGTAATTTGTTGAATATTATTTCATGTTTTAAAATGTTACACTCAGAAAATGATGTTTGCTGTTTGTTCAAACTACTTTTTTAAAATGAGCTGAAACAACACAATTCTTGAGGGGTTTTTTTTTGGGACAACTTAATTGTTTTATGTTTAATCCACCTACATTTGTAAAAATGAATAAGCTAACTTAATTCCTTCATGATGTCCCAACACAAATCGATTATGTGGAACCCAGCATTTGTACAGTGTATTTTATTTATTCATTTTAATGTTATTTTGTTTCAGATTATGTACCTTTTAAAATAACATATTATTTTTCATACTTTACCAGAAGGACTTTAAGGGAAAAGTGGAATTTAAAGGGTGCAGGTTCACATATCCCAGTAGGCCAGATGTGCAGGTTCTGAGGGGTCTGGTGGTGTCGGTTCATCCAGGACAGACTCTGGCTTTTGTGGGCAGCAGTGGCTGTGGAAAGAGCACCAGTGTTCAGCTGCTGGAGCGATTCTACGACCCCGATGAGGGACAAGTGGTACGAAACCACATTTACTGCATGCTTGATGCACCCTAAAACCCATCTCACTTTTAAATTAATACTTTGTAGCAGGGGTCACCAAACTTGTTCCTGGAGGTCCGGTGTCCTGCTGATTTTAGCTCCAACCCTAATCAAACACACCTGAACAAGCTAATCAAGGTCTTACTAGGTATACTTGAAACACCCAGGCAGGTGTGTTGAGGCAACTTAGAGCTAAACCCTGCAGGGACACCGGCCCTCCAGGACCGAGATTGGTGACCTCTGCTTTATACAGTGCATCCGGAAAGTATTCATAGCGCTTCACTTTTTCCACATTTTTTATTAGGTTATTTGAATTCGGTCATGATTCATTCACTCTTACGTCATTTCCCTAGTAAACAATGATAAGAAAAGGCAGCTGAGCTTCTAACAAGCAATATCTGTATGTCAGAATAACCTATATTAAAAGATTAAACTGACAAATGTCAAAGAACACCGTTTTTTACTTTGCTGTTGCCAATTAAATTGCATATTAAATGCAGGTTAAGTGTCTTATTCAATGTTAAGTTGTTGTCGATTTTTTTTTTTAAAGAAATATATGGGTCAATTATCCATCATCATTAGGCATAACAGTAATTTTTATGTGATTATGTGATATGAACTGTATAAAATTAAGTGATTAACTTGGCACTTCTTGCTGAACAACTGGTGAAACCCAGTAGTTGCACAGTATAATGATTTAAAATGACAATGAATTAGTCAGAATCAGAATCAGAATCAGTTTTATTGCCAAGTGTGCTTCACACACACAAGGAATTTGTTTTGGCAACAGAAGCTTCCAGTGTACATAAAGTGACAACACAAAATTAAGTGTGACAAAAACAAAAAGGCAATAAACATTAAACAGAGATGCAGTTAGTCAAAAAGATCTGGATGTTGAATTGTATGTACACATTTGTTATAAATATACAGGTTGTAAGGTGCTGTGTACAAATGCGTGTGAGAAAGTATTGCATTGTATATTGTTATAAGGTGCTGTGTACAAGTGCGTATGAGAAAGTATTGCACATTAATTGCACAGTAGGGGAATATTTAACTGTTCATGAGGTAGATGGCCTGAGGAAAGAAATTTTTCCTGTGTCTGGCTGTTTTTGTGTTTGGTGCTCTGTAGCGCCGCCCAGATGGCAACAGTTCGAACAGATAGTGTGCTGGGTGCGAGGCGTCCAGAGTGATTTTGCGAGCCCTTTTACTCACTCTGGAAGAGTACAGTTCTTGAAGTGTAGGAAGGGTAGTGCCAGTGATCCGTTCAGCAGTCCGGACTATTCGCTGTAGTCTACAGAGGTCAGTTTTGGCAGCTGAGCTGAACCAGACGGTGATTGAAGTGCAGAGGATGGATTGGATGACAGCTGAGTAGAACTGTACGAGCAGCTCCTGTGGCAGGTTGAACTTCCTCAGCTGACGAAGGAAGTACAGTCTCTGCTGGGCTTTCTTCACAATAAAGTCTATATGAATGTCCCACTTCAGATCCTGAGAGATGGTGGTGCCCAGGAACCTGCATGACTCTACTGCAGCCACAGTGCTGTTCATGATGGTGAGTGGGGGGAGTGCAGGGGGGTTTCTCCTAAAGTCCACTATCATCTCCACTGTTTTGAGCGTGTTCAGCTCCAGGTTGTTGTATCTGCACCATAAAGCCAGTCGCTCCACCTCCTGTCTGTATGCAGACTCGTCGCCGTTTCGGATGAGGCCGATAACAGTAGTGTCATCCGCAAACTTCAAGAGCTTAATGGAGGGGTCTTTTGCGGTCCAGTCATTGGTGTACAGGCAGAAGAGCAGCGGGGAGAGAACACATCCCTGGGGGGCACCAGTGCTGATAGTGCGGCTGTCGGATGTGATTTTGCCCATTCTGACTAGCTGTTGTCTATCTGTCAGAAAGCTGGTGATCCATTGACAGACAGAGCTAGGGACAGACAGCTGGGTCAGTTTGTTCTCGAGCAGTGATGGGACGATGGTGTTAAAGGCAGAACTGAAGTCCACAAACAGTATCCTTGCGTAGTTCCCTGGTTTGTCCAGATGTTGTAGGGTATAATGCAGTCCCATGTTGACTGCATCATCCACAGACTGGTTTGCTCTATAGGCAAACTGCAGGGGGTCCAGCAAAGGTCCAGTGATGTCCTTCAGATAAGCTAGCACCAGTCTTTCGAATGACTTCATGGCCACAGATGTTAAGGCGACAGGTCTGTAGTCATTGAGTCCTGTGACCTTTGATTTCTTTGGTATTGGGATGATGGTGGAGCATTTGAAGCAGGATGGAACTTTGCGCTGTTCCAGTGATCTGTTGAAGATCTGTGTTAAAATTGGAGCCAGCTGGTCGGCGCAGATTCTCAGACAGGCTGGGGAAACACCGTCTGGACCTGGTGCTTTACATCTCTTCTGTTTTCTGAAGATCTGACGCACATTATCCTCACTGATCTGAAGTGCAGGGGGGAGAGAGAGAGATGGCTGGAGGTGTTGATGGGTATTTACTGAGGATCTGACGCCCATTATCCTCACTGATCTGAAGTGCAGGGGGGAAGAGGGAGATGGCTGGAGGTGTTGATGGGTCTTTAGGGAGATGGTCCGGGCGGGTGTGAGGTGTCTGGTCAGAGGTGTCAAATCTGCAGTAGAATGTATTCAGATTGTTTGCAAGATGTTTGTTGCTGTCGATACTGGGAGATGGTGTTTTATAATTAGTGAGGTCTTTCAGGCCTTTCCACACTGATGCAGGGTCGTTGGCACTCCTGTAGGCATCTTCTTTTGCATGACGAAGCTGTCTAAGTTTTGGTGTAAACCATGTTTTATCGTTGTTAAATGATAAGTAGGTCCTAGTAGGGATGCATAACTCCCCACAGAAACTGATGTATGATGTTACAGTCTCTGTGAGCTCATCTAGGTCAGTGGCTGCAGCTTCAAAAACACTCCAGTCTGTGCATTCAAAACAGGCTTGTAAGACCTGCTCTGTGTCGTTGGTCCATCTCTTAACAGTCCTTAATACTGGCCTAGTAGTTTTAAGTTTTTGCCTGTAAGTTGGTATAAGATGAACCAGGCAGTGGTCGGAGTGTCCTAGAGCTGCTCTGGCGACGGAGCGATATGCATCCTTTATTGTGGTGTAGCAATGGTCCAAAATGTTATTGTCTCTGGTGGGGCATGTGATGTGCTGTTTGAATTTAGGCAGCTCATGTGTGAGTTTTGCCTGATTAAAGTCACCGAGAACGATAAAAACAGAGTCTGGGTGTCGTTGTTCAGTCTCTGTGATCAGATCAGACAGCTGTTGCAGCGCAGTACTCACGTGTGCTTGCGGTGGAATGTAAACACAGATGAGAATGAACGAGGAAAACTCCCGCGGTGCATAAAACGGCTTACAGTTAATGAAAAGCACTTCCACATCAGGACAGCACATCTTCTTTAACACAGTTACATCCGTACACCACCTCCTGTTGATGTAAAAGCATGTCCCACCACCGCGCGTTTTGCCCGTTGACTCCGAATCGCGATCTGCTCTGTACAGCTGAAAGTCCGGTAGGTGTAATGCGCTGTCCGGAATGGCTTCGTTCAGCCAGGTTTCTGTGAAACACAGCGCAGCAGAGTAGTGTGTTGAAGCTTAGACATGGCTTTTAATATGTTCATAAATTATTCTCTAAATATGCCTGACTAGATGATTGACTAATTGATTGTTTTAATATTTAACTTGTTTGTTTATTTACAGTGCATCCAGAAAGTATTCATAGCGCTTCACTTTTTCCACATTTTTTTATGTTACAGCCTTATTCCAAAATGGATTAAATTAATTTATTTCCTCAAAATTCTACACACAATCCCCCATAATGACAATGTGAAAAAAGAGTTTTTGAAATTGTTGCAAATTTATTAAAAATAAAAAACCTGAAAAATCACATGTCCATCAGTATTCACAGCCTTTTCCGTGAAGCTGTAAATTGAGCTCAGGTACATTCTGTTTCCACTGATCATTCTTGTGATGTTTCAGCAGCTTAATTGGAGTTCACCTGTGGTAAATTCAGTTGATTGGACATGATTTGAAAAGGCAAACACCTGTCCATATAAGGTCCCAGGGTTGACAGTGCATGTCAAAGCACAAACCAAGCATGAAGACAAAGGAATTGTCTGTAGACCTCCGAGACAGGATTGTCTCGAAGCACAAGGCTGGGGAAGGTTACAGAAACATTTCTGCTGGTCTGAAAGTTCCAATGAGCACAGTGGCCTCCATCATTCGTAAGTGGAAGATTTCGAGTGCAGTATCACAGAGAATATCCAGTTCCAATGAGCACAGTGGCCTCCCTTCCTGAGGTCTCAGATTGGTATCGTATCCCAGGAGCCTGTGCTTTTTGACTGCAGTATCGCAGAGAATATCCAGTTCCAATGAGCACAGTGGCCTCCATCATCCGTAAGTGGAAGATTTCGAGTGCAGTATCGCAGAGAATATCCAGTTGCAATGAGCACAGTGGCCTCCATCATCCATAAGTGGAAGATGTTTGGAACCACCAGGACTCTTCCTAGAGCTGGCCAGCCATCTAATCTGAGTGATCCCTTAGTCAGGGAGGTGATCAATAACCTGATAGTCACTCTGTCTGAGCTCCAGTGTTCTTCATTAAAAAATGTGGAAAAAGTGAAGCGCTATGAATACTTTCTGGATGCACTGTATTTTAATGAGCTCTTGGACTGTTCTGAATTGTTCTGTTTAATAAAAATGATTTAATGCAGTAATATATATATATATCTCTGCATTTAATTAATCATTGCATTTTTGCTAAAGGAAATGAACCCAAGAAACCACAGCTAATAGACGTTATCCAAATATCTCTCTAAAATAAATCCAATACTACGAATGATTGCAAAGCACAAAATGAACAGTGTTTCTCTTCTTGCTGTAGCTGATTGATGGACGCCCGTCTGACAGCATCAGCGTTCCCTTCCTGAGGTCTCAGATTGGTATCGTATCCCAGGAGCCCGTGCTGTTCGACTGCAGTATCGCAGAGAATATCCAGTATGGAGATAACTCTCGAACCGTGAGCATGGAGGAGATTATAGACGCTGCTAAGAAGGCTTATCTGCATGACTTCGTGATGACGCTTCCTGATGTAAGTTATCCATTCCTGTTGATTAATCACTGTCAATATAGGATAAGTAGATTTGAATATAGCAGTAACAGGGTGTCCGCAGGGTCTTAAGAAGTCTTTCAAAAACTAAAGTTTAGGCCTTAAAAAGTCTTGTAAGTCTTAAATCATTTTAAAGTCCACACAAACCGGAGGCTGCAACCATTTTTGTTTTCATATTGTGACGCAGTTTCTAGAGAAATGGAATATTAAATGAGATAACAGTGGGCGTGGCTTGTTTTTTATGCTGTGAGCTGATTGGATGTAGTAAAGTAGGCATTTCATTCAGAAAGATCAGGAAACGGGTTTGGAGAGAGTTATTACAACCTAACAAGACTCCTTCTCCTCACCATTTCTGTTTGTTGTCAAAACTGATAGTTTGAGAAGCGTGGTTAAGTATGTTAGCCACGCCCAATACCTCAGACAGACCTAATCTGACAATTCAGGAAGTGTATTTTCAGATTTTAATTAAAGATTATGAGGGCAAACTATTTTGTTTTCTTAATAACATGCACAGATGAATTGTTCAGCACAAAACTAGAAATGTGAGCTAACAAAATCATATGGTTAGTTTTGATTTCATTTGTACTTTAAAGAGGTAGTCCAGAGTGCATTTTAAGGCTTGGTTGTGTTTATGGGTTTGATTGTGTATCAGTGAATCAGGCAGAAAATGAAAAGCACACAGCTGAACCTCACTCATCTGCTCTCTAAAATAAAATCTGACAAGTGTCTTTCACATATATTCAGGTTATAAGCATGTGTAAGTAATATGAAATCTTCACATATCTTTTGCAAGTTTTTATTTGAGATGTAGAAGGCACGGAAAGTGGCTGCATAGAGAGACACTGCAGCACTGGTGAAGATTGTGGCTGTTTACAGCGGTTTGACTGATAAATATGAACTTGTAGCTAAATTGTTAACGGTGCCAAACTGCATTTCTCGTTGTTTACATCCTTGTTTACATTTTCACTATAACATACCGTTAACGCTAGAAACTGTGCATGTCATAGATCAATTTTAACAAATAAACATACTTTCAGGTTGTGGCTCACAATCCACAGCTTCATCTATTATGGTTGGAACTGCTCCTGAATACAGCACTGAACTGGGAGAGATTCTGGAAGCTCTCCTTTGTCAAATGCTAGCTATATATGTTTTATAATTCTCTGGAACATAATTAAAGTTAAACTGTAAGCACTTCTCTCTTTGTGTCTTGTCTTTGGATGCTCAAATACAGAAACAGAACAAGCTCTGTGGAAACAGCAGCATTTGGGCGGCATTTTAGCTTTCTCTGCTTTAACATTACAGCGCCTCTGGCCACGCCCCTTCCCTGGTTATGCGCTTAACCTGAAGCGCTTGTGATCTCATTAACCTGGATGTATTGTTTTGTTGTCCCCAAACTTCATTTGCTGTAGGCTTTGCTAAGCTAAATCTGTAAAACCCAATGTCTCAACCCAATGAACTTTGAGCGTCTTACATACAGAGATGTTGTTTATGTTCACACAGCTACACAGTTACACATCAACTTAAGTTTAAAATATGATATCATAGTGGACCACCCCTTTAAACATTTTTTAATTTTCCTATGTCCATGTCAAGCTACCCAATCAGGCCGACGTCCACCCAATCACCAACAACTTTAAAACAAAAGTTAATTTTTAACTCTATTTATCAAAATGGTTTAATTATATTCCTTACAAAAACATTTGTTGTACAATGTATTTATAGCTACCTGGTGGGGACACTGACCTGGACAGACTGTTCTGCATACATTTATTATAGTTTATAAAAGTTGCCCCTTTTTTTCAATATATGAACTAATAATTAACAATACTTGTACAGCATTTATTAATCATCATTAATACCAGCATTTGTTCTTGTTAACATTAATGTAGGCCTACTGTGAGTTAATTACAGAGAACAACCGTATTTCCATTAACTAATATTAACAAAGGCAAATAAATACTGTAATAAATGCATTGTTCAATATTTGTTCATTTTAATGAATGCATTAACTAACATTAACTAACACAACCTTATTGTAATATATAAATATACCATGATAAATAACATTTGTATATTTTGTCTAATGGTTCAATAGTAATAATAATAATAATAATAATAACTTTACGCTTTTCAGAGTTGAGTATGGTTAATGTGTACAGTCACTGCTTATCTCTGTGTTTTCCAGAAATACGAGACTCAGGTTGGTGCTCAGGGCTCTCAGCTATCTCGTGGACAGAAACAGCGAATAGCGATCGCTCGAGCCATCGTCAGAAACCCCAAAATCCTTCTCCTGGATGAGGCCACGTCTGCACTCGATACTGAAAGCGAGAAGGTAAAAAAATATCAAGGGTGAATGCAAATGTGTTTATAATCCAGACTTTAATTTCCTGCAAACATGAGACCAGATCTATTGCTTGTACACGTGCAAACCTTCTTTTGGGTTATAAAAGACAGTTATTTTTGGGGGGTGATCTTGTTTCATTTGCATTTTTAGGAGTGTCAGATGCTAAATTGTATATAAGTTGAAAAAAGTAATTTCAAATTTTTGATCTGATCTTATTTTCTTTTTTACAATTTCGAGTTTACTTTTCACAATTCAGACTTGTCTTCTCAGAATTGCATGTGTACATATCACAATTGGTTGGTATAAACTCGTAATTACCATCTCATAATTCTGACTTTTGTATTATTTTTTTAATAATCAACCCCAGTAACACCTCAGGGTTTTTTTCAAGGAGTAGTTCAATGATTGTCCTATAAAGGCTTAAGTGCTGTGAAATTAAAATATTTTTTAGATATTAGTATCAGTAAGTTTGTATCAGTATAGTCTAGTGTTCTCCAAAACAGTGACAAAACTTGCATTTAGAAGATTTACAGTGCATCCAGAAAGTATTTATAGCGCTTCGCTTTATCCACATTTTTTATGTTACAGCCTTATTCTAAAATGAATTAAATTAATTTATTTCCTCAAAAGTTTTTGAAATTGTAGCAAAATTATTAAAAATAAAAAAAAACTGAAAAATCACATGTACATCAGTATTCACAGCCTTTGCTCAATACTTTGTTGATGCACCTTTGGCAGCAATTACAGCCTCAAGTCTTGTTGAATATGATGCCACAAGCTTGGCACACTTGTCTTTGGGAAGTGTTGCCCATTCCTCTTTGCAGTACCTCTCAAGCTCTATTAGGTTGAATGGGAAGCGATGGTGTACAGCCATTTTCAGATCTCTCCAGAGATGTTCAATAGGATTTAGGTCTGGGCTCTGGCTGGGCCACTCAAGGACATTCATCGAGTTGTGGTGAAGCCACTCCATTGATATTTTGGCAGTGTGCTTTGGGTCATTGTCCTGCTGGAAGATTAACTGTCGCCCCAGTCTGAGGTCAAGAGCACTCTGAAGCAGGTTTTCATTCAGGATGTCTCTGTACGTTGCTGCATTGATCTTTCCCTCTATCCTGACTAATCTTCCAGTTCCTGCTGCTGAAAAACATCCCCACAGCATGATGCTGCCACCACCATGCTTCACTGTAGGGATGGCATTAGCCTGGTGATGAGCAGTGCCTGGTTTTCTCCAAACGTAACACCTGGCATTCACTCCAAAGAGTTCAATTTTAGTCTCATCAGACCAGAGAATTTTGTTTCTTGTGGTCTGAGAGTCCTTCAGATACCTTTTGGCAAATTCCAGGTGGGGAGTGGCTTCCGTCTGGCCACTCTACCATACAGGCCTGATTGGTGGATTGCTGCACAGATGGTTGTCCTTCTGTAGGGTTCTCCTCTCTTTACAGAAGTACGCTGGAGCTCAGACAGAGTGACCATCGGATTATTGATCACCTCCCTGACTAAGGCCCTTCTCCCCTGATCACTCAGCTTAGATGGCCGGCCAGCTCTAGGAAGAGTCCTGGTGGTTCCAAACATCTTCCACTCACGGATGATGGAGGCCACTGTGCTCACTGAAACTTTCAGAGCAGCAGAAATGTTTCTGTAACCTTCCCCAGCCTTGTCCTTCGAGACAATCCTGTCTCGGAGGTCTACAGACAATTCCTTTGTCTTCATGCTTGGTTTGTGCTTTGACATGCACTGTCAACCCTGGGACCTTATATGGACAGGTGTATGCCTTTTCAAATCATGTCCAATCATCTGATTTTACCACAGGTGAACTCCAATTAAGCTGCTGAAACATCTCAAGAATGATCAGTGGAAACAGAATGTACCTGAGCTCAATTTACAGCTTCACGGCAAAGGCTGTGAATACTGATGTAGATGTGATTTTTCAGGGTTTTTTATTTTTAATACATTTGCAACAATTTCAAAAACTCTTTTTTCACATTGTCATTATGGGGGATTGTGTGTAGAATTTTTGGTAAATAAATGACTTTAATCCATTTAGGAATAAGGCTGTAACATTAAAAAATGTGGAAAAAGTGAAGCGCTATCAATACTTTCCGGATGCACTGTACTCCACAACTCAAATTTACCGCGCTCACCAACAACGACAACAACACTTTTCACCGCGTCACTTCCGGTGTGTGGTACATTCCCTTTCTGTAAAGAATCTCATTCATTCATTCATTTTCTTTTCGGCTTAATCCCTTTATTAATCCAGGGTCGCCACAGCGGAATGAACCGCCAACTTATCCAGCATATGTTTTACGCAGCGGATGCCCTTCCAGCTGCAACCCATCTCTGGGAAACATCCATACACACTCATACACTACGGACAATTTTAGCTTACCCAATTTACCTGTCCCGCATGTCTGGGGGAACCGGAGCACCCGGAGGAAACCTACGCGAACGCAGGGAGAACATGCAAACTCCACACAGAAACGCCAACTGACTCAGCCGAGGCTTGAACCAGCGACCTTCTTGCTGTGAGGCAACAGCACTACCTACTGCGCCACTGCGTCGCCCCGTAAAGATTCTGTCTTTGTAAATTTGTTTCGGGACTGGTAAAAGTGTTTGGTATCTTGTAAATCGTTTTTCCTATGTAATTGTGTCTTATGTAAAAATGTTTACCAAAATGTAAATTTGTCTCCAGCTTCGTAAAAGTGTTTCACACTTTGTAATGTTGTTTTGCACTTCCCGGCCACCGTACCTCTGCTTGTAAACTCATAAACAAACACGATGAACGATCGGTTCATGAGATCGCCCAGATTAGCGAGTACCGATCGAGTCATGGAATGTGATTATGGGCCGATGCCGATCAATCGGAGCATCCCTATAAGAAATACTGAGAAAAATTCTTTGCTCTGTTAAACATCATTTGGGAAATATTGTTTTAAAAATTCACAGGAGGGCTCCTCATTTTGACCTCAATTGTATTTGTTTGTCTGCTATTCTCTCCTCAGACGGTTCAGGCAGCTCTAGATGAGGCCCGTCAGGGACGCACATGTATAGTCATCGCTCACAGACTCTCCACCATCCAAAGTGCCGACATCATCGCAGTGATGTCACAGGGCGAGGTCATCGAGAAAGGCACTCACGATGAGCTCATGGCCAAGAAAGCCGCATATTACAAACTGGTCACCACAGGGGCTCCTATTAGTTAACATTTAGACACATTCGGATAAGCAGATCGTCCCGCCTCAAACTCACGCCATTTATCGGGCCAATGCTGGTTTATCTGATCCAGTCGGGATGCTGTGATGATGTAGAGATAGCACAGGAATGGTTGAAGTGTGTGCTTTTATGTCTATTTATTGATAAGTGGACTTTTATTATGCCTTTGGCAGTATCCTTCAATGTGTGTGTTTAATTTATACCTAAACAAATGAAGCAAATGACTGAAGGGTAATAGAGGTTTGACTTCTTCTACAGTTCTCTACTTAGTAGCTGTAGATATGATGTCCTTGAACTATAGCAGCAATAGTATGGCACTGATAACATGTCCTTAATCACTGATATGTTTGTGCTCAGTCATCATCACTGTGCCATGTGTTTGCTATTTGTGTGTGTTTGTCTCTGTCGCTTTGCAAGTGGTTTGATAATTGTTTTGCACATGTTAATTTTGAAAGCATGTAAACTCACTGATATGCTTGTGCTCAGTCATTGCTGTGCCATCAGTTTGCTATTGCGTGTGTGTTTGTGTTTATCGCTTTGCAATTGGTTTGAACTTATTATTATGCTTTAATAATTAATTGCACATGTTGATTTTGAATGCATGTGAAATCAGCTAAATTGCTAGATATAAACTTCCCAAAAATAAGTCAAAATTATGAAGTGTAAATAAAAGATTTGTGAAATAAATTATATGAAGTGAGAATTAACACTGATTACCTACTAGCTTTTTTAATGCACACACTGTATGTTTGATATTCACTGTACAGACTGTTCAGGCTTTGTTCTCGGTCAAGCATGTGTGAGCTTATTGCAAGAAAAACTGACGTTTTTTTTCCTCCAAATTATACATTTATATCTCGTTTCTTTTCACAGAATTGCGAGAGCCTATAAACTCGCAAACTCTAAGAAATTAAGATGCAAGCTCAGAATTACAGGTGGCAAAGTCAGAGTTATGAGATATTGTAAAAACTTTTGTATTGTATAAAATTTGTACTGTATAAAATATTGTATAGCTGTGAAAAGAACTTACACTGACATTATATAAATTGTAAAAGCCTATAAACAGATTTGTTTTTGAATAATTTTTTGAAAATAAAGTAATTTAATTTTGTCTTTTTGTTGTTTTTTGTCATATTTTATTTAGATTTTTATGTGTACATTTCATGATAATTTTTATTTAAGTTTAGTTATATTTAGTTACTTCAAGTTACACTTAAAGAAAATTAGAAAATCTTCATTTTATCATATATATTTCTTTTATTTTAGGTTTAATTAACCCTGACTCTGCGCAATAAACTCACTCAAAAAAAAAAAAAAAGACTTTTGCTCCTTGTTTAAACTACTTATTTAAAATGAGTTGAAAAAACACAATTCTTAAAAGTGCAATATGTAAGTTTGACATCCAGTGGTTGAACTAGGTATTGCACTCCTTGATCAAAACAAATGCTAAGGATTGAGAGGACAGGAGCGAGTGATTTAAACCGTGTTCTAATTAAAAAAACCTCTAAGTGCCGTATGACATTTTCTTCTAAGATGAGCATTTTTCTCAGTCTCCAATATTTTTGTTCAATTATTTCACTTTAAGGGCAATGCAAAGAACCTATTTTTGACATAAAAGTGGATTTACTAAACATACACACAGGAGCTGGTGAAAAATGCTCATTTTAGAAGAAAATTTCAGATGGCATTTAGAGGTTTTTGTATCTGAACTCTTCATTTTCCATATTAAAAGTAGTTTTTGTCCTAACCAACACCTCAAATTGATATATTAGAAATGGCTTCTATTTCTTGCAGCTGAACAACAGGATAAACCAGTGATCACCTCAGGTACGCCTCATGTGCTTTATTCAGTGTAAATGCTAATAATGTGAGTTTAAATGCCATTTTACATAACCTTTATTGCCATAGTACTGAAAGCAGCAGCAGATAGTTCACCTCAGATCTTGAAAATAAAATAAACCGTCTGAAATTGAACTTTAGAATATATGTATTATATGACTATAAACCTTACTATTTCATGAGTGAGTGCATATTCTGTGCTTCTGAATGGCTGTATTTAAATTTCTGTCATGTGTTGTTAGGACACAGGGTTACAATGTAACCTGCTCATCTAATGTTTAAGTTTGTAATATTTATATCATTTGCTAATTAATAACCTCATGTGGAACTCTGATTCTGCATCTCATTTCAGAGTCTGCTACCGTCCACCTCAGGTCACATTTCGGTCACGGACACATGCTTTGAGAGCCTTCATAACTGAATGAATGAAATACGCTGTTTTCCACCAAGGCAACCCAGGGTACTGAAATATAATTGGCTAAACTGGCAGTGCGTGGGTTAAAATTACCACAACAAAGACAGCAGTTGCCGCACGGAAAAAACATTTTCAAAGCAGAATATCTGACTTTAGCATTGTTTTTTAGATAAACAATGTTCACTTAGCATGTTTCTGAAATATCCGCAAACATATTATGGTATTTTGATGCTTTAGAAGAGTCAAAAACGTACATACAGCACCTTTAAGTTTATTGGGGGATACTACTTAATTGTTTTATGTTCAATCTACTTCATTCATTCCTTCATTTTCTTTTCAGCTTAGTCCCTTTATTAATTTGAGGTTGCCATAGCGGAATGAACCGCCAACTTATCCAGCACATTTTTACGCAGCGGATGCCCTTCCAGCCGCAACCAATCTCTGGGAAAAGTTCAATTTACTTAAATTTGTAAAAACATTAGAAATAACTTAATTTTTGTTGGGACATCAAGAAGGATTTGTGTGGAAACCAGCGTTTTTACAGTGCTATATAGTCACAAAGCTGCCAATAAGGAAATTTTTGTGACAAAATGTATTTGGTTAATGCTATTAAAACGTGTTTAAACCAGCCTGATCTCACGAGGAAACGTAAGTATTTTACGTTTTGTCAGTTTAGTGGCTAATTCGTACGAATTCGTACGAGTTCAGTCGTACGAAAATGTACGATTTTAAAAAGGAGGCGTGGCACCTAACCCCACCCCTAACCCCAACCGTCATTGGGTGATGGGCAAATCGTACTAATTTGTACGAATTAGATCGTACAAATTCATACGAATTAGCCACTAAATCAAAAAGTTACGATCAATGTTAAATACATTTTAGATGAGAGTTTAGTATAGCAGACCACATGACAGCAAACAGTGAAGGGTTGAATATTAAGTAGGCTATTTTTAACATATCGCATCAAAGAATAAAATTAGAGGAAAACACTCCACTTGTGATTTATATTTGGTCTTCACCTGAGAATATTTTTTTAAATTTCCAGCATTTAGCCATGAATTCAAAACTGTCCTTACAAAACAGTCGGTAGAATATTATACTGCATATGTGTTGTATTTCAGGGTATCACAAACAACAGTTGTAGTCAGAATTGGTAAATGTAAGGTAAGGTTTACCCTAAATGTAAGGTAAATTAACGTCAATCAACAAAATAAAAACTTTGCTACATTTAATGAGTCAATTTTACTTACTACACAATTATTTTTTTCAGAAACGGGAAGTGATATATAAACTTTTTTTTCTAATAGCCTACATAAAGTAGGTTTCTTCATGTCTCCGATTTGTGTTATAATATATAATATGATTGAATGTCCCTCAGGAAATATATGTTAACGTTACGCACTGCAGCTCAAACACCAGATGGCGCAGCATTACTAAAAAAATGAGGGGGGAAATAAACGACCACATATCATCTACATAATCATTAAACAACTCATATAAATCTATATTTCAGAATGCTAAATTAACAGTATTTTGTCTTCTTTTG
>LR812527.1:59495788-59598288 GCA_903798195.1 Danio kyathit
ATAGGATTGAGTCAGGGCAAAGCAGTTTGATACTCCAGTTTTATTTTTTCCCTAACATATAAATTTTGGTGTACTTCTGTTTGGACTGTTATTTTGTTAGATTAGCTCCAGATTTGGCTTCAGTACTGACTAATCTAATGTATATGCACAAATATTGCTTTAAAATGTCTCATTTATTTATATTATTAAATTGGTGGAAGTTTAATATATTGTTAATTTTACCTAATGCAACAGAAAAAACAATACCCACATTGCTCCTTTATTTTATAACGCCAGGAAATACTGTGTAAAATAGAAAGTGTGCTCTAATTTATAAGTTATATATTTGTGCATTTATTCTTCTTTACTACAAAAATACTTGAACAATTTTTATCAAAAGTAAACCTTAAACTGTTTTACATTTTTATCTTTTATTATTATTATTATTATTATTAATGTATTTTATCTGATGTATTATTTATTGCTGTTGATATCTTTTTATTGTTATTATTTTTTTTGTTATTATAAAAAGTAGGGCTGCACGATATTGGAAAAAACAAACATTAAAATATTTTTTTGCAATATATATTGCGATATAAATATAATTACTTAAGAACTCTAATTGGAAAGAATTCATAATTTTATGTTGATTAGGCTTGTTTTGTAGGGGAGTGCATCTTCGTTAAATGTGCAAAATTATAAAAAAAATCAAGTAAAGCACAGATGAAAATAGAACAGCACTTTATGATGGAGTCTAACAGTATTAAGGTACAGAAATTCAATAATCATGTAAAATAACACGGCATAGTCTTTATTGTATGAATAATTTGCACATATTGCGATATCGATGCTGAAACGAAATATTGGCAGCCATAATAAAAAGTGATATTTATAAAATGTTTTAATAAAATTTGATCTTATTTTGCCATGAAATAGCCACAGAAGCTGATATGGCAATAAATTCAAAACTCTCTACACAGATACGTGCTTTAAGAAATGCAAAGAGGATGAAACCATGTTTGACATGATACAAAAAAACAAACAAGGTAAGAAATTGACTTGTATATAATATAACAGAAATATATAATATGTGTGCATCTTAAATAACCACCACCTTACTTAAATGTGTTTATATATTAGAATTGAAGGAGAACTCGTCTTTACTGAGAGAGAAGTCTGCTGAACATGTTGAGATTGTGTCGGGGATTGAAGACAAAGAGCATCACAAAGCGCTCCTGTTTCAGAGAATTGAGAAACTCAAGAAGGATCAGGCCAAAAACAGGGAATGTGTGTAGAACTTTCTGTCCTTTCAGATGTTTGTGTAATTGCTATTATATATTAAAAAAAGCTATTGTTGAAGACAAAATGATTAGCCCTCATTTCTCAAATATAGTTTAATGGAGCATGGACATTTTAGGAGGATTTCCTATTATACTTTTCTTCTGGAGAAAGACTTATTTCTTTTAGTTTTGACTGGAATAATAAAATAAAACTAAAAACTGCTAAGATCAATATTATTAGCCCCCTTAAGAATTTATATATAATTGATTGGCTACAGAACAGACCACTGTTGTCCAGTGAGTTGCCTAATTTATTTAACTTGCTTAGTTAACAAGCATTTAGCTGAATACTGTTATCTGGACAAATAACTAGTAAAATATGATGTACTGTCATCATGACAAATGCAAAATAAATTAGTTAATAGAAATTAATTACTAAAGCTCTTATGTTTAAAATAATTTGTCCTTTAAACAGCGCTTCGGAAATATTTATATAATTATAGCTTCACAGGAGGGCTAATAATTTTGTCTTCAACTGTGTGTCAGAGATGAGTGGATTTAGGAACACTATCAATAATTTGCATTAAATAATTGCAAAGAAATGCAACAATGATTAGGGATGCAACGATTAGCCGGTTTCACTATCAACCATGCTTTAAATCATAACGGTTAATTAATCGTAAAGGCTTCTCAACACCACGTTTCTGCACAGAACAAAACTGCACCAACTAAACAAAGTTATGCCAGCTGTGCGCCTGTTTAAAGTTCCAAGCTTGTACACTGAGGCTAATATGCACGCACACTGGATTAAAGGCTGATTTTAACTATGGCTGATGCTATTAACTAAGGGCCGTTCACATATCTCATCTTTTGCTGCACGCAAGTTCGTTATTTCCAGTGGAGTGCATATTTTCAGCAGCCTTTGACTACATATGTTCTCTTTAAAAGGGCAATAATTTATACTTTAGTTTATATGTTGCTTAGATCTACATTAGACAAATACTATTAAAACAATATATATTTATTCATTGTTGTCATTTATTTCCAGTGTAAAATTATTACTTCTGTTTAAATGCCAAAAACTTTTTTCACTTATTTTTAAGTTCAAAAAAGAAATTGACTATTGTTTGTTTTTGTTATTATTTTGTGCTGTATGATTGGGTTACTGAGCCGGAATGTATAACACTATAAAATATAAGGAGTTTTCATGTGGTTTTTCTAAACTAGTAGTGTTTTGAAATCAATGAATGCATAATAATCATGATAACTGTGATTATTCTTTAGACTATAATCGTACAACCAAATAATTGTTGCATCCCTAACGATAATACAGTTGTGAATCATTAATTATACATGCCTTTAAATTAAAAACAAAAGGAAATATAATATGTATTAATTTATTACCCATTTCTGCATTTATATCTGCAAATTAAAATGCTGAAAAGTCCTGTTCATTTTGTTTGTCTAAAGTAATGGGTATTATATGCATTTCTACAGTGATTCAGTCACAAAACAAAGCCAACAAGGACAGACTGAAGAAGCTGAACAAATGTAAAGACATCTTTCAGAAGCATCTCAGCCTTGAGATCAGAAAAATCCAAGGTAAAGTCTTTGTGCTTAACCCTAGCATATAACTAAAGTTATTTCCCCCCATTATATATACATTTTTTACCATTATTGAAATGTTCTTGCCATGAAAATAGCCTTGGTTGCTGACATGGCAATAAATAAAAAATATATTACATTACCGTAATTATATTTGTAAAGTGTAAAGATTTGTAAAGTGTTCTGAAGAAAATGTTTTGGCACTAGCTCTAGCTCACTAATCATATGTGAGCATTTTTAGATTTTCTAATCACTCAGATTTATAATTTGTTGTTTATTATGAGACAGTTTGCAGTACAATTGTGTGTTAAATTTTGAAGTTGTTAGTTGCAGTCTGACAGTTGAAAACAACATTATTAGCCCTTAATTAAGATGCTGTTTGATGGATGGATTTGTCAACACGTTTTAAACAGTTTTAATTTCTAATTTCTTTTGTCTTTGCCATGATAACAGTGCATACTATTTTACAACACTCAAAAAAAATATTTTTGCTGTTTGTGTTTAAAATGAGCTAAAACAACACAATTCTTGAGGTTTTTTGGGACAACTTAATTGTTTTATGTTCAATCCACTTAAATTTTCATCCATTCATTAATTTTCCTTTGGTTTAGGCCCTTATTTATCGGGGATCGCCACAGCAGAATGAACCGCCATCTATTCTGGCATGTTTTAAGCAGCAATAGCCCTTCCAGTTGCAACCCACTCATACACGCACTCATACACTAAGGCCCAATTCACCTATAGCGCATGTCTTTGGACTGTGAGTGAAACCAGAGCACCCAGGGGAAACCCACACCAACACAGTGGAGAACATGCAAACTGCACACAGAAATGCCAATTGGCTCAGCTGGGACTCGAACCAGTGACCTTCTTGCTGTGAGGTGACAGTGCTAACCACTGAGCCACCATGCCGCCCCAATCTAAATCGATTGTGTGGAACCCAGCATTTTTACAGTGTAGTTACCAGTATTCAACTAGGTTAATTAGGCTAACTAGACACGTTAGGTTAATTAGGCAAGTCTGATACACTGTGGAAAATGTTATTGCTCTGTTAAAAATATTTGAAAAATAGTTTACGTTCCACAGGAGTGCTAATCATTTTGCATTCAACTGTGTTTGAAGGTGTATGGTTTGTTCTTGTATTTGATTTATTTGAAGGTGAGAAGCTGCAGTTTGTCTTCAGGAACATCAGTGCTAAAGATCCAGACATGGTTCATGCGTTTCTCCTCCAGCTGGATGCAGAGGGCGTTTACCACAGTAAGCGACATCTTCTGAACAGTTAAACCTGCTTTTCACATGAGAACCGTTTATGCATGTTATGTTTATACTAATGAAACCATGTCTATTTTATGATTTAGTGAGGTCAAGTATTGCATAATGTTTAAAGTTCGAGGTACAAAATTGTGAAAAAAGATTACAATTTAAAATAACTGTTTACTATTTAAATGTATATTAAAATGTAATTTATTCCTGTGATATATTATTTACACTCACCGGCCACTTTATTA
Organism: Danio kyathit; assembly: GCA_903798195.1. Classification (NCBI taxonomy): domain Eukaryota; kingdom Metazoa; phylum Chordata; class Actinopteri; order Cypriniformes; family Danionidae; genus Danio; species Danio kyathit. Next base: position 59,500,161 of record LR812527.1, read on the forward strand.
GGTATACCTCACAAGTACCAGGTTGGACTCCCTTTTGCCTTCAGAACTGCCTTAATCCTTTATGGCATAGATTCAACAAGGTACTGGAAATATTCCTCAGAGATTTTGGTTCATGTTGACATGATAGCATCACATAGTTGCTGTAGATTTGTCGGCTGCACATACATGATGCGAATCTCCCTTTCCACCACATCCCAAAGGTGCTCTATTGGATTGATGTCTGTTGACTGTGGAGGCCATTTAAGTACAGTGAACTCATTGTCATGTTTAAGAAACCAGTCTGAGATGATTCGCCCTTTATGACATGGCACGTTATCCTGCAGGAAGTAGCCATCAGAAGATGGGTACACTGTGGTCATAAAGGGATGGACATGGTTAGCAACAATACTCAGGTAGGCTGTGGAGTTGACACAATGCTCAATTGGTACTAGTGGGCCACCATTACACCACCAGCCTGAACCGTTGATACAAAGCAGGATGGATTTTTGCTTTCATGTTGTTGATGTCAAATTCTGACCCTACTATCTGAATGTCGCAGCAGAAATCGAGACTCATCAAACCAGGCAGCGTTTTTCAAATCTTCTATTGTCCAATTTTGTTGAGCCTGTGTGAATTGTAACATCAGTTTAATGTTCTTAGCTGACAGGAGTGGCACCCGGTGTGGTCTTCTGCTGCTGTGGCCCCTCTGCCTCAAGGTTGGACGTGTTGTGTGTTCAGAGATGCTCTTCTGCAGACCTCGGTTGTAACGAGCGGTTATTTGAGTTACTGTTGCCTTCCTATCAGCTGGAACCAATCTGGCCATTCTCCTCTGACCTCTGGCATCAACAAGGCATTTGCGCCCACAGAACTGCCGCTCACTGGATATTTTCTTTTTTTCTGACCATTTTCTGTAAACCCTAGAGATGGTTGTGCGTGAAAATCCCAGTAGATCAGCAGTTTCTGGAACACTCAGATCAGTCCGTCTGGCACCAACAACCATGCTATGTTCAAAGTCACTTAAATCACCTTTCTTCCCCATTCTGGCGCTCTGTTTGAACTGCAGCAGATCATCCTGACCATGTCTACATGCCTAAATGCATTGAGTTGCTGCCATGTGATTGGCTGATTAGAAATTTGGACAGGTGTACCTAATAAAGTGGCCGGTGAGTGTATATTATAATCCTGTGACAATTATATTTGATTTACCAAAGTCACACTAGTGGCAATTTCACATCGGTCACGTCCATAACGAAGCTTTTGCCTCAAATGCAAAAAATAAAATAAAATTAATGATTTTTGTTTTATAGAGAGCTGACTCTTATCCTTTTGATTAGCATTGTTTCTTTTGGGTTGTGCAGTTTAATACACACAAAATTAAAAGTATGTTGTATACTGTAAACTCACAAACTATTTTGGTCACATCTGTACGCATGTTTATTTCCCTCATTTAAAATCAAAAAAAGTTTACAGACTGCTATTTTTTGGATCCCATAACACTGTAGTTAGTAGTTTTGGAAAATATAAAGCAACATTTCAATATAATTCTAACATATACTTTCTATGTGAATTTATGTTTTAAGGTTGTACTGCAAATGTCACATGCATAACGCTGGAATTGCTCATTTAATAACATTGTATAATTCTCATAATCATGAAAAATAAAAAAAAAATCCCAAAAAGATGTTAATATTTTTTAAACATGATCATGTAATTTTTCCTCAGTTATCTCCTGTGACCCTCCGCTGGAGAAAATGACACAACTAGAGAGCAGACTGCAGGAAACCAACAACTTCTCTGCCTTCCTTGCTAACGTCCGGAGAGAGTTTGTAGTGCTTCATACAGGTGCAAAGATGGCCTGAATTTCAGAAACGGTCAGAGACCCAGACACCATATTTATAGATCTCATCAGCAAATATATCCTGCTTTTATTTTCCTGAACCACCAGTAATCACTTAATGCGAAATATTCAAATGTTCGTGCTTTGTACATTGCTTTATTGATTCATAATTTTAACAATAAACAACATTTATACAAGTCATAAAACTTAAAGTGCTTACTTTTATACTACAGTAACAATATACTGTAAACAATTTGTATGCTGTGTGGTCAAAATCATAAATAAAATTAACAATACATTTTTTGTGAAACGTTATATAGCAACCGTGTTTCATTCAGAGGCTTCCCATGATCACAAAAAACCCAAAACATCAATTTTTCCATAATTCTGGTTTTGTAGTAAGGACATTTACGCAATCATGTCAATTAATTAATTGGCTCTATATTGCTTTTGTATACTTTTAATACAGTGATATAATGTAGTGAGGGAATTATTCACAATAATCAATATATCGACTTATCGTGCTATACTTGGAGATGACCTTAATCATTTTTTCCCGTTGCAGTATATATTTAAAAATTCACAAATAACGTTAAAGCCATTTTCATTGACATTTACCTTCTACAAGGGTTGGGCGATGTTGACCAATTTGGCATTGTACGATGTCTAATGTGAAACATCGCGATGGACGATGGCATCGTCGTCGTAGGCGGGAGTGGGGGTGGTTGTTGTTAAATATCAATTAATTCATATTCATAACGAATAAATTAATTGTAGCCTACCGTTTTCACTACCTGTCCCACATGGTCTTTGCTTTACCCATAACCAAACCACAAATAAATAAAGTTACACACAAACTACCACTTGTCAATCACTTGTTTCCGCGGGACTCTGGCATGAATAGGCAGAGTGTTCTGTGTTGTTATATGGCTTTTTTTTCCGCGGGACTCTGGCATGAATAGGCAGAGTGTTCTGTGTTGTTATATGGCTTTTTTCCACAGCTGGTGGAGGAGACGAGAGTTCATTTAGAGTTCTGTGTAATTTGTATTGTGACTGATGATAACTTCCTTATTTTATTATTATTATGAGGAAATAATAACAAGTAAAGATGCTAGGGCTCGACCGTTTTGGACGCACATGTGCCTGAAATTTTATGCAACCTAAAAATATATTTTGAAGCATTTGTGTAAATAAATTGTTGCCGTGCGACCTGTTTTCACTGCAAAATCCTCACCACATGCACGGATTTAGGAGACATTTATGCAGAATGTGTCTTTGCACCTAAAGACGCCAAACGCAGCGCTCAGGAACAGATTAAAACAGTTATGTGAACTTGCTGAAGTAAAAAAAGCCTGCAATGCTTGCCCCGCCTTTGTCCTCTTCTTATTGGCCCACAATTAACACAGCTCATGAAAAGACCGTTATTCCTATTAAGATGACATGCAAATAATAAGTTGTATATCAATATTAATGTCGGGCTCGCGATGCCGGCTCCGCATTGGGTAGTTTATAGGCGATGGACGATGGCATCATCTATCAGCCCAACCCTACCTTCTACCTCACCGCTGTCAAAGTTTAGAATTTGGTATTTACCTAATAGGACGTTTAATACGTATATAATAGGACATTTACCTTTTTAATATCAAATTATAGAATCTAAATAACTTTAAAGGTGCTGTATGTAAGTTTTTGACTTTTTAAACATAAAAATACAATAATATGTTTGCAGATATTTAAGAAACATGCTAAGTGAACATTCTTGTTTATCTGAAAAATAATGCTGAGGTTCGATATTCTGCTTTGAAAATGGGAACGTGCCGGAACGTCTGTCTTTGTTTTGGTTATTTAACCCGCCCACTGCCAACCCGCCCACACATCGTACGATGCTAAATTGGTCAACATCGCCCAACCCTAATTTGCATTATTATGCTGTTATAATCATATAATCAATGACATAAAATTATCTCAAAATGACAACAATATCGCTTATCGCAACAATTTCTGTGACAATATATTGCACAACAAAACTCCCTTATCGTGACAGACCTAGTGAGTGCTCTTTGGATTTATTAAATAAGTGATTCTTCTGAATGATGTTCAGAATAATTTTTTTTCTCCCAATAATTATGTTAAACAACTGTTTAAAATGTACTTGTATTAATATTTCACCCAAAAATAAATTTTTTATATATTTGATTTCCTACCCTCAGGGAATTCAAGATGTAGATGTCTTTTTTCGTCAATAAAGCATAAAAGATTTATAGCTGATACTTCATAAACTACTCCATAAAATGCAAATCTAAAAAGCATACAGGCAAAACTAAATTAAAATCTGTGACTCCTTATGATACATTGAGTTCTTGTGAAAATAAGTCATTATTATATTACAGAAGCTATACATTATTTAAAGTTGAAGTCAGAATTATTAGCCCCCTGTATATTTTCCCCCAATTTCTGTTTAACAGAGAGCTTTTCTTCAACACATTTTTAAACATAATTTTTTTTAATAACTCATTTCTAATAACTGTTTTTTTTTCTTTGCCATGATGACAGTACATAATATTTTACTAGATATTTTTCAAGATATTAGTATTCAGCTTAAAGTGACATTTAAAGGCTAAACTAGGTTAATTAGACAAGTTAGGGTAATTATGCAAGTCATTATATAACGATAGTTTGTTCTGTAGACAATCGAAAAAAATATTGCTTAAGAGGGGTAATAATATTGACCTTAAAATGTTTTTTTTTTATTTATTTTTTTATTAGAAACATTTTTTTTCTAGCCGAAATAAAACCAAAAAGAAGAAAAAATATTATAGGAAATACTGTGAAAAATTCCTTGCTCTGTTAAATATTTAAGAGAAATATTAAGAGGAAAAAAAATCACTGGAGGGCTAATAATTCTGACTTTTAAAAGTGTGTGTGTGTATATATATTATAATCCAGGTCAAATAACCTAGCATATATGGTTCCTCACTCACTAAAGGGTTAAAGCATGAGTGAATAATGATCTAGTGGCACTGGAGTCGGTGACCTTTTTCTCATATTCTCTTGAAGTTAGGCATCAGATGACTTCATGGCTGTAAAAACAGGCAGCTCTTCGACATATGTGGAAGGGAAAAGTCCTCTCTGTCCATTCAGCTCACCAAACCACCAGCCTGTGTCATCCTTCTCAAAGATCTCCAGCACGTCTCCTGGCAGATTAAAGATAGAAAGTCAACAAGACACATGCAGGTGCAGAGGGATGATGTATTAAGATGAACTGCCTTATTACCTTCATTAATGTTTAACTCGTCCTCTCTCTCTGAGGTAAAGCTGTAGAGAGCCTTGCATCTGCCAATACAGCACAATTCTGCTCCTGTTTAGGGAACAGAAATGTGTTTTAGGAAAAGCTACAGTGCTCAACATAAATGAGGACACCGACACCCCATTTTGAAAATGAACATTTTTATCCATTCCTCAGTGAATATAGGTCATATGTTTTGGTGCATTTAAACAAAACATATTTATTAAACGTATGTATTTATTCAAATAATATTTTAGTCACCAAACATCTTTACAAATAGAACGATTATACATTTAAATTCATGCGAAATATTGGAAAAAAATTACAAACTACAAAATTTGAATTTTTTTTTCTACATTTTTTGTTTCTCTTAACTTTTGCTCTTTAAAAAAAAAAAAAAAAATTTTATTTAATATTTTTCTCTAACATATAAATTTGAGCTACTAATTTTGGACCATTATCATAAGTTATTTTGTTAGATTAGCTCCAGATTTGGCTTCACTACTGACTAATCTAATGTATATGCACAAATATAATATTGTAAAGCTTCCTTTAGAAAATATTCATTTAAATGAGAGATTTGAGAGGGGTGTACTCGTATGTTGAGCACTGTATGTGTAGGTTTAGTCGACTATACGATACAGCTCCTAGTATTAGTTGACACTGAAAACAACAATCAACAACACAACGTAAAATTATTAATATCACCTTCATTTTAATGTTACTGTTTTTAAAGGGGTATCTGTGCGGAAACTAGCTTTATAACCTACACCTCGCATGCATTTTCTTCATGTCAGTTTCAGTGAACTCTAAAATGAGCTTGTGAGAATGTGTGGGATTATTCTGAATTGGATGAAAATGGAAATACGGTACGGTACAGCTCCTAGCATTAGTTGACACTGAAAACAACAGTCAGCTACACAAGATAAAATTATTCAAATCACCTTTATTTTAATGTTACATTTAACATTTAAACAAAGGTTAACAGTTCAAATTAAATGCTTGAGAAAAATTAGCTTTTTTTTAAAGAGCATCTGTGCAGAAACTAGCTTAATCTAGTTTTAACATCGCATGTGATTTCTCAACCCAATCTCACTGCAATTCGTAACTTTTTGATTTAGTGACTAATTCGTATGAATTTGTACGATCTAATTTGTACAATTTAGTACGATTTGCTCATCTCCCAATGACGGTTAGGGTTAGGGGTGGGGTTAGGTGCCATGCCTCCTTAAAATCGTCCATTTTCATACGATTGAACTTATGAATTTGTACGAATTAGCCACTAAACTGACAAAACAAAAAATACTTGCGTTTTCTTGTGAGATCAGGCTGGATTTCTTCATGTCAGTTTCAGTAAGCTCTAAAATGAGCTTGTGAGAAAGCTGTGGGATTATTCTGAATTAGACGAAAACAGAAATGTGTTGTGCAGGTCTAGTCGACTATACGGTCGAGCTCCTAGCATTAGTTGACCCGGAAAACAACAGTCAACTACACAGCATAAAATTATTCAAATCACCTTTATTTTAATGTTACAGTTAACATTTAAACAAAGGTTAACAGTTCAAATTAAATGCCTGAGAAAATGAACCTTTTTTTGAAGAGTATCTGCGAAAACTAGCTTTATAACCTAGTTTTAACCTCACATGTGATTTCTCAACCCAATCTCACGGCAATTCGTAACTTTTTGTTTTAGTGGCTAATTCGTTTGAATTTGTACGATCTAATTTGTACAATTTAGTACGATTTGCTCATCACCCAATGACGGTTAGGGGTGGGATTAGGTGCCACGCCTCTTTTTTAAAATCGTCCATTTTCATACGACTGAACTCATGAATTTGTACGAATTAGCCACTAAACTGACAAAACAAAATATACTTGCGTTTTCTTGTGAGATCAGGCTGGATTTCTTCATGTCAGTTTCAGTAAGCTCTAAAATGAGCTTGTGAGAAAGCTGTGGGATTATTCTGAATTAGACGAAAACAGAAATGTGTTGTGCAGGTCTAGTCGACTATACGGTCGAGCTCCTAGCATTAGTTGACCCGGAAAACAACAGTCAACTACACAGCATAAAATTATTCAAATCACCTTTATTTTAATGTTACAGTTAACATTTAAACAAAGGTTAACAGTTCAAATTAAATGCCTGAGAAAATGAACCTTTTTTTGAAGAGTATCTGCGAAAACTAGCTTTATAACCTAGTTTTAACCTCACATGTGATTTCTCAACCCAATCTCATGGCAATTCATAATTTTTTGTTTTAGTGGCTAATTCGTTTGAATTTGTACGATCTAATTTGTACAATTTAGTACGATTTGCTCATCACCCAATGACGGTTTGGTTTAGGGGTGTGGTTGGGTGCCACGCCTCCTTTTTAAAATCGTACATTTTCGTACGACTGAACTTGTATGAATTTGCATGAATTAGCCACTAAACTGACAAAACGTAAAATACTTGCGTTTTCTCGTGAGATCAGGCTGGATTTCTTCGTTTCAGTGAACTCTAAAATGAGCTTGTGAGAGCTGTAGGATTATTCTGAGTTCGATGAAACAGAAATGTTTTGTGCAGGTTTAGTCGACTATACGATACAGCTCCTAGTATTAGTTGACCCTGAAAACAACAGTCACAACGTAACACAACGTAAAATTACTTGTATCACCTTCATTTTAACGTTAACTGTTTTTAAAAGGGTATCTGTACGGAAACTAGCTTTATAACCTACACCTTGCATGCATTTTCTTCATGTCAGTTTCAGTGAGCTATTAAAGGAGCTCATGAGAAAGGTGTAGAGTTATTCTGAATCAGATGAAAATGGAAATATTATGTGCAGGTCTAGTCGACTATACGGTACAGCTCCTAGTATTAGTTGACCCTGAAAACAACAGTCAGCTACACAAGATAAAATTATTCAAATCACCTTTATTTTAATGTTACATTTAACATTTAAAAAAAAAAAGGTTAAACATTCAAATTATATGCTTAAAAATAGTTTTTAAAATAGTATCTGTGCGAAAACTCACTTTTTTTCCTACAAACTCGCATGCATTTTCTTTGTGTCCGTTTCTGTGAGCTCTAAAAACGTGTGGGAATATTTTGAATTAGAAGAAAACGGAAATGTTTTGTGTCTGAGCGCTTTCTTCTTTAAGTACAAATTTTTGTTTTAATTTTATTTAATGCCTAGGAGCTACAGCCAATGGAGTATTAACATTGTCCCAAAATCACACAAAAGAAGAAAAAATAAATAATCTGCTATAATCTGAGTTATCTGCTATTGGCCAAAAGGAGTGTAATAATACGAGATATCCACAAGAATCCAACATTAAATCTCCCTAGTGTGTACTCATAAAATACATGAACTGATAAGAACAGTTGAAGACATTATTCTTTTTATTATTTAATTATTTTTCAAATACTGTATTTCCTAAGTGCTGTTTTACAGAGTTCTGTGTTTTACACAAGTAATTTCTTTTATCTTTGCCATGATGACAGTAAATAACATTTTACTATTACTTTTAAAGATGCTAGTATTCAGCTTAAAGTGCAATTTAAAGGCCTAACTAGGTTAATTAGGCAAGTTAGGTCAATGAGGTAAGGTAACAGTAGTTCGTTCTGTAGCCAATTGGGAAAAACAATTTTAGGGGGCTAATAATTTTGAAAAAAAATGTGAAACATTTCACTGTTAAAAGTACAAATGAAATCAAAACTAACCATATAGGGCTCTATTTTAACGATCTAGGCGCAAAGTCTAAAGCTCATGGCGCGAAAGCATTAAGGAAGTGTTTGCTATTTTAAGGATGGAAAAATACGCTCTGCGCCGCAGCGCATGATCTAACAGAGTTGTGCTTATTCTCTTAATGAGTTATGGGTGTGTTTTGAGCATAACGTGCATTAAACCAATCTGAGTCTCATCTCCCATTCCTTTAAGAGTCAGTTGTGTCATGCCATGGTGCATTTGCTATTTACATGGTGGACTTTGTAAGTGGAAAACTGAACGCTTCACTATTGAAAAAACAGTTAAACAGACCATGTGCAGCGCGAAGATAAAGAACCAGCCTCCTCCATTCGCCCACTTTACTTTCTCTTTACTTTTACTCTTTACTCATTTACTTTTGTGGAGTAAGGAAACAGTGGAAACTCACTTCACTGAAGACATTCATTAGCCTACATATTTAATTGTTCATTTCTAAATTCAATTCTAATTTCCAGCAAACTAATAAATGAACAATAATAACGAAGTGTGGTCAAAAAACTGAGTTATATCCAAACACGCGTCCTGTTCTTATGCCCCATATAGTGATGCAGACGTCTCCAAAAGCTGACAGGTGGACAAATCTAAACTTGTTTTAATTAAAGTAAATATAACTATGCATATAATAAATAATACTGCTAATAATAATAACATTATACAAATGCAAATTGTCATGAATAAACTGAAAAAAGCCCCCCGAGATGGAGGCAGTGTTTTTTTATATTTATATTTTTGTAGTAAATAATAATTTTTGTAACATTTTAATATATTAATTGTTTTGATATGTAACTATATTTGTGTATAATAATAATAATAATAATAATGCATTTTATTTAAAGGCGCCTTTCATGACACTCAAGGTCACCGTACAGGACAGCAAGAACAATCAGTTCAAATAAAAACACAATTAAAGTCAATAGAATACAATACAAATTTTAACATTAAAAATGCAGTCGGGTTAAAGAGAATAAGCTGTTCTAAACAGATGTGTTTTGGGGAAGAGTGAGGTGAATGGAAGAAGAAGACCTGAGTGTTCGAGAAGGTGCGGCAATATGAACAAGACTAGTAAGGTATGGAGGAGCAAGATTGTGGATGGCTTTAAAAGTGAGAAGAAGTATTTTATAATTAATTCTGAAAAAGATGGGAAGCCAGTGAAGCTGTTGTAGAATGGTTGTGATGTGACAGATAGAGGGTTTATTGCTGTACATCCTGTGTGTATTAAGCAATGTGTAAGCGTTTGCATCCGCATAGGTGCATATCTAACACACTCGGCGCTGCACTTTAGAGCAGCATTTACTTGGTCAATGTGGTGGTCTGTTTTAGTTTTTTAAAATAGCAACATGCCAACAATGCGCCTTAACACACCTCCTTTTTAGAACAACACACCCATGAGTCCACAAAGTGGCACAAATGGATTTGCTATTTGAAAATGTGATGCAAAATTAGGTTTGCGCTGGTCTGAAAATAGCGACAAATCGTGCCAAACACGTCTTGCATTTTATTGCGCCGAGTGTATGATAGGGATCATGATGTTGCAAGCTCACATTGCTAGTTTTGTGGTGAACAATTCATCTGTGCATGTCATTAAGAAAAAAAAAATCAATGTTTGCCCTTGTAATCATTAATTGAAATCTGAAAAAGCACTTCCTGTTTGTTTTCAGTTAAATTCTCAGATTAGGTCTGTCTGAGGTATTGGGCGTGGCTAACATACTTAACCACGCCCCTCCAGCTGTCAGTTTTGACAACAAACAGAAAGAAAGGGTGAGGAGGAGTAGTCTGTTAGGTTGTAATAACTCTCCCCAAACCCTTTTCCCGATCTTTCTGAATGAAATGCCTACTTTACTACATCCAATCAGCTCACAGTAAAAAAAAAACAAGCCACGCCCACTGTTATCTCATTTAATATTCTGTTTCTCTGCGTCACAAAATGAAAAAGAAGAAAAACGCTCACAGCTTCTGGTTCATATATGTATTGTGTATGTTTACCTTTATCGTCTTCATATTCAGATACACTTCCATTAACCGGGCCACTCTGTTGGTCATCAGAATTGGTTGCCTCATTCGATGGGTTTTCTCCAGTCACTTCAGGGCTTCGGTTTGTTTCATTGCTCACTGCTGCCCTCATGGACTGACGTGATCTGAAAGGAGTCTTTTTGATCCTCACTGGTCGAGAAAGCTGCACTACACTGTGCTCACAGTCCTATAGCAAAACCAGACACAAAACTGAGTCTTTTTATTTAACCTTGGCTTAATAAAATGAGGATTTTTACCTTGTTTCTAGACTGTGGCCTTAGGGAAACCCATATATTACAGTCAAGAAATTGTAAGCAGTTTAAAAGCGCTGACCTAGTTTCTCAATAAACATGTTTACATGCTTTTTCATGTCCTGGATTTACATCTTTTGAGTCCGTATTAGAGAATATAGGATCAGCTGAATCCAGTGTTAGAATATTTTGAATGTTTATTTTAAATGTTCAGTTTTATTGAAGTTTTAGTCTGTGATTTAATACTTTTGTTATGTGATAGGTCATGTTTTTATATATGTAAATATAGTAACATTTTTAAGTTCAGCTTTAGTTATTTAATACAAGTACACCATTTTAGTACTCAAATCAAAAACACACATACACTCACCGGCCACTTTATTAGGTACACCTTACTTCTAGTACCAGGTTGGACCCCCTTTTGCCTTCAGAACTACCTTAATCCTTCATGGCATAGATTCAACAAGGTACTGGAAATATTCCTCAGAGATTTTGGTCCATGTTGACATGATAGCATCACACAGTTGCTGCAGATTTGTCAGCTGCACATCCATGATGCGAATCTCCCTTTCCACCACATCCCAAAGGTGCTCTATTGGATTGATATATGGTTACTGTGGAGGCCATTTGAGTACAGTAATCTCATTGTCATGTTCAAGAAACCAGTCTGAGATGATTCACGCTTTATGACATGGTGCGTTATCCCTCTAAAAGTAGCCATCAGAGGATGGGTACACTGTGGTCATAAAGGGATGGACATGGTCAGCAACAATACTCAGGAAGGCTGTGGCGTTGACACGATGCTCAATTGGATCTAATGGGCCCAAAGTGTGCCAAGAAAATATCCCCCACACCATTACACCACCACCAGCACCAGCCTGAATAGTCAGGATGGATCCATGCTTTCATGTTGTTGATGCCAAATTCTGACCCTACCATCTGCATGTCACAGCAGAAATCAAGACTCATCAGACCAGGCAGCGTTTTTCCAATATTCTATTGTCCAATTTTGGTGAGCCTGTGTGAATTGTAGCCTCGTGTGGTTTTCTGCTGCTGTAGCCCATCCGTCTCAAGGTTAAATGTGTTGTGCGTTCAGAGATGCTCTTCTGCATACCTCAATTGTAACGAGTGGTTATTTGAGTTACTGTTGTCTTTCTATGAGCTGGAGTCAGTCTGGCCATTCTCCTCTGGCATCAACAAGGCATTTGCGCCCACAGAATATTTTCTTTTTCGGACCATTCTCTGTAAACCCTAGAGATGGTTGTGCGTGAAAATCCCAGTAGATCAGCAGTTTCTGAAATACTCAGACCAGCCTGACAGACACCAACAACCATGCCAAGTTCAAAGTCACTTAAATCACCTTTCTTCCCCATTCTGATGCTCAGTTTGAACTGCAGCAGATCGTCTTGACCATGTCTACATGCCTAAATGCATTGAGTTGCTGCCATGTGATTGGCTGATTAGACATTTGCGTTACTGAGCAGTTAGACATGTACCTAATAAAGTGGCCGGTGAGTGTATAATCCTGCTAACTACCTAAAATATGTGTGTGTGTGTATATATATATATATATATCCTTTGCTCATCCTTGGCTAATTGTCACATATTCTAATATATATATATATATATATATATATATATATATATATACATACATACACACACACACAATATATATATATATATATATATATATATATATATATATATATATATATATATATATATATATATTAGAATATGTGACAATTAGCCAAGGATGAGGTTTCATTTGATTCTAACATTTAAAATAAATCTTTAAAACAATATATTTATTATCATTATAAATCCACCATAACATGTTCATATTATTATTTTTATATTCATTCAAATTTTATATTCATCAGTCTACCTTCATTAGGAGACTACTTACTTTTTACATTTAATTTTTACAATTTCATAATTTAAAAATGTTTGCACTTAAAATGCTGCTGATGATAATCTGACAAATTAAAATACAATTATTTTAGTATATTTGTTTTTCATCAAATTTATTTTTTATTAATATTCATTTTTATTTGAGTTCAAGTTAATTTAGAAATAAACTTAAGTAATTTAAGGGTTTCAGACTTTTTTTTTTAAATAATTCATTTGAGTATTTATTAGATTTCCTGCAAACTTTAATACAATTCCAAAACATTTGCAATTAAAATTAATACTGATAATAGTTTTTACTTTCTATAAATAAAATCAAAATAAAAGCCGGTGGATTTTAGGACAGCAGGTGTGAAACTCACCCTTTCCTTCCATTTTGTGATGCTGTCGCTGAACCGATGTCTTGATTTGGGTTTTCCTTCAATCTCTGCCAGACTGTGAATCAGTTTGCAGTGCGTCGCCTCTAAAAGGTCCAGTTTGAGGATTGCCTGTCGAGATGAATCAGACAATATTTTTCTAAACCAAATATTTAAAGTTATTGTTTGTAGGATTTAATACCTAGTGGTTGAACTAGGTATTGCAGTCCACATTTAAAATATGGGAGAGGTTTTTTTTAACCCGACCCCTCCTACCATGACTTGATGGACATGTGGGTTGTCAGATTCACGAGATTAACAGGAGCAAGCACGCCTGACAATCAATCAGTGCGATCTCACTGCACTTTTCGTCCTTCCATTCATACTCATGTGAATGTGGCAGACCGGAAACGCAAGCTTGTGCGACAAGTTTCGCCGTTCGCTGCATTGCAAAGTTCAAGCACGTGACCGCGTGATACAAATAGAAGCTCAAAACATGACCTCTCTGGACAGAAATTTAAAATATGTACCAATCGCTCTGTTTTTTAATGTCGAATAATCTTGTTTAATCCCGCCCCTTTTCACAGCGCCGCACAACAGAATTTTGCATGCTCAAACGCTAGTGCAGGGGTCACCAATCTCGTTCCTGGAGGTCCGGTGCCCTGCAGGGTTTAGCTCCAATTTGCCTCAACACACCTGCCTGGGTGTTTCAAGTATACCTAGTAAGACCTTGATTAGCTTGTTCAGGTGCGTTTGATTGGGGTTGAAGCTAAAATACGCTGGACATCGGACCTCCATGAACAAGTTTGGTGACCCCTGCTCTAGTGTGACCACGGCATCACAGTGTAAGTTGCTCAGCTAATGTTTATTTTTGTCATATTTACATTATATTCTAATTAAAAAACACTTCATGTGTATTTTTATAATTTTGAATCTGCATTTGCATTTTCACTCATGCTCATGTACATTAATGAAGCCTTCATGGATGAAATATATGCTGGAATAAACTTGGGTAAACTGGCAGTGGGCTGGTTATAGAGATAAAAACAAAGACAGACGTTCGGAAAAGCACATTTTCAAAGGAGAATAACTGACTTTAGCATTGGTTTAGATAATCTAAGATTAACTTAGCATATTTTTTTAAATATCTGCAAACATTGTGATATTTTTATGCTTTAGAAGAGTGATAAATGCTTAAATACGGCACCTTTAAATAGTCAAAAAGCATCAATGAAAATGTAAATCAGATGTATTAGTGTCTCACCTCTTCCAGTAACTGCTCCGTTTCTTCCAGGTTTTTCTGATTTGAGAAGTTTGGTTGTTCTGTATATACCTTCACCATCTTCTCTAAACCTAAAAACCAGATGTGTGTGTCAGTGCTGAGCTAAAGGCATACATTATAACAGTACGGGAACACCTAATAAGATCTCTGAGGACTAAAATGTTCTTTTAAATGGAGAATTTCACACAAACTTCAGCTTTCCATAAAAACACCAATAGTTTCCTAATTATATCATTGTGCCTGAACAGACAGACAAGTTATGGTTACATTTTATATAAATACACAACTGTATGAAAAACTGATTTCTTAATTATTTGCAAGTTTGTCACACTTTAATGTTTCAGATCATTAAAGAAATGTAATTATTAGTCATAGATAACACAAGTAAACACATCATGCAGTTTTGAAATGAAGGTTTTTATTATTAAGAGAAAACTAAATTCAAAACTACGTGTAAAACTATGTGACAAAGGGCCTGTTTCAGAAAGGAGGTTCAACCAACTCGGAGTTTAAACTTGAACTCTGAGTTGATTAACCGAGAGATTAAAAACTCAGAGTTTTCGGTTTCAGAATAGCTGATCTGGGTTGGGTCAATCAACTTTGAGTAGACCAACTCAGAGTTAAGCGCGCACACCACAACTATAAAAAGGCATTATCAGTGGAGCACAGATATTACGAGTTCTCCAACTGAACTTGATGTGCTCATGCAAAGTTATAGCAAATATGACCATATATTTAAAAAAGCAACACCACTGCATCAGTGAAACAGAGACAGTTAGTGTGGGAAAACATAGCTGCTCAAGTTAACGCGCAAGTTTACATTTAAAGTATTTAAATAATAAAGTATAATAAAAAAAGTAATGTAATGTGTGACGTTTATAAAATTTTTACTTGAAAAACTGGGGAATTGACCATAATTTTGAAGTTATTTCAGATGTAATTGCATTAAATTACATAAAATAGGCTAGTGCATTTCTACAACAAATCTGACAAAACAAGAATGCAGATAACCTTAGCTTAATGTTCAGTGGAAATGTTTAATTTAAGGTTCCCACTTTTACACACGTTGATCAGATTTAATAGATTTAAGTGCACTTGTGTGTCTGCCTTTTTTATTGTTCGAGTGGTAGAGGATGATATTTATAATGTAAGCAGAACTAAAAAAAAATAGTTTTTAGAAGGAGTAATAATCCCATTGATCTAGTTAGTAACTTTACATGTGGAAGGTAAGTGAATTTAAGGTAATTAATTATTAAAAAAGGACAAGCAATTCTCGTACGCGAGTTTGTTCTTTGTGTGACTGAAATGTATTAGCTATGTTTCCATCCAAAAATGCAAATTAAATTTATGTGCAAAACTGGAATATTGCATAAAAGATGTGCTGATAAAGGGGATAAAGCGAATAAAGTTTCCATCCAATGAGTCAAAGAAAACAAAAATGTCACTTGCTGATTAACTGTCGCCAAATATCAACAGTAAAAACAGAATTTACTGCAGTAGAAGAAGCTGCGTGAACCTGTTTTTTATTTAATAAATGACTTGAGCCTCAGAAGACAATGCCAACACACAATGAACGTGTGGCGATGTTTGAGACGCGCATGAGACGCGGAAAACAGACGCTCTTGACACGCTGCAGACTCTCTGGAGGTAAATAATAATATAATAATACTGAAACGGTTAAGGAGTTTTAGAATGACCAAAACAACATTTCAGATGTTTTACAACATGCTCAACATGCTGGTTTGTCTATTCACACACATTTTCATCATCATATGATCTCTTATAACAAACCTTTTTTAATGCGTATACTGGAATTTGTTCAGTAAAAGTGTTTCCATTGTAGTTTACGCACATCTTTTCTTATCGAATAAAGTTTCTCCTACTCAGTTATGCGCATGTTTATTATGCCTATTTTCAAAAGTTATGTGCATCTTGGCGTTTCCATCAATCGATTTTTTTATGCGCATATCCAAAATGCACATTAAAATAGATGTGGAAACGTAAATCTAAGGTGAGAAAAACCGCTTCGTCTTTAAAAAAGGGCAGGAGACCGCCAGAAACTCTGAGTTTAGAGAATAAAACCTGCTCCTGACCAGGTTAGGTTCACAGAGTAAGTTACCACGGTAACTGACTCTGAGTTAAAGTTACCTCTCTTTCAGAAACAGGCTTGACTTACCCTGCTTTCTCGAGTTTGACAAACCTGCCATTTTGAAACGGAAAACCCAGAGTTTTTCTCATTTCAGGGTTAAAATACTCTGAGTTTTCACTTAACCTCCTTTCTGAAATGGGGCCAAAGTGTTTGCCCCCTGTTAAAGCATAACATAACTCTGCTTTATCAAACCTGAGTTTAATTTCTTTAGCCACACCCAGGCCTGATTACTGCCACACCTGATCGCAATCAAGAAACTGCATAAATAGAACCTGACAAAGTGAAGACATCCTGCCGTGATCCAAAGACATTTAAAAACAAATGAGAAAGAAAATAATTGAGATCTACCAGTCTAGAAAAGGTTATAAAACCATTTCTAAAGCTTTCAGACTACCTCAAATCACTCAACATCTACAAATGGCCAAAACATGGAATGGTGGAGAACCGTCCTGAAGAGTGGCTGGTAGTGGTAGGCAAAGCGAGGCTTCATGAAACACTGAAACAATCGAAGCAAATGTGTCAAAGCTTCGAAACGTTTCGAAACCCCACTCTACAGTGACACCTAGTAGTCATTTTTTATGTATTGCACTGGAACAGCTTCAGCAAAGAACAGCTGAGCAAATCGAGGTATTAAAACCCACTTTATAGGCTTGAACCTTCAAGTGCATTAGTGGAGCGGTTAGGGTTCTTGACTTCCAGGCGGTAATTGTGGGTTCGAATCCAGGCTAACACAGCTGTTTTGAAATGCTTTAATATCAGTTTGAATTGCTCTGTTCTTGTATCATTTTGTTTCAACATTGGTCTGACATCCGAATAAACACTTTGTGAATAAATATGTCTTGTTTTGTTCATAAAACAGGGTTGTTGCTAGATCAGACACGGTTGTGGACAGAAGTTAACAAGATTTATTTATATTATTCATTAAATTTCCCGTTTATTGTATTTTATTAATGTCTACCCTAAACCCAACCATCACAGTACTGTAAAAATATTCATTGTTGTTTTACAGTGTTACAAAAATGATGCTAAATTGATGGCGTATCATCCTATCTATACTTCACCATAAAACAGTACCATTATTAAAATACATAAAATCGTGATTTCGGAGTATTTGTACAAGTCAGGATTCGAACCCAAAAGTCATTTGAAGCACAGTATCAACATGCACACGTAATGTCCACTAGGCCATATGAGACAGAAGTGAATTCTGACCCTGACCCAGATTCTCCAGGTCTCGAAACGCTTCTGAACTGATCGATGCTTTGAATCGCTTTAGTCACGTGACCAGGTGTTTCGAAACACTTCAGTCACGTGACCTGGGTGTTTCGGAACATGCTTCGGTGCAGTGTTTCGAAACACTTGCGCTTCGGGATCTCGACACTGTGTCGAAACGTCAGTTTCACGTCAGCCATCCCTAGTGGCTGGCCAATATTGTCTGACAACAAAAAATAGATTCAAACGAACTCGGAGCAAAACATTTGCAAGTCTCAGAGCAACACTGCAATGTTTGGATGCTGAATGAATCAAGTAAGTCAAATATTCAGTTATCCAGTCATTAAGAGTCGTTTGCTTCATTTTTTTGGCCATCTTTCTGATGAGACGTTAAACTCTCTGTGGTCATTAAAACTCCCATGGCACTTCTCGTAAAGAGTAGGGGTGTAACCCCGGTGTCCTGGCCAAATTTCCTCCATTGGCCCTTACAGGCCTCCCAATCATCTTCATCCACTGAATTGGCTCTATCACCGTCTCTTCACTCCACCAATAGCTGGTGTGTGGTAAGCACACTGGCGCCATTGTCCTGTGGCTTCCGTCGCATCATCTAAGTCAGGGGTGTCCAAACTCGGTCCTGGAGGGCCGGTGTCCTGGAGAGTTTAGCTCCAACCCTAATCAAACACACCTGAACCAGCTAATCAAGCTCTTACTAGATACTAGAAACTTCCTGGCAGGTGTGTTGAAGCAAGTTGGAACTAAACTCGCCAGGACACCGGCCCTCCAGGACCGAGTTTGGACACCCCTGATCTAAGTGGGTGCTACACACTGGTGGTGGTATGAAGAGACCCCCCTCATGATTGTGAAGCGCTTTTGGGTGTATGGCCATACACAATAAATGCGCTATATAAATACACAATACATTACATTTTGTAAAGAACAAACATTACATGCTTTTATAATTGTCATTTTGGTTCCTTCAGGTGTGATAAACAGTGGATATAATGTCAGTAAGAGCCACTAGGTTGCGCTAGAGTGGAGTGATAACCGGATATATTCCAGGCCACCATAGAGCAAGTGAGTTGCTTTTGGTAGAGGGAGCAGCATGGTGAACTTAAGGCTACCAACCCACTCTGTTTCTGGTATTTTGAGAACAATGTTGTTGCTCCTCAAATGTGAGTATTGACTGAGTGTTTAGGTTTGAATGTATTTTCAATATTTAGTTGAGATTTGCCTGATGTTTATTTCTTATGTAGACAAGACCTGTTGTCCTGGAGGTTTCAATGATTGGTGATTGTTTGATGCATACTTTAAATGGACTACACTGTGATCGCTGATTGGGGTTCAAGGAACATTATAAATGGTCATCAGTAGTGTTTTCCAGAAAGTGTGGAACATCGGCAGGTGAAATATCACAGTATTCCTCGACTTGGATTGACACGGTCAGTGACTCTTTATTTTACAATTCTCTATTATATTTCCCAGAGAAAGGATATGTGGATTTCATGACATCACATAAAGACCATCTAAAGCAGGGGAGTCAAACTCAGTTTCTGAAGGGCCGCAGCCCTGCACAATTAAGTTCCAACCCTGCATCAACACGCTTACCTGTAGGTTTCAAACAAGCCTGAAGGACTCAATTAGTTGGATCAGGTGTGTTTAATTAGGGTTAAAACTAAACTGTGCAGAGCTGCGGCCCTCCAGAAACTGAGTTTGACACCTGTGATCTAAAGCATAGATCTCAAACTCGATTCCTGGAGGGGCGCAGCTCTGCACAGTTTTGCTCCAAGCCTATCAAACACAGCTGATCCAACAAATCAAGATGTTCAAAAGAGTCATGAACACCATCATTAGTTGCATCAGCTGTGTTTAATCAGGCTTGGAGCAAAACTGTGCAGAGCTGTGGCCCTCCAGGAATCCAGTTTGAGACCTATGATCTAAAGCAGGGCTATTCAATTAGTTTGTCATGGGGGCCGGTTCATGAAAAGCATCCCAAACGAAGGGCCGGAGAGATTTGACTTGCTATATGAGTGATAACACAACAGCAATATAAGAGCCCATATGTTGTATTTTTGCTCCTTAAGACACCCACGTTGGCTTTTTCTACATTAAAATGTTAATATATTGTATTTTGAAACTACATAACATCACTGCATTGTACAATAGGCTATTTTTTTTTTTTTTTTTACAAACTTTCAAATGTTGTTTTTTAGAGCACAACAAAAGCAGTGCATTGCTGAAGTAGGCTTCTACATTCAGACACATTCATATGTTGTTTTGAACTGCATAACAATTAGGGATGCAACAATTATAAAGTTTGGTTGTACAATTATATTGTCTGAAGAATAATCATGGTTTGACGGTTATCAGGTCTAATGTAAATTCAAGCTTTATATTAGGTGAGCTATTTAGATGACCTGTTGTTGCCATCTGCGTTCATGCTTACATAATCATCTTAATATTAATTCGTCTAACATATCTTTTGTTTTCACTGCACTGAAAGGCACGCACAACTCTCACCGTGAGATGTTTTCTACTGCGTGCGCCCGCAAAGACGCAAGCGCATTGCTCCGCTTGTGCGCGCATATTGTCATATATTCTTACATTAGAAACAACAAACTTGCATGCGGAAAAGACGTGACATGGGAACGACCGCTGCGTTAATCCGGTGTGCGGCCGTATTAGCCTCAGTGTACATACTTGGAACTTTAGACTAGGGCACAGTTGGCAACTTGGCATAACTTTGTTTAACTGCAGCAGTTTCGTTTTGTTCCGTGCAACAGAAGATTAATTGTGATGAATTAAAGCGCAGTTAATTGTGAAATCGGCTAATCGTTGCATCTCTATTGATGATATCAGTGCATAGTACAAAAGGCCTTTTCTACAAACATATCCAAATATTTTTGGCTGCTCGCACCACTCCCTGAATGTCAGGTGACTCACTCTGCGCAGCTTGCAGCTCATGCTGTATTAAACAGGCGCACGTCACTTCATCACTATAGCGGCTGTTTTTCGACTGAACTAAATTTATTTTTAGTGTCTTGGTCACACTATTTGGAGGGCCAGAACAAATTGCCTCGGGGGCCGGGTTCAGCCTGCGGGCCGCCAATTGAATAGCCCTGATCTAAAGGATATATTCACCTCACTATCTATATAATTTAAACAGACTCTTTATGTTCAAAGACTGCGTAATTGTATATATTAATTGTCTTTGTGTGATGTATACCTACACGTGGAGAAATTAAAGAGTCTCTATTATGGGTTTTTGAAAATTACCTTCAATGCAGTGTGTAAATATCCAGCTAATGCCGAGTTCAGACTGCATGATTTTAAATCCCGATTTTTGACTCGCCGACAGGTTTTGAGAAATCGCAGACAAATGCCTGAAATCACAGGCAAATCAGTGCTCGTGCACGCGAGAGACAGTCACACACTGTGAACGATCAAAGACGCAATCTGAGAGAATCGCCGATGCCCGAGAGATATTTGGCATGCTAAATATCTGGAGCTGTCGACAATTCAAATCATGCCGTGTGAAATGTGTTCTGATTGAAAATAACATCAACGATCACCTACAGGCAATGAGAGAGCAGCATCCACCACTGAGGGTACCTGCAGGCCAGCGGGAGGTTGGGGGAGAAGTTAAAAACGCTTATTTTCAGTTTATTTGGACCCAAGAAATTGAGGAAAAATTTGTGTAAATTTGGCAGGAGCACCCGTGTCTGTTTGACGTGTCATCGGAGTAATATCACAACCGGGTCAAAAAAGAAAAAAGTTGAGGAGAAATTGCTAATTACCTTTAAACCCAGGTAAGCAAATATGTACATTTTCTTCCCCATTAAAGGCTTTTTTCTCCTTATGTAGTTCAAAACAAAAGATATAGTACGTGTTTTTGGTTGTGAGACGTAGTTTGGACAAAGTTGTCGGCGATTCTTCCTATTGTAAAGTCACGCAGTGTGAAACACTCTGCCGCCGATCCATCTTGCAGTGTAAACAAAGCAGCTAATAACGCTAGCACAGATAGTCATGCAGTGTGAAAACATCTGTGACACGACTACTTTGAAAATCATGCAGTCTGAACTCAGCATAAGGCTTAAATCTGAAAGTGCACAGTGTTTAAAACTATTGATTCATCTATAAAAGAGTCGACTCAGTGCTTTAAATGAATCGGCAGGGTAACAAATCTTTCGCCGTGGGCTGTGACGTTGATACGGAACTCAAGCCCGCCCCTTTTTTTGCATGCGCAGACCTGGGAAAATTGAAACCCTGCCCTCAAACACTGTAGCAAAAAAAGAAGAAGACAAACACGGTAGCAAATCCCAGTTGAATCATGTCGCAAAGACGCTGTGCTCTGAAGTGTGAGGGAAAGTTTGTGTTATTTTCCCTACCCAAAGATGAGGCTGGTTGAAGTGGTTGAAATACCTAAAGTTTAAAGTTTGCTAAAATACCTCAGCATTATCGCCCCAGCCTTGTGCTGTGTTCCTGTTATTTGTTTTGACGAGTGCTTCAGCAATCTACACGCTTACAACGGGGGATTCGACTGCTGTTTGTTAAAGGAAGGATCAGAAAAGACTATTGATGTATAAGACTTTGTCAGAGCTTGACAGGAATTTTACAGTACACAGTTCATGGACCAGTTTCTTCCTTCATTTCACAAGTGTAAGTAAGTGCGTTTAAAACGGTTGCTCCTTGTTGTCTCTAGCATGCAAAATGTGTATTTAATTGTGTTTTGTTACTTGTAATCAATCCATGCGGCTTGTACTGTATCTGGTTAAATCTCTATATTCTTATATCGCATCTGAAGCCATGTTGAAAATGCGCCACGTGCTGCTTTGTTTACGGATTTAAATGTGAGCTCGCGATCCTCTGCCGTTTGCCGACAGCTGTTCCTACACGCGTGCGGCAGTCAAGTTTCAAAATAGTTTAGCTTTTGCCACTGTGTGGATTAATACTGAATGTGTGTACCTGTTTTTACTTGAGGTTAAGAGTAGAGCAATATGCTGGTGTTAAACTGCATTGCTTTATGCACTCCTGCCCTGGGTTCACACATATACTCTGCTGACTACCTCAAAATTGTCGACCAATCACAACAGACTGGGTCATCGGACCAATCAGCGCAGATTAGCTTTGTGCTAATTTGTGGTTTGGGAACAAATGAATCACTGAACAAATCATATGGGAGTCAGTGGGATGATTAGTTAAAAATAAGTGCGGTTTGTTTATAAATTAATTTCGAGAGGATCACGTGTTTATGATCAACACGGCTGGCACCTCTTTAGCTCCGTAATCTGCCCTATTAGATGATTACGAACACATTATAAATAACCAGAGCTTTTCACTCCAGTTATTTTCATCTTGAAGTCCCCCTCCCCCCTTCCACCCCTACTTCCACCTTTTCCTATAGGGCGACACGGCGGCCCAGTGGCTAGCACTGTTGCCTCACAGCAAAAACGCTGCCGGTTCAACCTTCTATCGGGCCCTGTGTTTGCGTGGGTTTCCCCCGGGTTCCCCGGTTTCCTCCCACCGTCCAAAAAAATACACCATAGCCAATCGACTAAACCAAATTATCACCTAAGACGACCTTAGTTTACACTTCTTACACGGCGACCAGCAGGGGAGTTCTCGAGACCTTCCTGAGCTCGAACTGCACTCTCGCCCTTCTAACGGGAGGGAGCCACGGGCTCGAGGATATTACGAGCTCAGAGCTCTCTCCCGGGACAGCATGCCAATTACACTTTATTGATCATCAGCTAAGTGTGAACTCTTGAAATGCAGATTATAAGACAATGAAAGTGTTTTTTGACCTTGCAGCCTGTTGTTGGAGACCCTCAAAACCAAAATATGAGCCTTTTTAATGCATAATAGGGGCTCTTTAAAAGAAAAGAGAAAATATCAGGCTTGAGAAGTTTAATTTCAGTATGATTGAAATTCTACGAACTCCCTCAGAGTAACATCAATATGAAATGTGTTACAATTTGTAAATGAATCACGCATTTGGAATAAATCACTTGAATGAAAGATTCAGTGACACTAAAACAAAATCTACAGGATCATCAAACCTTCTCTGTCAGTTTTAGTTTTGGTGATCCAGTCCTCCAGACGTTGAAGTTTAGTCCTGATGGCGTCTTTTCTCCTGTCTTTTCCCATCATTGTCTTTCCCTCTTCCTCCTGCACACACATACAAACACGAGTCCATTTAATTTCAGTTCCTGTAAACATGAATTTGTGCTGTAAAGTCAGTCTTACAAAGTAGTCGGCCATGAGAAATTCTGCTTTGTTTTCGTCTGCTGTAGTGGCGACGTCCTCGACCAGAGACTGAATGTCTTTCTCCACATCCACCCTCCGCACTGCCTGATCAATCTGCTTGTGGCTCTGACAGCAAAAACATCCAACTAATACAAATCAGACACACAAACTGATCCCGAAGGCAGTTTATTCATTAAGTAAATAAGCAGATCAAGGCTCTAATTGCTATTAAGTGAAAGCTCACTTTAGCAAACATTTCCCCACAATATTTAGAAAATACTTTTTATATAAATTTTTTGAACTTCTTTTTTCATATGCTAAGATATATTCTATGAAAACATTTCAGTATTAATTAAATCATTTTTACTAGTTAGCTTTACTACTAAAACCCTTTAAATGTTCATTATTTGGTTTTCAATGTTTACAGTTTTTCTCAGTGGCTTTGGTGCTTTTCTCACAACACTATTTACATTTGCACAACAGTTAATGCATTTCTCAAAACAATTAGTACAAACTGCAAAATCTAGTTGATAACCTGCAAAAGCGAGTCACTTGCTCAAAATGGAGAGCTCATTCCTCAAAAGCAAGTATTGATGTCAATGAAAGTGTCAGTGTCATCAAGATGAAAAGTCCTGACACCATTGTTTATGAACAAGACAGTCAAATGGCTTTGTCATGTTTTCATTATGACACTTTACTCTGTACATTTATTCCAATGCAAAAAAAGTCAGAATTTGGTGACACTTTCTGAAAATGCTCAAGGCAGCACCATATACTATTAGCACAGCCATTTGAAAACTACAGTAAAGTTAGACATCACTGCATTAGTGAGGTATCTGAGTACAAGACACTGAATATGTATGTTTCACATTTTTACTGCATTTGCTCTTTACAGTTCTAATTTATTCACAGCATTGTGCAAAAGAATAAACACACCCTTATTTACAACAAAAATAAACTTCATTTGTGTAGAGCTGTGCACAACTGTAAACAATATTGCAGTACATACAGTATTGGAAGTGAACCTACAACATACACAGGTCTGTAAATCATTCATCAAATTTAGGAGACATTTTCAGAAAAAAAAAGATTTAACATTTTTAAAATAAAATTAGCTTGACAGATTTTGACAACTAGTTCAACATGTTTGTATGTAATGAAGACTCAAGTAATGAAATGAGGACTATTAGTTTAATATGGAATGACTATTCAGCATCCACAAGTTTAGTTAATTTTGACTGACATGACATAAGCAAATGATAATGTTACAAACAGCAGAGAGTTGTATGAAAGCAATTGATGCATGTCCAAAAGCATTTGCAATTTGTTGAAAGGAATGAGAAACTGCTACTATGATGTGTACAAATGACTAACTGTTTTGAGAAATGCATGAACTGTTGTGCAAATGTAAATAGTGTTGTGAGAAATGCACCAAAGTGACTGAGAAAAACTGTAATAAATTTTTTTTATGCTATTATGATTTCTACTTAATTTTAGCTTTAGGATTTATGGCTCAAATATATCTTAAAATCTGTCAAATCAAGGATTTAGAGTAAATAAATGTTTTTATATATTTTTTAATTTCAATAAGTTGACCGATAGATAGATAGATAGATAGATAGATAGATAGATAGATAGATAGATAGATAGATAGATAGATAGATAGATAGATAGATAGATAGATAGATAGATAGATAGATAGATAGATAGATAGATAGATAGATAGATAGAGTCTAAAAAAAGGAACATAACCATTTTTTTTTAAAAATGTGTGATGGTAAATCATACTAAACGTTTACTATTTTAGGTCCGTAAGGATTACCTAAATCATTTACATTTGCTAAATGCCAGAAGTTCTAGACAGTCAAAAGTTTACATACATTTTCTTGGTATGTTTTTAGCTTTGCTTTTAAACTGTATAACTTTGGTCAAATGTTTTAGGTATCCTTCCACAAGCTTCTCACAATAGTTTGCAGGAATTTTGGCCCATTCCTCCTGACAGAATTGGTGTAACTGAGTCAGATTTGTAGGCTGTCTCACTCGCACAAGCTTTTTCAACTCTGCCCACAAATTTTCTATAGGATTGAGTTCAGGGCTTTGTGATGGCCACTCCAAAACATTCACTCTGTTGTCCTTAAAGCACATTTTAACTAATTTGGCAGTATGCTTAGGGTCATGGTCTGTTTGGAAGACCCATTTGTGGCCAAGTTTTAATTTCCTGGCTGATGTCTTGAGATGTTGCTTCAGTATTTCTACATAATGTTCTTTCTTCATGTTGCCATCTATGCTGTGAAGTGGACCAGTCCCTCCTGCAGCAAAACAGCCCCACAACATGATGCTGCAGCCCCCATACTTCACAGTTGGGATGGTGTTCCTAAGCTTGTAAGCTTTCCCCTTTGTCCTCCAAATGTAACACTGGTCATGATGGCCAAACAGTTCAATCTTAGTTCCATCAGACCACAGGACATGTCTCCAAATTTTATTCTTTTTTCTTTTTTTTTAATTTAGCAAATTGTAATCTGGCTTTTTTTGTTGATTCTGGCTTGTTGATTTTCTCATGTTGTCACACAAGGAAGCAGTGTGTTTGAGGTTTTCCTTAAATACTATTCTACAGTTGTGCCTCCAATTAACTCACATGTTGTCAATTAGCCAATCAGAAGCTTCCAAAACCTTGACACCATCATCTGAGCTTTTTCAGAGGCAGAATAATCTTATTGTATGTCAACTTGACTTTCAAGAAAAGTTATAACAATTTCTCCAAAAATATCTCTCTCATTATTCTGCTATTAAGCATACCAGAAACAAATTTGATAATCCTAACTTACCTAAAAGAGAAAAAGTTTAGTCACATTAACACTTGACTTTTTTAAAATGTTTTTTTAAATGACATTTTATACAGTGCATGTAAACTTCTGGTTTCATCTCTCTCTCTCTCTCTAAATTAATAATAATAGAAGTAAAATAAAAATAATAAAATAAAAAAGGGAAATTTTGTAAAATACATTAAGACAATGGCAGTTCAACACGCATACATTCCAATAAAAGTGAAGAATATATATTAAAACAAGTCATGACAAACATAATTCATGTATTAACACAGTAAACTATCATTAAACACTTACACAGTACACTACCTGACAAAAGTCTTGTCACCTATCCAGGTTTTAGGAACAACAAATAATAACTTGACTTCTAGTTGATCATTTGGCATCAGAAGTGGCTTATATAAAAGGAAAAGGCCCCTAGATTTTACCCAAATAAAATATGATCATGCCTTGATTGTGAATTATTTAATTAGGACCGTAAGGTCTGACTTAGCTTAGACAAAAGTCTTGTCACTTAACAGAAATAATGTCCAGTATAGAATATAAAGTCATGCTGCAGTGGAAAAAGAATGAATATTGTGTCTGACTCCCATGAGCTTGGAGGACTGCATCCATACATCATTGGGCAATGACTCAAATCACTTATTAATAAAGTCATCTGGAATGGCAAAGAAAGCGTTCTTGCAGGACTCCCAGAGTTCATCAAGATTCTTTGGATTCATCTTCAATGCCTCCTCCTTCATCTTATCCCAGACATGCTCAATAATGTTCATGCCTGGTGACTGGGTTGGTCAATCCTATAGCACCTTGACCTTCTTTGCTTTCAGGAACTTTGATATGGAGGCTGAAGTATGAGAAGGAGCGCTATCCTGCTGAAGAATTTGCCCTCTCCTGTGGTTTGTAATGTAATGGGCAGCACAAATGTCTTGATACCGCAGGCTGTTGATGTTGCCATCCACTCTGCAGATCTCTCGCATGCCTCCATACTGAATGTAAACCCAAACCATGATTTTCCTTCACCAAACTTGACTGATTTCTGTGAGAATCTTGGGTCCATGCGGGGTCCAGTAGGTCTTCTGCAGTATTTGTGATGATTGGGATGCAGATCAACAGATGATTCAGCAGAGAAATCCACCTTCTGCCACTTTCCCAAATGATCAACTAGAAGTGAAGTTATTATTTGTTGCTCTTACAACTGGGATCAACGACAAGAATTTTATTAAGTGTTACTCAACAGTCTAATATGTAATATTGAAGACCCATATTTAATAATTTTTTGCATTTATGAATACATTGTGAAATTATAAAAAATACACTTACATTTAATTGATATTACAATACATTTAATGGATATTAAATTACTTTACATTGCCCCCAACAACAAAAAAATGTTATTGTGAAACAAAGTGTGTTTAAAGTCTTAAACAATTGAATTCATTATGCGTTATTTGTTGCCATTTTGATTCATACTCACAAATTCATAGGCAGCTGTAAAATGTGAAATATAGATTTGCTCACGTGAATGACGGTCTGTGAATAAACAGTCATGAAGAGACTGTACTTGTTCAGGGTGTTAGACAGTGTCTCTATTCTTTGCTTCTCAAGCTCCTGAATGATCTGAAATACAGGCCAGAGTCAGTCAAAACTCAGCAACTTCCAGAAAGCATCAAATATGATAACAATCTGAACCTGGTAGCATGTTTTGAGTGTGTTCTCCAGCTTCAGGCGGATGTGGTGACCCTCCATGTTAGTGTTGAAATATTCCTCATCAACCCTGACCTGAAGCTCCGCTGATTTACTCAATCTGTTGAACATCTAGACACAAATGCCAGTCATTTGATGTTCAAAAAGATACCGGTAAACCACTTTAGCTAAGTCACAAATACCTTCTGCTTTTCTTTCTCTGTACAGATTTGCTTGTTTTTCTCCACAAAGCTGAAGAGAGCTTCATGTTCTCTTGTCAACCCGATCAGCTTCTTTTTCAGCTATAAAAAAAATCAAAAACATTTTTGCTTGTAACTACTTCTCTTGATGGCAAAACAAAACTACCAAAGCTTGTTTACACAAATTAATTAATATATAGTTGAAGTCAAAATAATGGGGCTAATAATTCAGGAGGGCTAATAATTTTAAATCTCACAGTTCTGTCTTTTTCTCAGTTTTTATCTCACAATTCTCAGTATTAAATGTTGTATCTCAGTTGCAATATTTCCTGCTGAAAAAAATGCATATGCTGGTAAGGTATGTTTTGATGCTGGTTTATACTGGTTCTTGCTCTCCATCAATAAGAGGGTGTGTGGTGTTCAGTGGCACAAAATGGTTGATGCCGTGTCGTCCAGAAGGTTAAGGATTATAATATACAGTGCATCTGGAAAGTATTCATAGCGCTTCACTTTTTTCACATTTTTTATTTTTAAGGTTACAGCCTTATTCCAAAATAAATTAAATTCATTTATTTCTTCAACATTCTACACACAATACCCCATAATGACAATGTGAAAAAAAGAGTTTTTGAAATTGTTGCAAATTTACTAAAAATCAAAAACCTGAAAAATCACATGTACATCAGTATTGACAGCCTTTGGCGTGAAGCTCTAAATTGAGCTCAGGTACATTCTGTTTCCACTGATCATTCTTGAGATGTTTCAGCAGCTTAATTGGAGGTCACCTGTGGTAAATTCAGTTGATTGGACATGATTTGAAAAGGCATACACCTGTATATAAAAGTTCCCAGGATTGACAGTGCATGTCAAAGCACAAACCAAGCATGAAGACAAAGGAATTGTCTGTAGACCTCAGAGACAGGATTGTCTCAAGGCACAAAGCTGGGGAAGGTTACAGAAACATTTCTGCTGCTCTGAAAGTTCCAATGAGCACAGTGGCCTCCATCATCCGTAAGTGGAAGCTGTTTGGAACCACCAGGACTCTTCCTAGAGCTGGCCGGCCATCTATGCTGAGTGATCAGGGGAGAAGGGCCTTAGTCAGGGAGGTGATCAATAACCCGATGGTCACTCTATCTGAGCTCCAGCGTTCTTCTGTGGAGAGAGGAGAACCTTATGCTGCATTCACACCAGACGCGAAAGAAGCGTCAAGCGTGAGTGATTTACATGTTAAGTCAATGCAAAGGTGTGAATAGGTGTCCTGCGGCGCGATACGTGCGAATGAAGCGGCTCATTCGTGCCGCATTAACCAACCAGGAGCTTGTTCTTGTGGGGTCGTGATTATGACGTAGCGCCTGTTGTTGGTGTCCTGGGGGAAAATCCTCCTGCCTACACCGACAACAGTTCATCAAACTGGGCTTGGCTCAGTCAGAAACACCGCTGAATGCTTCCATCATCCAGGTTAAGTTTCTGGAGGAGTTTATAAGCTCACAGAGCAGGGTGCACCTCTGAAAGGATCTAGTGAATTCAGACACGGCTCCAAACGAATCGACGCCTTTATAAAGCACATAAACATGTTAGCCATTTAGCATTGAAGCTAGAGTCACCGGGCAGACAGAAGCCCTGCTTGTGTCTGTTGTGAAGCAGATTTGACGCGCGAATGAAGCGAGTAAACTCAAATGTTCACCCGTCTATTTACGCGCGAATAACGCGATTTATCCACCCATTCCGCGTCTGGTGTAAACACAGCATTACAGAAGGACAACCATCTGTGCAGCAATCCACCAATCAGGCCTGTATGGTAGAGTGGCCAGACGGAAGCCACTCCCCGCCTGAAATTTGCCAAAAGGCATCTGAAGGACTCTCAGACCATAAGAAACAAAACTCTCTGGTCTGATGAGACTAAAATTTAACTCTTTGGAGTGAACATCAGGCGTTACGTTTGGAGAAAACCAGGCACCGCTCATCACCAGGCTAATACCATCCCATACAGTGAAGCATGGTGGTGGCAGCATCATGCTGTGGAGATGTTTTTCAGCAGCAGAAACTGGAAGACTAGTCAGGATAGAGGGAAAGATGAATGCAGCAATGTACAGAGACATCCTGAATGAAAACCTGCTTCAGAGTGCTCTTGACCTCAGACTGGGGCGACGATTCATCTTCCAGCAGGACAATGACCCAAAGCACACCGCCAAAATATCAATGGAGTGGCTTCACAACAACTCGGTGAATGTCCTTGAGTGGCCCAGCCAGACCTAAATCCTATTGAACATCTCTGGAGAGATCTGAAAATGGCTGTACACCGTCGCTGCCCATACAACCTGATAGACCTTGAGAGGTACTGCAAAGAGGAATGGGCAAAAATTCCCAAAGACAGGTGTGCCAAGCTTGTATCATCATATTCAAAAAGACTAGAGGCTGTAATTACTGCCAAAGATGCATCAACAAAGTATTGAGCAATATTTATGTGCATGTGATTTTTTCAGCTTTGTTATTTTTAATAAATTTGCAACAATTTAAAAAACTCTTTTTTTTTTTACATTGTCATTGTGTGTAGAATTTAATCTATTTTGGAATAAGGCTGTAACATAAAAAAATATGGAAAAAAGGAAAAGAATACTTTCCGGATGCACTGTAAATGTAAGAAATTATTGCTAGTCACAGAGTGGTCCTTGCTGGTTCATTTCTAGTCATATGCTAATCCCAACCGACAAGAAGTAGTATAAACCAGCATACCATAATCAAAACACACCTTACCAGCATATGTTGGGGGTTTTTTCAACAGGGTTATGGGCTCTAGTTTAAAGTAGTCGTCCACTACGATATGATATTTTAAACTTTAGTTGATGTGTAATGTAGCTGTGTGAACATAAACAACATCTCTGAATGTGAGACGCTCAAAGTTCAATGCAAAGGGAGACATTGGCTTTTACAGAGTTAGCCTAGCAAAGCCTACAGCGAACGAAGTTTGGGGACTACAAAAAAGTACATCTGGTTTAGTGAGATCACAAACGCTTCAGGTTACATGCATTCACTACGAGCGCAGCCAGACGAGCTGTAATGTTATAGCAGAGAAAGCTAAAATGGCGTCCAAATGCTGCTATTTCCACAGAGCTTCTTCTGTTTCTGTATTTGGGCTTCCAAAGGACACGACATGAAGAGAGAAGTGCTTACAGTTTAATTTTCATTATGTTCCAGAGAATTATAATAAAGATATAGCTAGCATTTGACAAAGGAGAGCTTCCAGAATATCTCCCAGTTCAGTGCTGGATTCGGCTAAAAACTCCTCAAAGAAGGAGCAGCTCCAACCATAATAGAAGTTGTGGATTGTGAGCCACAACCTGTAAGTATTTTTATTTGTTAAAATGTATCTATTACATGCATAGTTTCTAGCGTTAACTGTATGTTGTAGCAAGAATGTAAATAATGGCAAATGCTGTTTGGCACCGTTAACAATTTAGCTACAAACTCATATTGATCCGTCACACTGGCAGGGCTACACTGACTGACATTATTTACACAGCAGAGGCACAGCGCGTGACTGGACGTGATGCTTCCTGGTAATGTGGAGCCGATCCGCAAATCACAGCACATTATGTTAGCTGACCAATCAGAGCCTTTTTAGGTCAGGCTTTCGGAGGAGCTGGGAATTATGACAGCTGTTTTCATGTTAGCGGAGTAGCTGTATATAATCAAACTAAGATATATGAACAAATATCGTGATCTTCTACAAATGAAGCATGAGCACACATTGCTTTGCATCTTATAAACACGACCAAGCCTTAAAATACACTCTGGACCACCCCTTTAACAATGTAAGCGAATGGTCTAAAGGGCATATCCAAAAACGATTTTGCTATTTTAAGTATGAGAAATGGCACATGGTCTAATAGCGCTAACCTTATTTAACCAATCAGAGTCTTATCTCCCTTTCTCTTTAAGAGTCAGTTAGGCGATGGTGGATTTACTATTTTCATGTAGGACTTAAGAGGTAAAACTTAATTCTTCACTACAAGGAAATGGTTTCTCTCGTGTGCGAGGTTTAAGACCATCTACAATAGGAGCCGGATTCACCTAAGCCACCTGAGATGAAGGCATGGGAGGAGGTTGCAGGTGTAGACAATAATTATAGTTTACATCCGGGGTCACCAATCTCGGTCCTGGAGGGCCAGTGTCCCTGCAGGGTTTAGCTCCAACTTGCCTCAACACACCTGCCTGGGTGTTTCAAGTATACCTAGTAAGACCTTGATTAGCTTGTTCAGGTGTATTTGATTAGGGTTGGAGCTAAAATCTGCAGGACACCGGCCCTCCAGGAACAAGTTTGGTGACCCCTGGTTTACATTAATCTTTTAATTTTTTAATATTTAAAGATATTTGTGTGCTGCTGCGCATCCCGGTGAGTGTAATAAGCAATGTGTATGTGCATTGTGAACTACTAATGCCCACTTTAAATAACAAAAAAGAAAACACTGCGCCATTGACTAGAGCAGCTTTTAGTTGGTCAATGACTCAGTCTATTTGCCTCAAAATAGCAACATGTCAACAATGCGCCTCATCACACCTCCTGTTCAGATCAGCACAACCATGGGTGCACAAATATGCGCAAATGCATTTGTTGTTTAAACAACATGGTGCAGAATGTGAAAATTATAC
Organism: Danio kyathit; assembly: GCA_903798195.1. Lineage (NCBI taxonomy): Eukaryota > Metazoa > Chordata > Actinopteri > Cypriniformes > Danionidae > Danio > Danio kyathit. The sequence continues at coordinate 59,533,787 of LR812527.1, forward strand.
CTGCGCTGGGCTAAAATTAGCACAAAAAAAACCCACTTGCGTTGTGTCTGCATTGCGCCAGCTCTATGGTAGACCCAATGTCATACTTTTATGGCTGTTTTTTTTTTCTCTGAAATGTGAGGCAATTGCAAGATAAAAAAAATTACTTTCCTTTTTTTTTTTTAATCTTGTAGCAGATAAAAATATAAAACAGAAGGGCTTATGAATCCCAATTAAATTTTACATAGCTTGATCAAATCCCTCAGCTTTAGAGAAATAGGCTTCTAGCTGTATGTTCTTACCTTAATCTGCTCACTCCAGTTTGTGAGAACAAGCTTTCCAGACTTCTCAACTGCATTGTCAAGCTGTGTACATAAAGACTTCGTGTAAATGCTGCTGAGCATCGGTTTGTGAATATATACATGTTGCATGACATAATATAACTACAGTAGTCAACGATTGAAGTGGATCAAAAAAGGTTTTCAAGTTTGTCCTAGGACATGAACGGATGTTGTTCAATAGCTTTAGAACAACTTTGATGAAAGGTTTTGATTCACTTTAAATGTTGAGTACTGTATACAATTGGTCAAAATGTAAAATTTATAAATAAAAAGTTACTCTGCAGTACTAGTACTAGATCCTCCACAGTGCAACTAATTATTACTACACTGTAAAATGTTTCACTTGGTTAAGCTTACATTTTTAAGTCAGCCAGCGAACTTGAGTTTGTGAGTTAACTTAACTTAGAGAGATTCTTCGTTAAGATGTTGATTTTTAGTTAAATATATTGTGAAACTCAACATCTTAAGTTGAAACAAAGAATCTCTCTAAGTTGAGTTGACTAACAATTTCAAGGCAGCTGGTGAACTTGAGTTTGTAAGTTTAACCAAGTGAAACGTATTACAGTATACTATCCATTTTATATTTACTATAAACTCATTTCAATTATTTTTTTTTTCATTGACTTCTATACACCCTCAGAAATAAAAGTACAAAAGCTGTCACTGAATCATTACCTTTTTAAAAGGTTTCCAATTATACCTAAATAATACAGCCTTATAACCTTAAAGGTATATTTTAGTACCTAAAAAAAGTACAAAAATATACCTCTTGAAGTGTTTTTTTTTTTTAAAGGTATTGCTTCAGTGACATCTTTTGTACTTTTACTTCGTAGAGTGAATAGAAGTCACAGAAAAAAAGTAAACAGTGGATGAATACCTGTAAATCTGGGTTGTTGCTAGAAGGGATACAGCTGCATCTAGTTAATTTTCATTAAATTTTCCTTCAGCTTAGTCCCTTTATTTATTAACTTCACACAGAAATGCCAACTGACCGAGCTGGGGCTTGAATCAGCGACCTTCCTGCTGTGAGGCGACAGTGCTAACCGCTGAGCCACCATGACGCCTCCATCTGGAAGTTAACGCTAATTATTTATATTACTTAATAAAGTACCCATTTATTGTATTTTATTAATGTCTACCCCTACCTCAACCCTAAAGCCAACTACAGTAATGTGAAAATATTAAAGGGTGAAAAATCTACTTTTCAAGCTGTTTGGACAGACATGTGTGTAGGTATAGTGTATAGAACGTCATATTGGGGTGATATAAACACACCCAGTCCTTTTTTTTCAATTTAACAACATAAAAACGGTGGACCAATTGGAGCGGTTTTGAGACCGACCGCAACTTGACGTAGGAGTGTGGTCCCCCCGCCTACCGAATTGATTAACAGCTGCGTATTAACATGTCTCCGTAGTAACGCTTCTAATCCTATCAACAAGACAGGACGTGCGCAAAGCAACCGGGAATAAAAGGTCCGTTTCTTTTCGCTAGGATCATCAATCATCATCAAATGTGATCAAGAGTGAGTGTCACAAGTTTAAAATATTTTAAAACAGTGCATGTTTGTAATGAATTACAGCGATTTACTTCAGCTTTACTTCATCACCAAAGCCGTGTCAGAACAATTATACAAGAAGAGGCTTCAATCCCGGTTTGTGGAGGTTAAATCAGGTTTATTTTGTACATTAATGTAACAGATATCCATACAGCAGTGGATATTAACCTGTATCCTGTCACATTTGCGTGCAACAAGAGTCCAAAGCTAAACGCGCAAGCTGTCTGTGTGTGTGCGCGCGTGTCCGCGCTGTGTGTGTGTGTCTGTGTGTGTGTGCGTGTGTGCGTGAACTTTGTAACGACATTTTGTGACGACATCGTTGCAACTCCACAACAAATGCATCAAATACTCATTGGTAAAGTTCTTACAGTAGTATTTCTCACAAACGTTACTTGAGATCTTATTCCTTTGTGTCTTTGTTGTCTGACAGACCGGTTGGACGGTCCCAAATTTCACAAAAAGTGTGGGGGGGAGATCACAGGCAGGCGGGCGTACCTTTACAAAACCGGCCAAATATACACTACCCGCCTATTTTATTTTTTAAGAAAACCACCCAATCTGGCAACACTGAACGGTGGGCGTGAAGGACTAGCCTTAAAGGCGCAGTACACAAAAAACACTACCTGATGCTAAGAGCTACAAAATAGCAAATTATGACAGGTATAATAAATAATCTGATGGGTGTTTTGAGCTGAAACTTTACAGACACATTCTGGAGACACAAAAGACTTATATTAAATCTGGAAAAAAGGGTAACCTAGGTGCCCTTCAATTATTGTTCTACAGTGTCACAAAAATATGCTATGTTGATGTGAGTATTCACAGCTGTATCCCATCTAGACTTTACCATAAATCTGGTCACTACCAAAACAGATTCATCTATTAAATGGCCAGTGAGTGTGTTTATATATATTTTAAAGTATTTCTTAAAGGGATAGTTCACCCCAAAATGAAAACTGCTTCATTTACTCACTCTTTAGTTTCTTTTTATGTTCAACACAAAATAAATCATTCTGAAAAATGTTGGAAACCGGTAACCATTGACTTCCATAGTATTTGCTTTTCTATGGAAGTCAATGGTTACCAGTTTCTAACATTCTTTAAATATCTGTGTTCAACAGAAAAAAGAAACTCATAAAGGTTTTGAACCAGTCGAGTAAATGGTGATTAAATTGTCATCTTTGCTTGAACTATTTCTTTAATGTGACATACCGGCCTTTTTCTTTTGCCGTGTTCATCCAGGATTTGCCGGATTTCCTGAATAGCATCCTGATTGAGAGCGTTTCCCAGAATGCTGAAAGAATAATGCAGATATACAGTAGTCAGAATTATTAGCCCTCCTGAATTATAAGCCCTCCTGTATATTTGTTTTTCCCAATTTCTGTTTAACGGAGAGAAGATTTTTTTCAACACATTTCTAAACATAATAGTTTTAATAACTCATTTCTAATAACTGATTTATTTTATCTTTGCCATGATGACAGTACATAATATTTTACTAGATATTTTTCAAGACACTAGTATTCAAGTGCAATTCAAAGGCTTAACTAGGTTAATTAGGTTAGGATAATTAGGCAAGTCATTATACAACAAGGGTTTGTTTCGTAGACAATCAAAATACTGCTTAAAGGGGCTAATAATACTGACCTAAAAATGGTTTTTAAAAAAATAAAAAAACTGCTTTTATTCTAGCCGAAATAAAACAAATAAGACTTTCTCCAGAAGAAAAAATATTATAGGAAATACTGTGAAAAATTCCTTGCTCCGTTAAACATCATTTGGGAAATATTTGAAGAAAAATAATTGACAGGAGGGCGAATAATTCTGACTTGAACTGTAAATACACAGCAGTCACATGAATAATGAAGCGAGGAGAATGAATCAGTGTAGTGTGGTACCGGTGGGCATCCGCCGAGGCAAACATCTCATCTGATATGAAGGACCAGGCGCGATACGTCGAGCTTTGAAGAGGGAAAAACTGTCAATGAGTTTGCAGAGCAAAAGTGCATCAAATATTAACCTGCACTGCTGATGTGGTGAAAACAACTCTACCCTGAAAAACAATACTATTCTCACTTTCGGTTGAATTCTAAGGGTAAAAAGGACCTGACATGCAATACTTGTGTTGTTTTTGCTTGTTTATACCTAAATCAAAGCATAATTTTTAAAGATTTGAACTTTTAGACTTACAATTATATGATATTGTTGATTTAAAAGTAAATTGCATAAAGAACTTTAAGATATTTCAATGATTAAAAATAACATTTAAAAATTTTTGGAAAATATATTCTTTAAAATACTTTTTATTGTACTTTTTAAATTGATTACTGTTAATGTATACACTCACCGGCCACTTTATTAGGTACACCTTACTAGTACTGGGTTGGACCACTTTTGCCTTCAGAAATGCCTTAATCCTTCGTGGCATAGATTCAACAAGGTACTGGAAATATTCCTCAGAGATTTTGGTTCATATTGACATGATAGCATCACGCAGTTGCTGCAGATTTGTCAGCTGCACATCCATGATGCGAATCTCCCGTTCCACCACGGTAGAGCAAAACCGAGCAAAGGTAATGTAATGTAATGTGTATTTATATAGCTCATTTATTGTGTATGGCCATACACCCAAAGCGCTTCACAATCATGAGGGGAGTCTCTCCACACCACCACCAGTGTGTAGCATCTACTTGGATGATGCGACGGCAGCCACAGGACAACGGCGCCAGTGCGCTTACCACACACCAGCTATTGGTGGAGTGAAGAGACAGTGATAGAGCCAATTCAGTAGATAGGGATGATTAGGAGGCCATGATGGGTAAGTGCCAATTGAGGGACTTTGGCCAGGACATCGGGGTTACACCCCTACTCTTTACGAGAAGTGCCATGGGATTTTAATGACCACAGAGAGTCAGGACCTCAGTTTAACGTCTCATTCGAATAACGGCGCCCACTGACAGTGTAGTGTCCCCTTCACTTTTACTGGGGCATTAGGACTCTCGCAGACCACAGGTTGAGCGCCCCTGCTGCCCTCTCTAACACTACTTCCAACAGAAACCTAGTTTTCCCATGTGGTCTCCCATCCAGGTACTAAACAGGAATAGCCCTGCTTAGCTTCAGTGAGTAACCGGTCTTGGGCTGCAGGGTGATATGGTTTTGGCATAGGTAAATGGCAATAGAGCAAAGATGCTCTATTGAATTGAGATGTGGTGACTGTGGAGGCCATTTGAGTACAGTGAACTCATTGTCATGTTCAAGAAACCAGTCTGAGATGATTCACACTTTTTGACATGGCGCGTTATCTTGCTGGAAGTAACCATCAGAAGATGGGTACACTGTGGTCATAAAGGGATGGACATGGTCAGCAACAATACTCAGGTAGGCTGTGGCGTTGACACAATGCTCAATTGGTACTAATCAGCCCAAAGTGTGCTAAGAAAATATCCCCCACACCATTACACCACCCCCACCAGCCTCAATCGTTGATACAAGGCAGGATGGATCCATGCATTCATGTTGTTGGTGCCAAATTCTGACCCTACCATCCGAATGTCGCAGCAGAAATCAAGACTCATCAGACCAGGCAACGCTTTACCAATCTTCAATTTTGGTGAGCCTGTGAGAATTGTAGCCTCAGTTTCCTGTTCTTATCTGACAGGAGTGGTACCCGGTGTGGTCTTCTGCTGCTGTAGCCCATCTGCCTCAAGGTTGGACGTGTTGTGCATTCAAAGATGCTCTTCTGCAGACCTCTGTTGTAACAAGTAATTATTTCAGCTACTGTTGCCTTTCTATCAGCTGGAATCAGTCTGGCCATTCTCCTCTGACCTCTGGCATCAACAAGGCATTTGCGCCTACAGAACTGCCGCTCACTGGATTCTGGATTTTCTCTTTTTCTGCCCATTCTCTGTAAACCCTAGAGATGGTTGTGCGTGAAAATCACAGAATATCAGCAGTTTCTGAAATACTCAGACCAGTCCGTCTGGCACCAACAACCATGCCACAATCAAAGTCACTTAAATCACCTTTCTTCCCCATTCTGATGCTCGGTTTGAACTGCAGCAGATCATCTTGACCATGTCAACATGCCTAAATGTATTGAGTTGTTGTCATGTGATTGGCTGATTAGAAATTTGCATTAACAAGCAGTTGGTGTACCTTATAAAGTGGCTGGTGAGTGTATATTATTCATGTAAAAATATTTTAGATTCAGTTATTTTAATGTAAATAATTTTAAAAAACGCTAACAAAGAAATACTAATATAATATAACAGCATTGTAATACTTGTACCATATAATATTAATATATAATTTATTTCTAATTATTTATTTATACATTTATATTTAATGTTTATTACTAATATCACAATAATCATTATTTCAATATAACTTTTAATATAACTAAAACAAATAAATTGCTAAAATAATAAAGCTGATAATATATATATATATATATATATATATATATATATATATAATGATGTATTAATTCTTTTAGATTTTAATATTTATTGCTAATATCACACAAATCAGAGAAAATGTCATTTTTTTCTGCAAATTTAATTCACAATACTACACTGTACAAAATACTGCATTTCACACAATTAATGTGTATTGGGTCAAGATGAATGAATTATTCATTCATTCATTCATTTTCTTGTCGGCTTTGTCCCTTGCGGGGTCGCCACAGCAGAATGAACCGCCATCTTATCCAGCACGATTTTACGCAGCGGATGCCCTTCCAGCCGCAACCCATCTCTGGGAACTTCCACACACACATTCACACTCATACACTATGGACAATTTAGTTTACCTAATTCACCTGTACTGCATGTCTTTGGACTGTGGGGGAAACCGGAGCACCCGGAGGAAACCCACGCGAACGCAGGGAGAACATGCAAACTCCACACAGAAACGCCAACTGACCCAGCCCAGCCGAGGTTCGAACCTGCGACTCAGCGACGTTCTTGCTGTGAGGCAACAGCACTACCTACTGCGTTGCCCATGAATGAATTAATTTAACTTATTTATTCATTCATTTTCTTTTCGGCTTAGTCCCTTTAATAATCTGGGGTCGCCACAGCTGAATGAACCGCCAACTTATCCAGCATATGTTTTACGCAGCCGATGCCCTTCCAACTGCAACCCGTCTGGGAAAACTCCATACACTCTCATTCACACACATACACTGAGGTCAATTTTAGCATATCCAATTCACCTATACCAGGGGTCACCAATCTCGTTCCTGGAGGTATGATGCCCAACAGGGTTTAGCTCCAACTTGCCTCAACACACCTGCCTGGGTGTTTCAAGTATACCTAGTAAGACCTTGATTAGCTTGTTCAGGTGTGTTTGATTAGGGTTGGAGCTAAAATCTGCAGGACACCGGACCTCCAGGAACAATTTTGGTGATCCCTTAAATTAGTTTAAACAAACAGCAAACATCATTTTTTTTTGTGTATATATTTACACTACCTGACAAAAGTCTTGTCATCAATCCCAGTTGTAAGAGCAACAATAAATAATAACTTGATTTCTGGTTGATCATTTTGGAAAGTGGCAGAAGAAAGATTTTTTTCAGCTGAATCATCTGTTGAACTGCATCCCAATCATCACAAATACTGCAGAAGACCTATTGGAACTCGCATGGACCCAAGATTCTCACAGAAATCAGTCAAGTTTGGGGAAGGAAAAATCATGGTTTGGGGTTACATTCAGTATTACATTTGTGCTGCCCATTACATTACCAACCACAGGAGAGGGCAAATTCTTCAGCAGGATAGCGCTCCTTCTCATACTTCAGCCTCTACATCAAAGCTCCTGAAAGCAAAGAAGGTCAAGGTGCTCCAGGATTGGCCAGCCCTGTCACCAGCCATGAACATTATTGAGCATGTCTGGCGTAAGATGGAGGAGGCATTGAAGATGAATCCAAAGAATCTTGATGAACTCTGGGAGTCCTGCAAGAACGCTTTCTTTGTCATTCCAGATGACTTTATTAATAAGGGGTTTAAGTCATTGCAGAGATGTATGGATGCAGTCCTCCAAGCTCATGATGGAGTCAGACACAATATTCATTCTTTGTCCACTGCACCATGACTTTATATTCTATACTGTACATTATTTCTGTTAAGGGACAACACTTTTGTCTAAGCAAAGTCAAACCTTACTGTCCTAATTAAAAATCAAGGCATGATCATATTTTATTTTGGTAAAATAAGCGTAATCTAGAGGATTTTGCCTCATATAAGCCACTTCTGATTCCAAATGATCCACTAGAAGTCAAGTTATTATCTGTTGTTCCTAAAACTTTGATAGTCAACAAGACTTTTGTCAGGTAGGATTGGCGGTTCATTGGAAGTCATAAGATGTGTTCACTCACTTGTCACTCATCTCTTTGGAGACTTTAAGAAGTTTTCCTGCAATCTTCTGAAGTCCTTTTGAATAGTTGATCTCCAGTTCAGATCTAGACTCAGAAAAAACAGTGTGTGTGTGTGTAGTGCTGTTGTTTTGCTGAGGAGACGGTAGAGAATCCTCACTGAGATTCTGCCCTTAACATTTCAAAGCATATTTTCACCATTTTGCAGAACTTTTACAATGTGTTTTGGCCTCTAGAGTGTATCTTCAGTGTAGTCTAGTCTTAGAGGTCAAGCACTACAACAAGCCGAAGAGAATAAAGCAGAGTTTGTGTTACCTTTGCTGAAACACGGCCAGAAGCTCTTTACAGAAAAACTCTCCATTCTTAGAGATTCTCTTCAGCTCCTGATACAGCAGATTATACTGAAACACAACACACACACACACACACACACACACCAATCAAAACACACACCACAACATATATATCTGTCCTTCTATATGATTATCCACCCATCCATCCTTTATCCATCTACCTGCCCATCCATCCATTCATCAGTTTTCCATCAATCCACCTGCCCATTCCATCCATCCATTATCCATTCATCTACCTGCCCATCCATTATCCATCCATCTACCCATCCATCCATCCATCCATCCATCTATAGGTTTTCCATCCATCCACCTGCCCATCCATCTATTTATCCATCCATCTGTTTTTCACCCATCCATCCATCTTACATTATCCATCTGTTTTCCATCCATCCATCTGTTTTTTATACTTCCATCCATCCAGTTTCCATCCAGTCATTCATCTACCCATCCATTTGTTTTCTATATATCCATTCATCCATCCATCCATCTGCTTTCCATTCATCCATTTTCCATCTATCCGTTCATCCATCCGTTTTCCATCCATCCATTAATCCATCTATCCATCAACCTGCTCATCCATCTATTGATCCATCCATTCATCCATCCATCTTACATTTATCCATCTGTTTTCTATATATCCATCCATCATTCATCTACCCATATATTTGTTTTCTATATCTATCCATCCATCCATCCATCCGTTTTCCATCCATCCATCCATCCATCCATCCATCCATCAATCCAGCCATCTATTTTCCATCCATCTGTTCATCCATTCATTCATCCATCCATCTCTTGATCCATCTATTGATCATCTACCTGCCCATTCACCCATCCAATCCATTTTCCATCCATCCATCCATCCATCCATCCATCCATCCATCCATCCATCCATCCATCCATCCATCCATCCATCCATCCATCCATCCATCCATCCATCCATCCATCCATCCATCCATCCATCCATCCATCCATCCATCCATCCATCCATCCATCCATCCATCCATCCATCCATCCATCCGTTTTCTATATATCCATCCATCCATCCGTTTTCCATCCAAACATGAACATTTTACTCTTGGTTTTGTGAGTGTAAAACATACTTTTCAATTGCTATTGAATTCATAAAAGGTGTAAGCCAATATCGTATATGTAACTTTAGAGAAAGTGCCTATAGTTCCAACTATCCCTATACTGTAGTTCCAAATATCAAATGTTCAACATCAAACCAACTTTATGCCAGTCTGGCATAAAGTTCCAACCATCATGAAATTTTATGAAATACCATGGAATTGTAAAAGGTGTATTACATACATTGAAAGTCGGGAAATTTTCTTTTTTTTTTTTTGTCCATGTTTTTTTTTTTTTTTTTTTTTTTTTTTTGTCATTTAAAATTTTTCTTGCTTAAAGGTGCTGTATGTAAGTTCTTTTGACTCTTCTAAAGCATAAAATTACCATAATATGTTTGCAGATATTTAAGAAACTTTCTAAGTGAACATTCTTGTTTATCTGAAAAACAATGCTGAAGTCAGATATTCTGCTTTGAAAATGTGTTTTCCGTGCCGGAACACTCTCTTTGTTTATGTTCTTTTAACATGCACAATGCCAGTTTAGCCAATTATATTTCAGCACTCCTGGTTGCCTTGGTGGAAAACCAAGTATTTCATTCATTCATTCAGAAAGACTCTGAAAGCATGCGTCCGTGACCGAAATGCGACCTCCGGTGGACAGTATCATATGTAATAAAACAGATTCATGATATAAAAAAAACACTGTAACCGCATGTCCTAACAACAAGCTTCATGACGAGATATGCAGTGAAAAGCAATTTGGCTGTGAAATTTAAACACAGCCATTCAGAAGCACAGAATATGCACTCACAAAATGGTAAGGTTTATAATCTATTTAATACATATTAACCCTCTTTAACATTATTTAATGTAGATGCTGAATCACATGTTTAGTTCTAAAGTTCAATTTCAAGATCTGAGGTGAACTATCTGCTGCTGCTTTCAGTATATGGCAATAAATGTCATGTAAAATGGCATTCAAACTCACATTGTTAGCATTTAACACTGAATAAAGCACATGAGGTTTACCTGAGGTGATCATTGTCATAGTTTTCTGTTGTTCAGCTGTGAGAAATAGAAGCCGTTTCTAATATATCAATTCAAAGTGTTGGGTTAGAAAAAAATACCTAGTTCAACCAATGGGTGTCAAACTTACATACTGCACCTTTAAAATGTATTTTTTCTGTAGTGTGTTCATCATGTTGTTTCACTTATTTTGCCTGTTGTTATGGATAGGCTATTTTTGGCTGCCTTTTTTCAATCAAATGCAGTCACCAGACTGTATCTGTTAAAATACTGTCTGTGGCTGTTTTTGTCTGCTCAGTGTTTAACCAGTCCCACTAGAATTTTTGCGCAAAAATGTTGTCATTCATCCTAAAACGACTCTGAATTTGAGGGTGACCCAAAACTCGTGGCAATATTTACGGCGTTTCTTGTGTGGTTTTGCTCTGAATATATACACAAAATTACACGTTCTTCAAGATTAAAATCCCACAATGCAATTCAAAAGCATAAATAAATGGTGGAAAAATACATGAATCACAAAACAGAAAACTGTTACTTTACAGTGTGGCCAAAATGTGAGGGAAATCTGTGTCACTGAATTTTTTAGTCAGTGAATGTCAGGGAATTTGGCTTAAAGTGGCAACCCTGTTCACCATTTAGAAACAAAACACCTTAGCAACCACCCAGAACTCCCTAGCAACCATTTAAAAAGTTTGGGCTTATACTTCAGTTCAAGTAAAAACTCACATCATTTACTACTGACTTATCACCTGCCTATGATTAAGATATGTACTGTTCTCTAGCAATTATAAAATACAACATCTCTAATCCTACCCAATACCTAAACCCAACCTTACTAACTATTAATAAGCAGCTAATGAGTAGTTTATTGAGCTAAAAGTCTTAGTTAATGGTTTGTTAATAACATGAAATAAAGCAGGGGTGCCCAAACCCAGTCCTGGAGGGCTGGTGTCCTGCTTAGTTTAGCTCCAACTTCCTTTAACACACCTGCCTGGAAGTTTTTATTATACCTAGAAAGAGCTTGGTTAGCTGGTTCAGGTGTGTTTAATCGGGGTTGGAACTAAAATATGCAGGACACCGGCCCTCTAGAACCGAGTTTGGGCACCCCTGAAATAAAGGGTGACCATTATTTGCTTTAGACCAATCAATCAGCTGTTTTCTCTGCCTAAACTTTCATTCAATTGTTTTTCAGCCAAAGCTTTACCAGGTTGACAGAACTTTACTCCTCTTGTTAATAATACGCAATTCTTCCACTGAAGCTTGTGCTATAAAGCATACATCAACACTGACTAAATCCGAGCATAATTATAATCTAGCACAGACGTCAGATTAGCAGTTATGAACATATTCATATGAAACTCACAGTACAGCTGCTCAGCGGGTCCTTCATCTTCACTCACGCTGGTCGTTCTTTAACTCTGCGGCTCAAACTTTGACCCCAGTCTCTCTCTGTTGCTGAATAACGCATGCGGAAATCAGCGCAAGATTACTGCATCATTAACCCACCATAAAAGCAAAGGAGTGGTGGAATGAAGCTTCAGTCTTCGCCATTGAGATCACTGTGTCGCACTATGCATGAAGCTGCGTCAGCTGATGTTTGTGTTGAGGAGCCAATACACCATATGATCATTTATACAACCGGCTTAAAGTCTGAAAACACTTACAAATACATTGCTTCCACTCACACAGGTGAGTGGGCTTGACAAACCACCTGTAGAAAACATTAACCGACCCCAGTTTTGCACATCTGCACTGGACACTTTCTTACAATCACTCCATACCAGGAAATAATTGTGCTTTTATGAAGTGGGCGTGACAAGTGAGTGGGCTTGACAAATATCTATCTATCTATCTACAAATATCTATCTAATATCTGTCTGTCTGTCTGTCTGTCTGTCTGTCTGTCTGTCTGTCTGTCTGTCTGTCTGTCTATCTATCTATCAAAATTTTGCAGTGAATTACGTAAATATAATCAGGCCAATAAAAACTTGAAACTGGACTGAACTTAAGCAGGTGTGTCAGATCCTTTCTCTGATTCTCTGATCGTTTTAGGCCCAATCCCAATTCTACCCCTTAGCCCTTTCCCTTACCCCTACCCCTCATTTTGAGCGTTCCCGTTTCTCCCGATCCCAATTCTCTTTAGCTTGAAGGCGTAGGGCTAAGGGCAAGGGGTATACACCCCTTCGAACAAAGATTTTGCAGGAGCACACTCGAAACAGAGGGGAAAATTTCCCAGAATACTGCCACAACGGCAGTTTCACTGCACCCGGAAGTAAGGAGATCCACAAATTAGTATTTTTTGTCATTATTATGAATTTTTACGACAAACAAACATATGTTTTAATATATTCATAACCGGGTTCATGTTTTACCGTAATGCTTTAAAAAAAACGCAAAAAAAACACCGCTAATTTTTGCGATCTATAATCATAACTCTTGTACAGCAGTCCCACAACATTCTGTCACTAGATGACACTCGAACACTCTGTCAGAGCAGTCTAGTGGCTGAAAATGAGCTTTTTACAGTGTCTGCTATAATGTTAGTGTTGTTTTCGTGTGTTTACATAGATGAATACGGCCACTGTGTAAATGCACAGTACAGTTACGATCTTATCGCCACATTACATTGTAATGATAACATAATATATCCCTTCAGTGATTTCCTGATGATAAACACCAAAAAATAACACAACTGGAATAACTACAGCATGTGAAGCAAGAGATCGCGATGACATAGGCCTATGATGATGTGTGCAGGTGTTGAAGTGCAGTCCCAATTCTTAGGGGTAAGTTTTGAAGCCCTTCCCCTTAACCCTCGGTTGTAAGGGCCAAGGGGAAGGGGAAGAAGTAGGGGTAGAAAAATAGAATTGGGATTGGGCCTTAGTCTCCGCCCACTCATTGTCTCTTATTGATCACAGCTGCTGATCACTGAAGCAGATTTAAGCCACGGTCACACTAGAGTTTGAGCTTGCAAAATTCTGTCGTACGGCGCTGCGAAATGGGCGGGATTAAACAAGATGATTAGACATTAAAAAAAGCAAGCGATTGCTCCATGTTTTAAATTTCTGTCCAGAGAGGTCAAGTTTTGATCCTGGATTGGTCTCAGGCAGTCAAGTGATGCGATTTCGCAGGTCAGAGTTCACCAAGCTTGAACTTTGCACCGCAGCAACCTGCGAAATCTGACGCATGATCCTGCGTTTCCGGTCTGACGCATTCGCGTGCGTATGAATGGAAGTCTATGGAGGGAAAAGTCCAGTGTGACCGCGGCTTTAAAGCTGCTGCTGCGCATCACTTGTGGATTTGATGCAATTATGAAATCAGAAAAACTAACCCAAATCCTAATATCTATTCTAAAAAAGAGAAAATGTGTGTGTTTTTCTCTGTATTTTTTTCTCGCTGTGGAATGGTAAAATATCTCTTCCTCTTGTTTTTTAGTTGGCCTATATTGCGTTTTTCTGAGGCTCTTTGGATGTCTTTAACCAACTAGTTTCTTATTAGTTCGGGTTACTAGACGCAAGTTAGATGGGATTTTAAACTGACAGAAGTCATTTTATAAACAAAAACTACATTAATTGCATGTAAAATGTTTACTTTTATATGTCAAATAACCCTTAGTGAATATAAAAAATAAAAAATGGATGGAATGTTTTGTTTTTGTTCACCTTAACAAATATAGTTCATATAAAAAATAGTTAGATGTAGAAGTAAAATGGGATATGGGTAAAATCTGTGGTTTGAATGATAGTGGCAAAGTATATATACATTTAAAGAGTATTTGTAGCTGTGTTTAAATACTATAAACACAGCCTTTTATGATTTTTGTTGTGAATATCCTACTTGACATGATTTAGTTTTTTAATTTTGACCATAGATGAAACAAAATCGGGCAACCCAGTGGCGCAGTAGGTAGTGCTGTTGCCTCACAGCAAGAACGTCGCTGGGTCGCAGGTTCGAACCTCGGCTGGGCTGGGTCAGTTGGCGTTTCTGTGTGGAGTTTGCATGTTCTCCCTGGGTTCGCGTGGGTTTCCTCCGGGTGCTCCGGTTTCCCCCACAGTCCAAAGACATGCAGTACAGGTGAATTGGGTAAGCTAAATTGTCCATAGTGTATGAGTGTGAATGTGTGTGTGGAAATTCCCAGAGATGGGTTGCGGCTGGAAGGGCATCCGCTGCGTAAAATCGTGCTGGATAAGTTGGCGGTTCATTCCGCTGTGGCGACCCCGCAAGGGACAAAGCCGACAAGAAAATGAATGAATGAATGAATGAAACAAAATCAGGCAGAAAGCGTTGGTCTGTCGTGTTTATTTAAAATACATGGCAACATAATTCATTAATACCGCTGATAATCAGTTTTCCAGCAAAGGCAGAGAATACAGTTGTCTTTTTTATTTTAATTCTTCACCTTTTGACATCAAATGTAAACCACATAACACAGCAACCTGTCTGCAGTGCAAATAAGACGACGGCTAAAATTAGCTGTAGCGCTTGTCCAGATTAAACAGACGGCAGCACTGACCTCCTCCACACTGAAAAAAAACAACAACCCAAAGCATTAAAATGAACTTAGCTGAATGATCATTAATGCATGTGGAAAATAGGTAGTAACAAAAATAAAAGCAGTGTTTAGTGGCATTTAATATTCAAAGTGCCTGTTCACCGAATGCTGCTCTCAAACAGTGTGATAATATATTTCATAATCTCATATTGTTTCTGAAGCATTTACTGAAGTACAGTAATGAAATCAAACCTTAATTATTACTGGAAACAGACTGGGATGCAATCAGGAATGATTATCGAATATAATATACCTGCTGAATGAATATCACATTGAATGAATACTTTCCTGGAAATAAAGATGCAAACACTTTCCTTAAAACAAGCTGAATCCCTTTTTTGTTTGTTTGAAATAATAAATTAAAATAAGTGTCCGTTTCAATTCCAAGCAAATGATCTGATAATCTGTTATCAAAAGTCTGGGCTCAGTAAAATGAAACCAATATGGGGGAGTGGGGACATTTGCAACACTTTTTGCATTTCCTTCAGTTTCTCAGAGACAGTTTTTTTGTGGAAACTCCAAATTTTAATATGTAAACCCAAATCTATTGGACACCCATCCACATTGCTATAATATATGTACATACTGTATGATAATCTATGCAGAATTTAAACTTGAACAGACAAAGTCAAACGTTGCAACTGACCCCGAGCAGGAGGACCGTTGCAACATTCATTAAAATGTATTTATAAAAAAATTAAAACATCAGGTGGGATATTATTTAAAAAAAATTTTTGGTAACAGACTAATTGCAAATTGGTTATGTAACCCACCGGTCCTACTGCACCCAGCCCGGTCTGAGCTGGGATCAAACCGGCGATTCTTTGCATGGGAGTCGGTTGCTCTAACAAGGAGACTAAAGACCATGGCATCTAGCGTCTGTCCCTAGAGCATCTTTTGAGGTCAGAGGAGTGAGGTTTACCTGCATAGCACTTTACTAGCTGGCCTCCGTTACACTCACCCTCCATAAACCTTACTTCCATCCCGGACGAGCCCCCACCTGTAACCCACCAGTCTTACTGCACCCAGCCCAGTCTGAGCTGGGATTGAATCGGGGATTCTTTGCATGGGAGTTGGTTGCTTTAACAAGGAGGCTAAAGACCACAGCTTCTAGTGTCTGTCACTAGAGCACCTTATGTGGTCAGAGGAGTGAGGTTTACCTGCATAGCACTTTACTAGCTGGCCTCCGTTACACTCACCCTCCATAAACCTTACTTCCATCCCGGACGAGCCCCCATGTGTAATCCACCGGTCCTACTGCACACAGCCCGGTCTGAGCTGGGATCGAACCAGCGATTCTTTGCATGGGAGTTGGTTAATCTAACAAGGCGTCTAAAGAATATGGCCTCTAGCGTCTGTCACCAGAGCACCTTTTGAGGTCAGAGGAGTGAAGTTTACCTGCATAGCACTTCGCTATCTGGCCTCCATTACACTCACACCCCTAAACCTCACTTCCATCATGGACAAGCCCCCACGTGTAACCCACCGGTCTTACTGCACCCAGCCAGGTCTGAGCTGGGATCGAACCAGCAATTCTTATCATGGAAGTTGGTTGCTCTAACAAGGAGGCTAAAGACCACGGCTTCTAGCATCTGTCGCTAGAGCACCTTGTGAGGTCACATAGATATATACACTAGATATCGCATAGGGGACCCTGAGCATGCGTCAATAGCGTCGCCACATTGGTACAGTGCTTCTAGGACAAATGTCATTCAACCGCACTAGTCAAGACAGTGTGCCAATGTGAAGATGCTGGACTTTAGCGCTGTGTTTGCGTTGTAGTAACGAGCAAACAAAGAAAACAAAGCACAAAGGCAGAACATTTCATAGGTAAGATTTAGTTTTTTATGTTTTTGTATGTTATGAACTTTTGTGCTTAACAAGTATTAATGATAATACAGTCACTCACTGCATTCACCATAAGGCAAAGTAGCACCAACTCGCACTAAATTCTAAACTTATGCTAGTTTTGTTGAATAAAATAAGCAAATTATGTTATGAAATATGACAAGAAGATGCTGCCGTGCTAGAAACTTGTATTATTGTCAGCTAAGTGAACAAGTCGTTCATAACGGAGATTCATTCACAAACGAATCGCTCCCTCCATCAGAATGAGAAGTGAAAGCAGGAGGGGGTGTGTTTCAGGACATGGATTAGATCAAATTAAACAGGGAAGGAGGGTAATGCATTTCCATGCACACAAACACTCACTTTTTGTCAGGAATGCCCGTGCGGTCACATCCATCAATGTAGAAAAGTGATGTAAAATTATAATATTTCGTAATTGAAAAAAATATTTGCATACTGACCACCGGGGAAGACTCCCGATCATAGATATATGTGTATATGTGTATTTCTCTGGCTTTGGATGGCCACAGTCCTCCGCTTCACCTTGGTCCCGCATTCATTTCAAAGGAGCGCTACCCTGTACTAAAATGGCGGCTCTATTGACGCATTCGTTCTAATAGACAATAGCAGGGTAGGCGACATCTAATGTATATATCTATGATGAGGTCATAGGAGTGAAGTTTACCTGCATAGATCTTCGCTAGCTGGCCTCTGTTACAGTTAAATTGTTTAATGTGTTAACTTGGCCATATAAATACAGACTATTTATTAAAAGAACAAGCAACAGCCAATTATCAGGCCTAAAAAACTGAACAAAAATAAAGTTTTTTACTGAAAATCTAGACTGAACCATTACTAAAGTACTTCTTTGAACTTTGAAATTAATTAATCAAAGAATTAATTTTTTCCAATTAAATTACATTGAAACTGATCAAATTAAAATTGTACATTGTTAATATGACAAACTTTAAAATGAATTTTGTAATTAGGGACAAATCTCTGTCAACCATTATTAAAAAATCTATGCTAGGTCGATACAATAGCTTAAACGCTTGATAGCTATACCTATTTAAAGCTAAGAAAGCAGTGATTTAAATTATACGAATTAATAATGATTCACAAAAACAGATTAGACAATATGAGAAATCCTCAAAATGAGTTTTATACTGAAGGGTTGGTCACATATGGCTGATTTCTCTTAGATTGAAGGAGGGTCTAACTGAGAATATGTAGTAGGAATATCCAACGCAATCTCACAGAACGCAATTCCTAACTTTTTGATTTAGTGGCTAATTCGTATAAATTCGTACGATCTAATTCGTACAAATTAGTACGATTTGCTCATCACCCAATGACGGTTAGGGGTGGGGTTAGGTGCCACGCCTCCTTTTTAAAATCGTACATTTTCGTACGACTGAACTCATACAAATTCCTACGAATTAGCCACTAAACTGACAAAAAGTAAAATACTTACGTTTCCTTGTGAGATCAGGCTGGAATATCATCACTCTAGCTCATTCCTGAAAGAAGGAATAAGTCTTGTTGCAACCGTCCCCACTCTCCCCTACTTTTTTCCCAAGGATGCATTAAAATAAAATTTCTGAACATTTTCATTCATCATAGTCCCGAAAACAATTAACATACAGCAACAAAAGTGTTTAAGTATTATAATATTACATGTTTCAGTATATTATAATGAACTATAATGACACTATAGACTGAAATATTGATGCTGGAAATTCAGATTTGCAAGATTAGAATGTTTTCACACAGAAAATGTTTTTTTTTTAAATGAAACCTTTCACAATAGTACATTACAGTACTGTGATATTCTGAAATATTGTAAATACTTCAATTTTCCTTCGGGTTAGTCCCTTTATTCATCAGGGGTCGCCACAGCGGAATGAACCGCCAACTTATCCAGCATATGTTTTACACAGTGGATTCCCTTCCAGCTGCAACCCAGTGCTGGGAAACACACTCATTCTCTCACACACACACACATACACAATGGCCAATTTAGTTTATTCAATTCACCTATACCACATGTCTTTGGACTGTGGGGGAAACCGGAGCACCCGGAGGAAATTCACGCCAACACAGGGAGAACATGCAAATTCCACACAGAAATGCCAACTGACCAGCCGGGACTCGAACCAGCGACCTTCTTGCTGTAAGGCGACAGTGCCACCGTGTCACCCAGTACTGTGTTTTTATCAAATAAATGCAGCCTTGATGAACATCTTTCAAAATCAAAATCCTACCAAGCCCAAACTTTAAAACAGAAAATATGTTTTAAGAAGGAACATGAGTGATCTGTGATACATTTCTTTATATTGATTGTTTTGAACACATGATTCTTGATTCATTGACTTGGGTTATTCTTCCATTTTTAAAACCCTGTTAGTCGTATTTCATGAAGACGTTGGTGCTCCTGACAGAGCCGGTGCTCAACTGCTGGATTTCTCAATCTCTGTATGGATTTATGCTTGGGAGCTAAATTATAACCTCAAATAACCATAGTGCATCATTGTGCTTAAACTGTTTGAAGTCACCGGGCTACTGGACATACAATAACAACAGAATCACTGCGTAAAGCATTACCAGTTTAGACAGTATATGAATATGCACAAGCCACATTGGAGCACTCCAGACTCCTCAAATGTGTTATTTTGATGAAAACAGATTTCAGTACATTTGGTGTGTCTGAAATCTCATACAGTAGTTCTCTACTATATACTGAACACTGTAAAAAATATCCGTAAATTAGCAGTTTTCATTTTTTCCCGGTTTATTTCTGCTTTTGAATTGCATTATGGGAGCTTGATCTTTTTTCCAATGTATTTTAAACTTTGAAAAGTAAAAAAATTAACAAGTACCTTGTAATAAACTGTTATTTTACACACTACTTTCTCTCTATATATTATTTTAAAACATTATATTATTTCAAACTAAATACTAAATACTAAAATGTCAATAAGTCACTTTAGTAAACTTTATGTTGAAAATTCAACATCTACAAAGTCGATAGAGCAAAGATTAACTTCGCATAATGCAACTCACAGCCGTAAATAAACGGAAAACACAAAATACAGAAACTGTTAATTAACAGAAACACTCACTGGCCACTTTATTAGGTACACCTTAATAGTACTAGGTTGGGACCCATTTTGATTCAGAACTGCCTTAATGGGCCCAAAGTGTGCCAAGAAAATATCCCCCACACCACCACCACCACTACCACCAGCCTGAACCGTTGATACAAGGCAGGATGGATACATGCGTTCATGTTGTTGACGCCAAATTCTGACCCTACCATCCGAATGTCGCAGCAGAAATCAAGACTCTTCAGACCAGGCAACGTTTCTCCTATCTTCTATTGTCCAATTTTGGTGAGCCAAATTAATTGTAACCTCAGTTTCCTGTTCTTAGTTGACAGGAGTGGCAGCCGGTGTGATCTTCTGCTGCTGTGGCCCATCCGCCTCAAGGTTGGACGTGTTGTGTGTTCACAGATGCTCTTCTGCAGACCTTGGTTGTAACGAGTGCTTATTTGAGTTACTGTTGCCTTTCTATCAGCTCAAACCAGTCTGGCCATTCTCCTCTGACCTCCGGCATCAACAAGGCATTTGAGCCCACAGAACTGCCGCTCACTTGATATTTTCTCTTTTTCGGACCATTCTCTGTAAACCCTAGAGATGGTTGTGCATGAAAATCCCAGTAGATCAGCAGTTTCTGAAATACTAAGACCAGCCCGTCTGGCACCAACAACCATGCTATGTTCAAACTTAAATCACCTTTCTTCCCTATTCTGATGCTCGGTTTGATCTGCAGCAGATCGTCTTGACCATGTCTACATGCCTAAATGCATTGAGTTGCTGCCATGTGATTGGCTGATTCGAAATTTGTTTTAATGAGCAATTCGACAGGTGTGCATAATAAAGTGGCCGGTGAGTGCATTTTTACAGTGTAGTACAGTATGTGAGCCGAATAGTATACCCAAATTCATTGTAAAAAAAAAAAAAAGCGTAGATGAGGAGTTCCTTGGATGACCTATTACTTCTGATGTACGCATCCAACTTTACGACAGTTTACTATCCCATGAGGCCGAGGGAGAAAATTTATAAACAAGAGTGAAGCGACTCAACTGATGAATGTAGTATGTACATACTCGCACTCATACTACAGTAGTCAACATTTGAAATGGATCAAAAAGGTTTTCCAAAATTGTCCCTAGACAATAATGAATGCTGTTCAATAGTTCTAGGTTAACTTTTGATTTGAAAGGTTTTGATTCACTTTAATTATTGACTACTGTATTTTCTAACTGTCGTGAAGTAAATTCAAGTGTAGATCCTTCTCAAGAAGTATGTGATTTCAGACGCAGCGATTAAATCTGATGTTCTCAGAACATTCAGAAAATGTTAATATGTTTTTGTGTGTAATAAGATTGTTAAAGGAATCATTCGAAACATGTTAGGGGCTGTTCACACAATGCATTTTTCCTTTCCAATTTCTATTTTTCGATGTAAATATGTGCTTGATTTATGTTTGACCGATACGCTAGCATGTTTTGAGTGCTGCATTTTTTAGACACCATATTAAGCTAAAAAGAACTCCAACGTTCACAGAAGCGCTCATTACTGTTAGTTCCACAGCAGTGGACCAATCAGAAGAACTCAGAGGGGGGCAATAATCACAAGTTTCTGTTTACATTTGTGGCTGTGTCCGAATACCCTTGTGCTTTATGAAGTGCTTTTTTTAAAATCATTTTAAACCCCCAGATGTTGCGTCTCGTGTTTTTAGAAGCAAAGACGGATTGGGCCCTATCATACATCCAACGCAATAAGGCACAAGACGTGTTTGCCACGACGTGTTGCTATTTTCAGACCAGCGCAACACTAGTTTTCCCGCTATGTGACACATTGTTTAAATAGCAAATCCATTTGCGTCACTTTGTGGACTCATGGATGTTTCGGTCTAGAAAAGAGGTGTGTTAAGGCGCATTGTTGGCGTTGTTGCTATTTTGAGAAACTGAAATAGACCAGCTGAAAGCAGGTCTAAAGTCCAGCGTAGAGCGCATTAGTTGTGCACCTTGCTTACACATTGCTTAATACACACAGGATGTAGAGCAATACAGAAATATCTTTACAAATGACAAAGAATTAAAGGAATAAAATATTACAAAAATTATTATTTTTTACATAATTATAAAATCCACTGCCTCCATGCCTTCTTCACCTCGGGGGGCTTTTTTCAGTTTATTCATGACAATTTGCTTTTGTATAATGTTGTTGTTGTTATTATTATTATTATTATTATTATTTATTATATGTATATTTATATTTGGTGATGCGGTGGCGCAGTAGGTAGTGTTGACGCCTCACAGCAAGAAGGTCGCTGGTTCGTGGGTCAGTTGGCGTTTCTGTGTGGAGTTTGCATGTTCTCCCTGCGTTTGCGTGGGTTTCCTCCGGGTGCCCTGGTTTCCCCCACAGTCCAAAGACGTGCAAGCTAAAATTGTCCGTAGTGTATGAGTGTGAATGAGAGTTTATGGATGTTTCCCACAGATGGGTTGCAGCTGGAAGGGCATCCGCTGTGTAAAACATATGTTGGATAAGTTGGCGGTTCATTCCGCTGTGGCGACCCCAGAATAATAAAGGGACTAAGCCAAAATGAATGAATGAATGAATATTTATATTTGTTTTATTAAAAACAAGCTTAGATTTGTCCCCTTGTCATGTTTTGGAATATATGGGGACGTGTGTTTGGATATAACTCAGTTTTTTGAGCACACTTCGTTATTATTGTTCATTTATTTGTTTGCTGGAAATTAGAACTGAATTTAGAAATAGTTTTGAAACAAATCTTTGCGCTTATAAAATGAAATTAAATATGTAGACTGATGGATGTCTTCAGTGGAGTGCGCACAACACCGTTTCCTTATCTACGAAAGAGAGAAACAAAGTGAAAGAGAAAGTAAAGAGGCTGAATCGTGGAGGCTCATTCTTTATCTTTGCGCTGCAGATGGTCTGTTTAACCGTTTTCTTGCTAGTGAAGCATTCAGTTTTTCCACTTACAAAATCCCCCATGTAAATAGCAAATCCATGGCGTGACGCAACTGACTCAAAGTGAATGGGAGATGAGACTCTGATTGGTTTAAAACACTCATTGCTCAAAACACACCCATAACACATTAAGAGAATAAGCACAACCCTGTTAGACCATGAGCCGCGGCGCAGAGTGTATTTTTCCGAGTATAAAATAGCAAAAGTGGATTCGGACACGCCTTTATTGCTTTTGCACCATGAGCTTTAGACTTTGCGCCTTGATCGTTAAAATAGAGGCCATTGTGTGAATGAGCCCTTACTGCGCTGTATACTCAAACAAGTATTAACATTTTAAAACACATCAGGCAACTGACCAAAATTTACACATTTTGTGACATCATGTGCTGTTTTTGGTTTGTTTAGATGCCTTTGGGTCTGTGTTTTGTTCATATTTTAGACAAACCATTTGCTTGTTTGCACACCAGAATTCAAAAGAAAGCGTTAACCAGTTCCTCAGGATTTTTCAGGGACTTTTATATGTAATATTGCAGCCTTAAATGACTGATTTTGTGACAGCTTTTCTCAAAACTCATGACATTATTTGTTCATTCTTCCAATTCTTTTCCAGTTTTGCTATGAAAATACACAAAATTCTTCTTCTTTTTTGATCTCAAGATTCATTAGTCACAAAATCCTGGAGTATCTGGTTAACAATTTTATCAAATGAACCACATGAGCACAGCAAATGCACCATAGTTATTTTTTTAACCAAACTTGTCAAATGTGAACACACCCAAAGTTTAAAATTGGAATTGCAATTTCTTTCCGAATGTAACTGCACGAAATTTCACATTCATATGTTGTGCTTGCATAGCACATGATTTAGACCAGTGACTTTAAACCAAAGCTTCGCCTTTAGTGTAAACACAAAGATTGAGCACCGGCTCCAGCACCGTTGTCTTATCATGGAGTGTATGTTTCAAAAATAAAAAGAAAGCAGCACAGTTTTTAAAGATACAAAAAAATAAATAAATATACAAAAAGACACTAATCCAAGAAAACTATTATTCCCATGATGCCAGAACACATGACCGCAGCAGCAGGAGCAGGAGCATGCTCACGTGATTATGAAAGAAATAACGCTTTCATTCATCTGCTCGAAACCAAAAGAGTGAGCAGCGCTGAATCTAAAAGGTGCTTCCATATCAAATGGCCACAAAAACAAAAGCGAATGAACGAAACACAAAACATCAGGGGGAAAACGGTGGACAAAAAGCGACCGACCAAAAACAAACCGCATTCACATTAGTGAGAAGTTCCAGCACGGGCCTGGTAATGTTCATACATGATTTGACACAACGGAGGTGATGCAGCTGGGAGCCGGGAAACGTCCGGCTAGTTAGTGTTCGTCTGGACACGGGGACGAGGACAGGTAGCCGTTGGTGCCGTGGGCCCCGTTGGTCCCGTTAGTGTGATGTTTCTGCGACGGAGGATAAAGCTCGTCTTCATCAGAGCTCGACTCAATGTCACTGCGGTCGTCCTTTGACACCTGGGAAGATTACAAACATGGTTTACATGACAATAAATGCTATATTTGGGACCATTTTTAAAGAAACACTAACAATACGCTCATTTTACTGCTCACCTAGAGTTAAATAGTTGAGTTTTACCGTTTATAAATCAATTCAGTCGATCTCTGTGTCTGGCGGGAGCACTTTTAGCTTAGCTTAGCATAGATTATAAACTCAGATTAAGCTGTTAGCATCTCAGTCAAAAATGTCCAGAGTTTTGATATATTTTTCCAAATCTATTCAGTCAATCTTCGTGTCTAGCAGAAGCACTTTTAGCTTAGCTTAGCATAAATCATTGAATCGAATTAGACCATTAGCATCTCGTTCAAGCTTAGCTTAGCATAGATCATTGAATCGGATTAGACCATTAGCATCTTGTTCAAAAATGTCCAGAGTTTTGATAATTTCAGAATCCAGTCAGCCAATTTCCGCGTCTAGCGGGAGCACGTTTAGCTTAGCATAGATCATTGAATCGGATTAGACTATTAGCATCTCACTCAAAATATCCAGAGTTTTGATAATTTTCCGAACCCATTCAGCCGATCTCCGTATCTGGCGAGAGCAAGTTTAGCTTAGCTTAGCATAAATCATTGAATCGAATTAGACCATTAGCATCTCGTTCAAGCTTAGCTTAGCATAGATCATTGAATCGGATTAGCATCTCGTTCAAAAATGTCCAGAGTTTTGATAATTTCAGAATCCAATTAGCCAATTTCCGTGTCTAGCGGGAGCACGTTTAGCTTAGCTTAGCATAGATCATTGAATCGGATTAGACAATTAGCATCTTGCTCAAAAATGTCCAGAGTTTTAATAATTTTCCGAACCCATTCAGCCGATCTTCGTGTCTAGCTGGAGCACTTTTAGCTTAGCTTAGCATAGATCATTGAATCGGATTAGACCATTAGCGTCTCGTTCAAGCTTAGCTTATCATAAATCATTGAATCGGATTAGACCATTAACATTCAGAAGAATTCCTCAGGATTTTTCAGGTACTTTTATATATAATATTGCAGCCTTAAATGTCTTTGATTTGACTTTAAAATAATTTTGAGACAGCTTTTCTCACAACTTCTAGCATAATTTGCTTCAATTCTTGCATCTTGCTATAAAAATAACACAAAATTCTAGTAAAACTTGAGGAAACAGTGACGGTGAATGAAAATTTAAAAATAACAGTATTTATTTTGAAATCTTTTGCAGCATTAAAGGGCACCTATGGTGAAAAATCTACTTTTCAAGCTGTTTGGACAGACATATGTGTATTGTGTAGATATAGTGTATATACCGTCATATTGGGGTGATATAAACACACCCAGTGTTTTTTTTTTTCAATTTAACAACATAAAAACGGTGGACCAATTGGAGAGGTTTTGAGACCGACCGCAACTTGACGTAGGTTTTGAGACCGACCGCAACTTGACGTAGGAGTGCAGTCCCCCCGCCCACCGAATTGATTGACAGCTGCGTAATAACATGTCTCCGTAGTAATGTGTACACTATAATCATATCAACCAGACACAGGACCAGGAAACTTATAAAAGGTATAATAAAAAATCTGATGGGTGTTTTGAGATGAAACTTTACAGACACATTCTGGAGACACAAAAGACTTATATTAAATCTGGAAAAAGTGGGGACCTAGGTGCCCTTTAAGGCCTGTGCACACCAGGATACCTTTTGCTCGCGTTTTCTGTCGACGTTTAACACCTCGTGACTAAATAAATAAAACTTGTTTTTTTTTTGTCCCTTCTCCACCAATCAGTTTGGCACTTTCGTTCACGTGCACGGAGCTGCTGAAGTTACAGTAAACAGCACTAGGAGCGCTCAAGCGCAAAACTGTCAATGCGAGCGCACATTGAAGAAGATGCCCAGAGGAGATATAAAGCGCTGGAGCTGCTTATTGCACTGGTGAACAATAATCATTTCTTCATCGCTAGAGCTGTCGCTGATACTTGAACCATCCATGCATGTTTGAATCGCCAGTAACTTCAACAACAAGCGTGTCAACTTTCTGTCTTCTACTGTGTTACAAGCGGGTGTCAGAAGCTTAAAGTCGTGTAGCGCCATCTAACGTCAAGGAGTGATTTTGCATACTCTTCTGCTCAACGCCACTTAAAATCGCTTGGGTTTGAATCCGGAAAATGCTGACGATACAGCATACGAACAGCATACCAGTGTGTACGAGCCTTTAGGTGTCAATTCTGTCAATTTTGATTAATTTATTGCATCTTTGCTCAATAAAAAATTGTAAAAACAAAACAAAGTCCCAAATTTTATTTTGCATTGTTTTTCTTTTTAAATACTCCTTTATAAACTCTCTTGTTGATAAACGTACTCACATGTAAAGGATTCCATTTTCCTGCCTTTGTTGCAGTGATGAAGATGGAGAAGAGAGAGAAAGCATCAGGTTAAAGTGGTTCATAATATTCATTCATTCATTTTCCTTCAGCTTAATCCCTTTATTCATCAAGAGTCGCCACAGCGGAATGAACCGACAACTTATCCAGCATATGTTTTACACAGCGGATGCCTTTCCAGCTGCAACCCAGTACTGGGAAACATCCACACACACACACACACACACACACACACACACATACATTACGGCCAATTTAGTTTCACTTGGCTGATGATTGATTATAAAGCGTATTTGGCATGCTGTCCCGGGAGAGAGCCCTGAACTCAGAAGATCCTCGAGCCCGGGGTTCCCTCCCGTTTGCAAGGCGAGAGGGGAGTTTGAGCTCAGGTAGATCTCGAGAACTCCCCTGCTGTAGTAGCTAATGAACAGATAGTGATTGTTTTTACGAGATAACCACTTACTAGGAGCATGTCTATGGTGCCGATTTGGATTAGTCAATTAACTTAAGTTGCATGTTTTTGGACAGTTGAGGAAACCAGGGAACCTGGGGGAAACCGACGTGAGCACGGGGAGAACGTGTAAACTCTGCACAGAAACGTCGACTGGCTTGGTAAGGACTACAACCAGTGACGTTCTTGCTGTGCTAACCACTGGGCCACCGTGCCACCCATCTAGGAAAGAAGGAGGAGTAGGGGTGGAAGGGGGGATTCTTCAAAACGAAGATGACTGTTATATGGAACACAGGGTATTTATAGTAGCTTGGGAATCGTCTGATTCTGATTTCTGTGTGGAGTTTGCATGTTCTCCCCGGGGTCGCGTGGGTTTCCTCCGGGTGCTCTGGTTTCCCCCACAGTCCAAAGACATGCACTATAGGTGAATTGAATTAACTAAATTGTCCATAGTGTATTGTGTGAATGAGTGTGTATGGATGTTTCCAAGTAATGGGTTGCAGCTGGAAGGGCATCCGCTGTGTAAAACATATGCTGGATAAGTTGGCGGTTCATTCCGCTGTGGCGACCCCAGATTAATAAAGAGACTAAGCCGAAAAGAAAATAAATGAATGAATGAATGAATGTTTGCATTTTGTGTTGCTAAGTGTGAAATATTAATTTTAGAAAGATGATTATTAATGGCAATAATAACACATTAATATAGTGTTAATTGTTTTTTGTTTAATAACTGAATATAAAAAGCTTTAAAAGAAAAATCACATATTAAAATCACATTACAGCTAAAAAAATATGGTAATTTATATACAGTTGAAGTCAAAATTATTAGCCCTCCTGTGAATTGTTTTCTTTTTTGATTATTTGCCAGGGCGGCACGGTGGCGCAGTGGTTAACGCTGTTAACGCAAGAAAGGTCGCTGGTTCGAGCCTCGGCCTTTGCCTGTTCTCCCCGTGTTGGTGTGGGTTTCCTCCGGGTGCTCCGTTTTCCCCCACAGTTCAAAGATATGTGCAAAATTGGGTAAGCTAAATTGTCCGCAGTGTATGTGTGTGAATGAGAGTGTATGGTTGTTTCCCAGTGATAGGTTGCTGCTGGAAGGGCATCCGCTGCGTAAAACATGCTAGATAAGTTGGCGGTTCATTCTGCTGTGGCGACCCCAGATTAATAAAGGGACTAAGCTAAAAAAGAAAATGAATGAATGAATATTTCCTAAATGATGTTTAACAGAGCAAGACATTTTTCACAGTATTCCCTATAATAGTTTTTTCTTCTAGAGAAAGTCTTATTTGTTTTATTTCGGCTAGAATAAAAAACATTATTAAAACCATTTTAAGGTCAGTATTATTACCCCCTTAAGTAATATTTAATTTCGATAGTCTAAAGCCGGGGTTCCCAAACTTTTCAGCCTGCGACCCCCAAAATAATAATGCCAGTGACTCACGACCCCCAATATCCTCTGAGGTGGTTATAAATACAGAAACCTTGCATGAAATGGCGCACACACACCAATAGACCCAAGTCTATTCTTCGTTTAATTTTTTAAATGTATGTCAGTGCTGTAAATGTGCCAGAAAGTTTAACCTGGTGTTATAAAATCAATCTGCTGCATCTGACGCTATTGCTGTGTCTTTAATACAATGTAATTATCCCAGGGGTCGCAATCCAATTGAACTAGTAACTATAAGCTACTATAGTAACTATATAGTATATAGCAACTACTGTATAAATGACTATTTTTTTCTCTTCTTTAGGTTATGAATACAATATGGTAATTCTCATGGTTTAATAAAAATAAATAGATTTTTGAAAATCACCAGGCGACCCCCCCCCCCCCCCCCTTCATTGTCCCACGACCCCTAGAGGGGTCCCGACCCCCACTTTGAGAACCACTGGTCTACAGAACAAACTATCATTATACAATGATTTGCCTAATTACCCCAACTTGCCTAATTAACCTAGTTAAGCCTTTAAATGTCACTTTAAGCAGTATAGAAGTGTCTTAAAAAATATCTAGTCAAATATTATTTACTGTCATCATGGCAAAGATAAAATAAATCAGTTATTAGAGATGAGTTATTAAAACTATTATGTTAAGAAATGTGTTAAACAGAAACTGAGGAAAAAATATACAGCAGAGCTAATAATTCTGACTTCAACCGTATTTTTCTGAAATCGTTCAGCGCTTGTCACTGGTGTGTGTTTGTTCCTCTCACCTTTCCTCTGGAAATGGCCCGGCAGGCGATGCGCACTATTAGATATGACCAGAAGGTGTGCAGGGCCTGAAGAAGGACAAGCAGCCCGTTGAAGAGCCACCAGGATGGGTACGGGCCCACGATCTCCCAGCTCTCAAACACTGTGGTGTTCAAAATCCTGCAAACACACACATTTAACGAGGACATTACAATAGCGATATATTACAGCACTACACAGGGTTTCCATGGGGTCATAAAGTGGATAGTTCACCCAAAAACGAAACCTTATTCATCAATTACAAGGGATTCAATTCAATTCCAGTTTATTTGTATAGCGCTTTTCTCAATAATTATTGTTCCAAAGCAGCTTTACAAAAGGTTGCATTACAATCAAATTCAGAAAAGTTAAGGTTATTGATTGCCATAACTTTATTAGGCCACGTTTACACTGTCAGGTCTTGATGCCCAATTCCGATTTGTTGCCTATATCTGATTTTTTTGCCTGTTCTTTTAATTGTGACCCATATGCGATTAATGTGTTTACACTTGCTACACAATTTACAATGTTGTGTATACGTAAAGGCAGGTTCTAGCATCTGCGCCTCACTAGCCACCATGGAAGAAATTGTCTTGCTTTTAGCTCTGCGAAATATGCAAAGTTCACCCAACTTTAGAATGATTTTGAGGAGGAGGGAAAGGGCCGTCATCGCAGCTTGTGCCTATGGTTTATATATGGTGTCCTCCACCATTCAGAGGAATTTGTGGGTACGAGACAGATCTCAGATCTGATGGGAGCAAATTGTGGCGACTGACCACTTTCCTCCTCCATGTTTCCTCTGTTGTTGTTGTTGTTGTTGTTTACAGCGTCGGCATCTCCACACATGCTCTTCCTTATACGTCATTAAACCACATTGTCGCAAGTTTAATAACATACAAAAAGGAATGCCTCAGTAAATCTGATCTGCCTGTTAACAAGATAGTTGCATGGTCACATATCCAATTTATATCTGATTTATTTCCACATATGAAAAAGGCCTGAAACCGATCTCTGAATATCTGAATGCATGCGTTTTTTTCGTGTTTACACAGTCATAGAACAGATCCGATCTGTGTCACATATGAGCAAAAAATCAGAATTGCGTCACATTTAACTGGCAGTGTAATCGGGGCCTTAGTTACTAATAAACTAGTAACTAATAGCTAGGCCCACATGGAATCTGCGAGCGCAGAATTCCGCAGATTTCTGCAGATTTTTAGCCCATCATTAATTCTGTTTATTTACTTGAGTAAATGTGTGTAAATCTAAATTTATTCAGTTTTTAAATTAATTACAGTAATAATATTGACTAATATGAAAATGTTAATCTGATTTATGTACAATGCAGTTTGTACAGTAATATTTTCTGTCTTTTAGTAGATATATGAGAGACTTGCTTTGTTTACCAAATGAAGTGAATCTAATTGGATTTGCATTTTAAACACTAAATAAAAGTTAAAAAGGTATTATTTTTTATTTCACATATTAAGGTTTTAATT
Source organism: Danio kyathit (assembly GCA_903798195.1). Taxonomy (NCBI): domain Eukaryota; kingdom Metazoa; phylum Chordata; class Actinopteri; order Cypriniformes; family Danionidae; genus Danio; species Danio kyathit. The sequence continues at coordinate 59,565,035 of LR812527.1, forward strand.
ATGATACTCCCAAAATAATTCCTCAGAAATCCGCAGATTTTTACCAAAATTCTCTGCAGAAATAGCAAAAAACATTCGTAGATTCCGTCTGTCCATGCTAATAACTTTTATTAGTTAAATGTATTATATATAAACATTGTTAACAACTATCATGCAGTTATATAGTATGTTTGTATATATATAAATATTTTAATTTCCTCACAGTTTACTCACCCTCATGTGGTTCCAAAACCTTCTTTACTCCGTTGAACACAAAAGAAGATATTTAGAAAAATGTTGTTGACACACATAGTAAGAAAACAAATACAACCCGGGCTCATTCTGATTACGTACCCCTATATACATTTCTGAAGAGAGCGCCAAATACATCACAGGAGCTACGTTTTTTTTGGCAGTTTTTGTTTTCGCAAATCCACCAGAGGCTGCTCTGTACGCTTTTTCAGATCTCAAATTTCTCTCGTGAGTGCCATTCGCACCTGCTGTTCTCATGTAAATCCACCAGAGGCCACTGTCGACTGATTGATTGACTTGACCGACAGATTGACCCACCCTCCTCCTTCCCTAAACCCAACCGATAGTATTTTCAGAAGCACTGATCAACCCGTCCAACCACCTCCCTAAACCCAATAGATAGGGTTTTCAAAAGCACCGATTAACCCGCCAAACTACTTCCCTAAACCCAACCAATAGTGTTTTCAAAAGCACAGATTGACCAGTGGCCAACCACTTCCCTAAACCCAACCGATAGTGTTTTCAAAAGCACTGATTAACCTGCCCACCCAATTCCCTAAACCCAACCGATAGTGTTTTCAAAAGCACTGATTAACCTGCCCACCCACTTCCCTAAACCCAACCGATAGTGTTTTCAAAAGCACTGATTAACCTGCCCACCCACTTCCCTAAACCCAACCGATAGTGTTTTCAAAAGCACTGATTAACCTGCCCACCCACTTCCCTAAACCCAACCGATAGTGTTTTCAAAAGCACTGATTAACCTGCCCACCCAATTCCATAAACCCAACCGATAGTGTTTTCAAAAGCACTCATTAACCTGCCCACCCACTTCCCTAAACCCAACCGATAGTGTTTTCAAAAGCACTGATTAACCTGCCCACCCACTTCCCTAAACCCAACCGATAGTGTTTTCAAAATCACTGATTAACCTGCCCACCCAATTCCCTAAACCCAACCGATAGTGTTTTCAAAAGCACTGATTAACCTGCCCACCCAATTCCCTAAACCCAACCGATAGTGTTTTCAAAAGCACTGATTAACCTGCCCACCCAATTCCCTAAACCCAACCGATAGTGTTTTCAAAAGCACTGATTAACCTGCCCACCCAATTCCCTAAACCCAACCGATAGTGTTTTCAAGAGCACTGATTAACCTGCCCACCCTCTTCCCTAAACCCAACCGATAGTGTTTTCAAAAGCACTGATTAACCTGCCCACCCAATTCCCTAAACCCAACCGATAGTGTTTTCAAAAGCACTCATTAACCTGCCCACCCAATTCCCTAAACCCAACCGATAGTGTTTTCAAAAGCACTCATTAACCTGCCCACCCACTTCCCTAAACCCAACCGATAGTATTTTCAAAAGCACTGATTAACCTGCCCACCCACTTCCCTAAACCCAACCGATAGTGTTTTTAAAAGCACCGATTAACCCTTCCAACCACATCCCTAAACCCAACCGATAGTGTTTTCAAAAGCACCGGTTAACCCGCCCACCCACTTCCCTAAACCCAACCGATAGTGTTTTTAAAAGCACTCATTAACCTGAACACCCACTTCCCTAAACCCAACTGATAGTGTTTTCAAAAGCACCGATTGACATGCCCAACCACATCCCTAAACCCAACCGATAGTGTTTTCAAAAGCAATCCAAAAAAAGAAAACCCCTCGCAGCTGTCTAATTTTTACTACGTTTTCAGATTTCACCACCTTCTCACCGTGTTATTTACTTATTTATTTTATTTTATTTTTTGCCTTTTGTTTTTGTCTCACCTGCTTTCTGGAACCGTTCCTTGCTGGATTAATACCCCGTCGTCGCGGTCAACTCTGCTCCACATCGCAAGTCCGCTGACATACAGAGCGAGCTACTGAACAAACTGGTAATGGTGGGAAAGCCGTCCATACAAAGGTAAGCGGTCAGCTGCTAGCACGAAAAGGAACGGCGTCATACTGCCCCATAGCTTTTGTTTTAAAGATGAAATGCAGCCAAACGTACCTCTGGCTACATAATTTGCGATCTTCAGAAATGTATATAGGGCTACGTTTTCAGAATGAGCCTATGTTGCACAAATACTGTGTAAGTCAATGGTTACCAGTTTCCAACATTCTTCAAAATATCTTTTTTTTTGTGTTTAGCAAAAAGGGCAAGTCAATAATATGAATTTGCATTTTGGGGTGTACTGTCTCTTTAAAAATCCAAAATTCACTGAAGTATTGTGTTCTAGGTCTAATAATTTTAAACAGGTCTTAATTTTTCACCTCCATCTAATCCTACTTCTAAAGTCTTCATTTACTATATTTACACTGTAGCACATTGTTAAACCAACAAAAATGATAAATAATAATGCATAGAAATAATAATAATAGTAATTGCATATGGTGTTAATAAAGCACTGTACATCATCATCTTTAGTGTGATTAAATGTCTGTAAAAGTGTGATGATTTTGAACTGGTCCTCAAATCTCGACTGCTGTAGTCATAGAAACCATCACTATCGGCAACAGCACGGAGAGTGAAGGTGATAAACCAGTCTCACCACACAGGATAAAGTGCCAGTCTGGAGCCCATGAAGACCAGCGCGAACATGACGAAGAGCAGCGGGCAGAGACGCTGACACTTCACATAGTTCGCCATCTTAGCAGCCTGCAAACACACAGACACACATGGTTTATATCAATTAACACATCTTAAATCTAGATTTATTTTTTATTGAATTATTATTTCTTTTAAAATTATTTTAATACAATTGTTTTCATAGTTAAATTAACTTATTTGGATTTATTTCACTTTATAAATGTTGTTGTTATGGTTCTTTTTCTTATTTGATTATAATAATAATTATATTTATATTTTAACTTTTTTTACATTTAATATTGTATATATTACTATAATCTTATTATATTACATTATTTAATAATATTAATTATATTATTATTATTATTATTATTATTATTATTATTATTATTAATAATAATAATACTTATTATTATCAATATTGTTATTATTATTATTATTATTATTATTATTATTATTATTATTATTATTGTTGTTGTTAATATTATAATTATTATTATTGTGATTATTATTATTATAATTATTATTGTTATTATTATTATTATTGTGATTATTGTTGTTATTATTAAATATTCATTAGTTTTTTAGAATGTTTACTTATAATGCTTAACATAATAAAAAACAAAAAAAAAAGTGTCCCACTTCTCTTTTAGCTCAGCTTAAATTTGTTAAATTTATAATAATAATAATAATAATAATAATAATAATATATATATTATTCCGGGGTCACTACAGCGGAATGTACCGCCAACTTATCCAGCACATGTTTTACGCAGCAGATGCCCTTCCAGCCGCAACCCATATCTGGGAAATATCCATACACACTCATTCACATTTATACACTATGGACAGTTTAGCCTACCCAGTTCACCTGTACCGCATGTCTTTAGACTGTGGGGGAAACCGGAGCACCCGGAAGAAACCCACGCAAACGCGAGGAGAACATGCAAACTCCACAGAGAAATGCCAACTGACCCAGCCGAGGCTCGAACCAGCGACCTTCTTGCTGTGAGGCGACAGCACTACCTACTACCTACCTACTTATTTATATATATATATATATATATATATATATATATATATATATATATATATATATATATATATATATATATATATATATATATATATATCAGATACAATCACATTAATGGAAATCGGGCCCGATCACACGGTTTCAGACTCGATCGGAATCGGACATTACCTCCCGATCGGGACTCGAATATATGTTTATATATACAGTTGAAACCAGAAGTTTACATGCTCTAAAAAAAGGAACATAACCATTTTTTAAAAAAATGTCTGACGGTAAATCATATTAAACATTTACTATTTTAGGTCTCTTAGGATTACCTAAATCATTTACATTTGCTAAATGCCAGAATAATGAGAAAAATTTTTTTTTGATAATTTTTTATTTATTTTTAGACAGTCAAAAGTTTACATACATTTCCTTGGTATTTTTTAGCTTTGCTTTTAAACTGTATAACTTTGGTCAAATGTTTTGGGAATCCTTCCACAAGCTTCTCATGGCCTCAATTTTGGCCCATTCCTCCTGAGAGAATTGGTGTAACTGAGTCAGATTTGTAGGCTGTCTTGCTCGAACAAGCTTTTTCAACTCTGCCCACAAATTTTCTATAGGATTGAGCTCAGGGCTTTGTGATGGCCACTCCAAAACATTCACTCTGTTGTCCTTAAAGCACATTTTAACTAATTTGGCAGTATGCTTAGGGTCATGGTCTGTTTGGAAGACCCATTTGTGGCCAAGTTTTAATTTCCTGGCTGATGTCTTGAGATGTTGCTTCAGTATTTCTACATAATGTTCTTTCTTCATGATGCCATCTATGCTGTGAAGTGGACCAGTCCCTCCTGCAGCAAAACAGCCCCACAACATGAAGCTGCCGCCCCCATACTTCACAGTTGGGATGGTGTTCCTAAGCTTGTAAGCTTTCCCCTTTGTCCTCCAAATGTAACACTGGTCATCATGGCCAAACAGTTCAATCTTAGTTCCATCAGACCACAGGACATGTCTCCAAAAATTTGTCTTTTCCCAGTGTAATTCAGCAAATTGTAATCTGGCTTTTTTGTTGATTCTGGCTTGTTGATTTTCCCATGTTGTCACAGAAGGAAGCAGTGTGTTTGAGGTTTTCCTTAAATACTATTCTACAGTTGTGCCTCCAATTAACTCAAATGTTGTCAATTAGCCAATCAGAAACTTCCAAAACCTTGACACCATCATCTGAGCTTTTTCAGAGGCAGAATAATCTCATTGTATGTAAACTTGACTTATAATAATTTCTCAAAATATCTCTCTCATTATTCTGCTATTAAGCATAACAGAAACAAATTTGATAATCCTGACTTACCTAAAAGAGAAAAAGTTTAGTCACATTAACATCTGACTTTTTTTTAAATGGTTATGTGCCTTTTTATACAGTGTATGGAAACTTCTGGTTTCAACTGTATGTACATACAGTTGAAGTCAGAATTATTAGCCCCCCTGTTTATTTTTTTCCCCAATTTCTGTTTAACGGAGAGATTTTTTTTCAACACATTTCTAAACATAATAGTTTTAATAACTCATTTCTAATAACTGATTTAATTGATCTTTGCCATGATGACAGTAAATAATATTTGACTAGATATTTTCAAGACACTTCTATACAGCTTAAAGTGACATTTAAAGGCTTAACTAGGTTAATTAGGTTAACTAGGCAGGTTAGGGTAATGAGGCAAGTTATTGTATAATGATGGTTTGTTCTGTAGACTATCGGAAAAAAATAGCATAAAGGGGCTAATAATTTTGTCTTTAAAATGGTGTTTAAAATTATATTAAATACTGCTTTTATTCGAGCCAAAAAAAAACAAACAAATAAGACTTTCTCCAGAAGAAAAAATATTATCAGACATACTGTGAAAATTTTTTTGCTCTGTTAAACAACATTTGGGAAATATTTAAAAAAGAGAAAAAAATTCAAAGGGGGGCTAATAATTCTGACTTCAACTGTATGTATGTGTATATATATATATTCTCATTATTTTTTAACACATCTATAGTTATATATATATATTATAGGTGGGCATAGATTTTTTTTTTTCATCTAGATTAATCTCGAAATTAATCTAGATTAAAATGGCTTATTTGAATTCTGCCGAAGGCATTCATAATATGTGTCCTACCCAAATAATAAGTCTTTAAGAACGGGTTTCTCAAGCCAGGTGACGCAATAGCCCAGGGGCTCATCTCCTGTTTCCAAACTGCATCACAAACTACTTGAAAAACTGTTCTACTATGATAATTGGTGATGAAAATAAATGATGTTCAATAAGATGTACTTGTGTTTACTAACTGTTTATTCAGTCATACATGAATGTTGAACTGTAGGCCTACATAAGCTCCAAACAGCGATTTCATACTTGCTTTTGATGTACGTACATACAGAAAATGCTGCTTCACAAAGGCAAGTTCACAGAGCCCTGACGGTGTCAAACATTGAGTATGTTTACATGGGCACCAATACTTTAATACGATTTTAATATGATTAAAACAATACTCTGATTAAGAGTCTACCATGTAAACAGCGGTTTTTGATTACCTTAATGCAACTAAAGTCATAACTGAACTAAACAGAAATGGAATGAAGAAGTGGAGTATACAGATATTAGTGGCATTACTGACAAACTATTACTGTCATGTAGGACTTTCGCCATATTTTCTGACAAGATCCACACAGGCGGCTGTCAGTAAAGGACCACACACAGACACACAGACGTAGACACACACACACACACATCGCGGAATGCGGAAGTTTTTTTCTTTCCAGTTGGCATTCGTTATTAAATTCCATAACACTCTCACCAGTCCTTACTCATTATTTGCGTCTAATACCCCAGTTTGTCACGAAGGCATGAATGAAATGTTCGTGAGTTAAAGTGAAACTGCCGAACTGCAGTTAAAGTCAGGCATCCTGCTGATTTGATTCAGAAGGGCACTGTTTTGTCAGACCGCTCACCGGTCAGGTATACATCCGCGCTAATATATCAAGGTGAAAGTCATCATAGCTTGCGTAGAATAGACCCAGCTCCCAACCCAACTTTGAGAATAGATTAACGGTGATAATTTTTTTATCACGCGATAAGAGTCTTGCTTTAACAGAGCACATTAACGCCGATAACGGCCAACCACTAACATATATATATATATATATATATATATATATATATATATATATATATATATATATATATATATATATATATATATATATATATATATATATATATATAACAAATATATTTACACAAAAAAAATTGTTTATATTTTTGTAATAAATACATTTATTTTTTTATATCCAATTTATTCATTTGGTTTTAATAATTTTAATAATTTTAATTAATATTTCATTATAATTAAACACTTAAACATTCAATAACTTCAACATTTCAAGAACTTTATTTCATTCATTCATTTATTTTCTTTTGGGCTTTATTAATCTGCAGTCGCCACAGCGAAATGAAGCGCCAACTTTGTTTCAGCTGATGAATAATAAACATGCTGTCAGCCAAACAAATCCTCCTGCTTTAAACAGCTGTTCAATAATTTTTTTATACAATTTTATTCATTTAGATTTACTAATTTCACTTATTTTAATTACTAAAACCAAAATTAAAATTAAATGGGAAAATCTATTTTTTTTAAATGTAAACAAATATTTGTATATACAGATACACAGTATATAAAAAAATATAAACCTATTTAAAAAAGAAAAACAAATTACTAAATCTAATTTTATTCCATTCAAAATAAAATGAATGAACACTTAAACACTTCACTTGTAATGAGCAGAATAGTTTGGACAGTAATGCAGTTATTGTTATTGCTCTGTGTTTTGATTTTAAAGGATGTGAGAGTGACAGACCTCAAGCAGAACGTCGGCGGCATCATGCAGACACAGGACCAGTGTTCCCACTCGAGCCATATTATTCACATAGGAGAAGCTGAGCAGAGAGATGGTGGACACGTGATGCACAAACATCAGCACAAAATCCTGCAGAAACACACACACACACACACACACTTTAATTTTTTTAAAATAAGCAGCATATGCTCCCTAAAAACTTTACACAAAATGCTGGGTTGTTTAAACATTGGGCTCACATTGGGTCAAATATGGACAAATAAGTTAAAAGGTGTACTTTAAATAAATAATAATAAGAAAATTTTTAAACCAATGTTGGGTTTGTATGGGCGGCATGGTGGCCTAGTGGGTAGCACAATCGCCTCACAGCAAGAATGTCGCTGGTTCAAGCCCCGGCTTGGTCAGTGGGCATTTCTGTGTGCAGTTTGCATGTTATCCTGGTTTGCTCCGGGTGCTCCGGTTTCTCCCACAGTCCAAAGACATGCACTATAAGTCAATTGGGTAAGCTAAAATTGTCCGTAGTGTATGTGTGTGAATTCTATGGGTGTTTCCCAGTGATGGGTTGCAGCTGGAAGGGCATCTGCTGCGATATCCGCTGGATAGGTTGGCGGTTCATTCCGCTGTGGTGACCCCAGATTAATAAAGGGACTAAGCCGAAAATAAAATAAATGAATGTTAGGTTTGTACATACAGTATGTGTCCTAAAGCGTTTTGTAGAGTGTATAATAACAAAAAACATGTCAGCAAACAGCAGAAAAGTGACGAGAAATGTCTGACAATGAGGAAGCAGACAAAGAAAACCTGTAAAACACACATCCAAACTTAAACACATCCAGTGTTTCAGACTCACATGCTGCAGTTCAGCTCTTTACATTTGCATTCATTTACATGGCATTTGTCTGAGTCTGACCATGTACAGTATGTCCCATCGAGATGTACAGTGTCAACGTAATTTGCCTGTTCACGCTGAAAAACGGGAGTCGTAACAGCCAAACAGAAGACTTATGATGTCCAGGTGCTATGAGTTATGAGGGAATTTTGGACCAGGCACGTGCGGTCAGAGGAGGCAGTTGAGCAACATCATCCTCACCTGCCATCATGAGATGTATACAAATGATAAAATAAATATTTGTCCACTGATCTGTGCTATAAATGCAATTTCTGTATGATTTCGATGATTTTTATAATCAAAGTCGCTGTATTTTGTGTATTCAATTACAGCGTAGGAAGCGAGGTGAGGCGGCCCGAGCTGTGCCTTACGTCAGATTGCGCAATCCCTTGCAAACTGGCTTGAGCGCGACGCCTTTTGCTCACTCGGTATATGCTACTCATGTAATGCTTTATTAAAATGTTTATATACATTCTAGACATTTTTATTACATGTCCTCACTTTCCATATAATATGTAATCTATTACACGAATGTCTATCCCTTATGTAGTGTTAGGATCTGCCATAAAATTGCACTGAAAAGACATGAGGTGAGGAAAGCAGTAGCTCTGCCGCACTGAAGGGGGCGCACGTGAGCTCACGTTATTCTTATTCAGTGGTTGCTTTTCAGTTCAACAGGAGTCTGTTATTGTACGTTTTGCTCTGATTGACTGCAAAAATCACTGATATCAGCCTAAAAATTTCTCAAAATTGAACTTTCAATCAAAACGTGAATAAATAATGGACGACCAACGCCAGAGCTAAAGAACTTGCTTCAAAGGATGGGACAGAAGATGACTCGATCATTTCAAAGTAGTTCAAGTCATTTCAAGACTTCATTTACAAGTACTGTAGGTAAGACCCCAGTGTGTGAATTCTGTGTGTGTGAATGAGAGAGCAGGAGAGAGCACGCGCATCCGCCGTGGTGCTGTGTGTGTGTGTGTGTAAATGAGAGAGAGCGCATCCGCCGTGGTGCTGTGTGGTCGCTTGTTATAGTTGGCTGTAACATCCAACTGGGTGATTTTGGGGAGGCATATTTAATCACTATATATTTTACATTCTTCCTTGGCCCAATATGTACCTGCCATGTGTATATAAAGAACGCTGACATGATATATGAAGCACAATCTGTAGTTGGCAAATATATCAGGTGGATATGTTTGTAAATCTGACTTTTGAGTTTGAAAGAGTTAGTGCCTCGTATACGTTATACACAGTTAGGTGCATAAATATTTGGACATCGACACAATTCTAACATTTTTGAATCTATACACCAACACAATGGATTTGAAACAAACAAGATGTGCTTTAACTGCAGAATGTCAGCTTTAATTTGAGGGTATTTACATCCAAATCAGGTGAACGCTGTAGGAATTACAACAGTTTGCATATGTGCCTCCCACTTGTTAAGGGTCCAAAAGTAATTGGACAGAATAATAGCCATAATCAAACTTTCACTTTTTAATACTTGGTTGCAAATCCTTTGCAGTCAATTATAGCCTGAAGGCTGGAATGCATAGACATCAACAGATGTTGGGTTTTATTCCTGGTGGTGCTCTGCCATGCCTCTACAGCTGTCTTCAGTTTTGGCTTGTTCTTGGGGCATTTTCCCTTCAGTTTTGTCTTCAGCAAGTGAAATGAAAGCTCAATCAAATTCAGGTCAGGTGATTGGCTTAGCCATTGTATAACATTCCACTTCTTTTCCTTCAAAAACTCTTTGGTTGCTTTTGCAGTATGCTTTGGGTCATTCTCCATCTGCACTGTGAAGCGCTGTCCAATGAGTTCTGAAGCATTTGACTTAATATGAGCAGAAAATATTGCCTGAAACAGAATCCATCCTGCTGCTTTTGTCAGCAGTCACATCATCAATAAATACAAGAGAACCAGTTCCATTGAAAGCCATACATGGCCACGCCATGTCACTACTACCACCATCCTTCACTGCTTACGATCATAAGCAGTTTCTTTCCTTCCTTTCCTTTTCCATACTCTTCTCTTCCCATCACTCTGTTACAAGTTGATCTTGGTCTCATCTGTCCATAGGATGTTGTTCCAGAACTGCAAAGGCTTTTTTAGAACTCCAATCTGGTCTTCCTGTTTTTGAGACTCTCCAATGGTTTACATCTTGTGGTGAACCCTCTGTATTCACTCTGGTGTAATCTTCTCTTGATTGTTGACTCTGACACACATACACCTACCTCCTGGAGAGTGTTCTTGACCTAGCCAACTGTTGTGAAGGGTGTTTTCTTCACCAGGGAAAGAATTCTTCTGTCATCCACCACAGTTGTTTCTGTGGTCTTCCGGGTCTTTTGGTGTTGCTGAGCTCTCTGGTGTGTTCTTTCTTTTTAAGAATGTTCCAAACAGTTGTTTTAACCACGCCTAATGTTTTTGCTATCTCTCTGATGGGTTTGTTTTGTTTTTTTAGCCTAATGATGGCTTGCTTGACTGATAGTTACAGCTCTTTGGATCTCATCTTGAGATTAGAAGCCAATTATCAAATTACTTTTGGACCCTTAACAAGTGGGAGGCACATATGCAAACTGTTGTAATTCCTACACCATTCATCTGATTTGTGTAAGTACCCTCAAATTAAAGCTGACAGTCTGCAGTTAAAGCACATCTTGTTCGTTTCATTTCAAATCTATTGTGTTAGTGTATAGAGCCAAAAATGTTAGAATTGTGTCGATGTCCAAATATTTATGGACCTAACTGTAAGTATATTCTATATATATATATATATATATATACAGTGTTTCCTCTAGGATTTTTTCCAGCTGTGGCCGCAGGACTTTTAATCTACCAACTACCTTTGGTGTTATTTCAATGACAAATGTGACGCAGTACTAGTCGAGATAGGATTTGAGTAATACGAGCATGCAGATCTTTTTGCTTGCGCTAGGATTTCCTCTGTTCGTGCACAAAACTTCTTGCACGCCCTCAAATATACGCTGCTCAAGTGCGATTTAGTGCGTTTACGTAGTGAATTTGTCTCCAACCTTTATTAGATTTGCAAGGAATATTTATGAATGTCTCCAATAGACCTACAGAGCGCCATTAGTGCGTCCTGAGGTAAAGTGAAACGGCTATAAACTCCAGCAAGATAGTCTTTGTTTGTTGTATGCAGAGCCATAGACCTTTATCTATAAATAAAGTATAATTATGTAAACTGTGTTCATCCTAACTGAAAGCTACGTTGTGTTTGCTAGCCTCGCGCATCACGCACCTGTCAGTCAGTCAGCATGTCACCTTAAAGGGTTAAACAAATGATGCACAGCACTACTACGGTTACAGAAAAGCTTGCGCTGTTATAATTCACTTACCTTTTAATACGTTTTCGGGCGATTATAACCCGCTATTTAAAAAAACGTCAATGTTTTGAATGAAAAGCTGTAATGTAGCCGTGGCGAGATGAATTTTGATGAATTCAATGAATTCAAATGTAATGTAAATTGATAGAAAGTTGTATTTCAAAATGTTGGTAACGCAACATTATCACTGTTTTCAATAAAATGTACATTTATGAATGTAAATAAACTGAGAGATTGTGTTTCCTTAAAATACTTTGTCATTTGATTTACTTGGTCTTAAAAAGTCTTACTTTTATCTTCATAAAACCTGCAGAAACTCGATAACCAAGAAAAGTCTTAAACATTAAAAAATAAAGTTTACAGAATTCAGCATTCAACAAGAAGTTCCTTCAAAACCAGAAGAAATGAAAAGAAACCAAAAAAAACAAAAAAAAACAAACAAATAGAGTAATCTCAAAACACTGAAGCATCAACACTCCTCATAAGCACACACAGCATCCTTCAGAGTTCAGACGTACAATAACCAGCAGCCCTAAACTAATGCAGTGAGGAGGAAAAAGGTTTTACAAGCGCTAAGTAAAGAGTAGATGGTTATAAACTCAAGTCACATACCTTTCTTCTGATGTCTGTGAACTGCGAGAAGAGCAGAGACAGGTAGAAGGAGAGCTCCAGTATATAGTAGTAATGTAGATCCACTGTTAACGGCTAGAAAACAAAACATACACAATGTTAAATATACATATACAGTAATTGTAAACCTTCCTGTGGACTAGCGGTTCAATAATGACCCATGATCAGTTTATTTATTCATTCATTCATTCATTTTCCTTTGGCTTACTTGCTGATTTATCAGGGGTCGCCACAGCGGAATGAACCGCCAACTACTCTGGCATATGTTTTACACAGCAGATGGCCTTCCAGCTGCAACCCAGTACTGTGAAAATGATCATTTTCATTCATTCATTCATTTTCTTTTGGCTTGGTCACTTTATTAGTCAGGGGTCGCCATAGCGGAATGAACCGTTAACTTATCCAGCATGTGTTTTAAACAGCGGATGCCCTTACAGCCACAACCCAGCACTGGGAAACACCCAGAATGATCATTTTAACAACAGAAAAAAATAAAACTAAATTATGTTTTTTTTTTTTATCTTGAAGTTTGACGACTTTTTTTAAATGACCCTAACATTAGCAAATTTTCTGTTTTCATATTTTGATGAAGGTTGTACACATTTAAGGTACTACAACTGTCTTAGGGGTCAACTGTGATGAATGAAGGCTTTTTTTTCTTCATTCAAAATAGATTTGACAATTTAAGTAACATTTTGGGCGGCGCAGTGGCTCAGTGGTTTGCACTGTTGCCTCACAGCAAGAAGGTCGCTGGCTCGAACCCCAGCTGGGTCAGTTGGCATTTTTGTATGGAGTTAGCATGTTCTCCCAGTGTTCGCGTGGGTTTCCTCCGGGTGCTTCGTTTTCTCCCACAGTCCAAAGACATGTGGTACAGGTGAATTAAATAAACTAAATTGGCCAGAGTGTATGAGTGTGAATGCGAGGTATACGGGTGTTTCCCAGTACTGGGTTACAGCTGGAAGGACATCCGCTGTGTAAAACATATGCTGGATAAGTTGGCGGTTCATTCCGCTGTGGCGACCGCTGATAAATAAAGGGACTAAGCCGATGGAAAATGAATGAATAAATTTTAGAGGTTTAGTGAAGGTGGGTAATTTTTGTCCCACAAGACAGATGAAATATACAGAATTGTAGGACCACACAAGGTTTAAAGTCTGCGTAAACCGAAAATTGCAGAGACTTTTACATGTTGATGTAGTTCCAACTGAAACTAAATATTGAATATTGGGCTTTCTATTGCGCATCATTCCCTCAAAGCAAACTAATGGTGAGAGAGTGTATTAATATGCAGATGCTATGGAAGCCCTCGGGTTGATGTTAACAAAAGAAACGCCACTCCAAACACAGAAGCAAATGAGGAAACTTTGAAGTTTACCGACACAAACAATTTTTTTCAGTGGATTAACTTGCACGCATTAATTTTTCCCCATAGGAATAACAATGTGAGCTAGTAAAATAAACTTTGTAAATTTTGATTTCAGGCGGACTTTAAAGGAATAGTTATCCATTCACTTACTCTAGAGCAAACTTTTTCATATGGCCAAAAACCAAACTTGATTGAGGCTAGTAGGCCGAAGGTAAATATAGGTTGGGTTATTTACCATAATAATGTTAGAAAATGACTAGAAAACATTGCTTTATATTAACTAATACAGTATACTTTTACATTGTACAATGAACGTATTACAGTAAAAACAAAACAATCTAATTTATAACAGATTTACACTAGTTTTTGTCTTGCTTGCCGATGTCTTCTGCATAGTCCTCAATCCGTCGAGTGACAGTATTTACATGTTTAAAAATCTGATTCATTTACAACATCTAATTAAAACATTTAATTTCAGTTTGCTTTTTTGTAGCTCAGCAATAAAACAAACAAAAAAGGTAACGTCAAATTATAAATGATGATCTCTGAATTAAAGGCATTCACTCCAACCCTCTCCATCATACTCACTCTCCTCTCAGATGGGATGGTGGGCCAAATCAAAGGATACAATGGGCCAACTTTGGGCATTCTCAGTGTATATGACTTTTTTTTCTGGTCAGACAAAGTCAGAGTTGTTTTAAAATTTATTTTTATTATGTTTTGTAATGGTTTTAAGTAGTGACTTTTATTTTGAACTTTCCAAAAGTGTATCAATCTATCGTCAAACTATATTTTTCTTTTTTAATCCTTGTTTTTGTACTTTTCCACTTCTAATTCTTGACTCTACGCATGCTGTATGTCATGTCATATTCGACGAAAAGAATTCACACTCCTTTCCAGCTGATGGTGCTAATGCACCAAAAGTGCACCTCTAAAGAAGAAGAAGAAGAAGAGAAAGGTGGCAGTCTCTCAACAAAACTGTTGTTAATAGGGATATTTTTAAGAAAACGCATCAATTTACTACAGGAGATCTTTATTCACCCCCTGCAGCCGATTGAGGCATTTTATTCATAAATGGAGGCACATCACTGGACTTGTTTTGGACTCAAAAGAAAAACACACAGCCATTGCCAATGTAGAGCTTGGATGTGCCAGGAGACTTGTTATTAATGACTCTAATTGAATTCAACTGAAAAAGGAAAGTCATATACATCTAGGATGCCCTGAGGGTGAGTAAATCATGGGATTATTTTCATGTATTTTGGGTGCACATTTTAAGAGTCAGAGAGACCAAAAATTAGCACAGGCTCATTGGAAATATGTGCTTCAGACTACATTTTTGAGAAACCGCCAAAGCATACTTAAACCTATACGTTCCACTGCAGTTTCTAGATTAAATGAACACTAGGGAGCAGTATGATGCTAACAACGTTTGTACTTTTTCATGCTAATAATATATTATCGATGAATAAAGGATTGTTTTCTTGCAGTTCTTTGAATACCACGAAACAGTTTAATTATGTCTATGATTTGTAATCAAACATGTTTGCCTCACCTATAAAAAAAAACACAAAACAAAAAAACGCACACATGCACAAGATTGGATTTGACAGAAAAAAAGAAACTCATGTGTTTAGGATGCCTTGAGGGTGATTATATCAAGGTCTAATTAGCATTTATTCTGGGTGAACTAACATTTTAAGAGTCAGAGAGGGAGGAACAGGTTATTGACAAAAAACAGCTCATTGGTTCAACTCAAAGCTCATTGGAAATATGTGCTTCAGACAACATTTTTGTATAAACATACCTAAACATACGTTTGACTGCAGTTTCTAGATCAAATGAACACTAGGGGGCACTATGATGCCAACAACGTTTGTATTTTTTTCACACTAATGATAGTGTGACATGTTATCGACAAATAAAGGATTATTTTCACACAGTTCATTGTACAAGACAAAAAATAAATAAATAAAAATAAATACCACAAAACAGTTTAACATTGACTACGTTTACATGGACATCAGTAATAGAATTATTTGCCTTAATCTAATTAAGAAAATAATAAGATTGAGGCGTTTACATGAGTTGCTTTTTGAATGTTTCTTTCATGATCCCGTTTTACATGTTATAGCACATAATTTTATTAATATCATTGTGTCACCACGCTATCCACATTTCCTCCGGAGTTTCATGTAATTTCGGGTGTTTCATTTTTAATTTGTCGACTTTAACTGCAGTTTGGCACTTATACTTTCGTTCGGGAACATTTCATGCATGCCCCCCGTGACAAACGAGATATTGGGTGCAACTATAAACTGCTGGAAGAGTGTTGTTTCAATAAAATTTTTAAAAAAATAATTCAAGACATGTGAAAGAGGAGAGGTGCAAGCTAACAAACAAACTGTGAAGAAAAAAAGCTAGAAATAAAGAAATATGTGGAATCAAATAAGTTCATGGATTTCGTTAAGGATGCAGTGCTTGAGAAAATAAGCTTTTTCCAAAACAACAAAAAAGAAGAAGAAAAAACAGGCTACAATTCTTAAAACTTTGAGCTATTTACAAGGGAGACATGAGTGTGCGCTGTGATTCTAACATGCTGTACTTTCAGTACTGATTTAAATTAAAAACCTAGTAATTAAGTTGATTGACAGAGTTTGGTAGTCTTGAAATTATATTGGACAAACTAATTCTTGACAGCTGATAATGAAATTCAATTTTCAGGCAAAGAATTTCAAACTTTTCTCTTGCGTTAGCTTTTGAAAACACTAATGGTTGGGTTAAAGAAAGACTATAATTTTAATTGTAAGCTTTTATATTTAGATATTAGCTTTTATATTTAACCTATTGTTTTCATTACCGTTCGTATTATTTTTATTCTTCTTACGCCGGATTTGAATGGCAGTCCATATAACCATATGAGGGAAAGTTGTGTAATTTGGCACAATGATAGAGGGCAGTGTCAACATGTACCACAGCAAACCTGAAGTCTCTAACTCAAACTTTCTAGCGCCACCACTTGTCAGAAGTTTCACTTATGTTTATCGTTATAACAATTTAACCGAACGGGCTACAATCAAAACTGTTTTCCTCTGATTCCTTGGCTCAGTCGATTCAAACACACCCTACAACATCATTTTCCGTCATGAAAATGTTTTCGCTATTTTGAATTTTTTGCAAAACATTTTTTGGTCTGTGTGTTGTCAACCATGGTCTTGAGGTTATCTTCAGTGTTTCAGTGCACTGCCCCCTAGAAGAGCTGCACGATTCTGGCTAAAATGAGAATCACGATTTTTGACTCAAAATGAAGATCATGATTTTTTCACGATTCTATAGATGTAAAATAAAGGTTAATATGAGCAGGATATTATTATTGTTATTCTCAAAGAAATGGTAAAACAGCAGTAATAATATTAGGCCTGTGTAGCTCTAATGTTGGGTAAAATGCTCAATTTTGTATAGACTTGGAATGGTGGACTTGAACAGACTTTAATTAAGTCCTGTTTGTTAATTCACAGTAACTTGATTACATTGGAATACAACTGTTCATAATTCTGAATTGAATTATTATGTTTGAGACATATGCCTGCAATCTGTTATTGACAACATTAGACCATTTTATTCTACTGGTAAAATGAGACATTTGTTATTATCAGATTCCCTCTTGCATTATATTCAACATTACATAGGCATTTTCTTGCACAACACATTGTGTTCACTATGAAAGAAAAAACATATCAAAAGCTTGTCTCAATCATAACTCTAAAATGCGATATGATCGTGTAAAGGACGTGCGTGCTGGTTTCACTTTCACTGCTGAGTGCGGCTCATGGCTGCCGTCACTGTGAGGAAAAAAACCCACACATGTAAATCCTACCTCCCGCATGGCTCCCAAACAATCGCTCTGTGCCACAAACATTATTTACAACTTTATTAGCTGTTATTTACAGCCTATGCAGGTTCTGTTCACTAAAGTATATATAAATGGCGGACACGCGCGCGTCCTCTCTGTAGTAAACAAACAGTGCGTTAGCTCACGTGTCATTTTGTGGCCGCGGCTACATCATTACTATAAGACATTAATATTACATTGATTACATTTTTGATTTAATGATTTAATTATGCTCATTATGGCTCTGAACTGCTTGACCCCTTAATTGCTTAATTGCTTATATTTCTAACTTGATTTTAGCTGTCAGTTAATCAAAACCAAAACACCCCCCCCCCCCCCCCCCAAAAAAAAAAAAAAAAAAAAAAGAATTTGAAATCTTTCATTTACGTTGCTTCTGAAACTATTGGTTGGGTTTAGGTCAGTGGTTTGCTAGGTGATCTGTATGACAAGCTCCGCCTTCTCCTTGACGTGTAAAAAAAAGGACATGTATCTAAAATCAACAAAACAAACCCTAAGTAACATATATTTCAGATTAACAAAAGATGTAGACAGCGCCCTCTAGTGGATTTGTCATCTGAAACGTGCAACAAAATATACCTGGAGCAATGTATTTTACGTTTACTGCATGTTTCAATGAGCCTGGGATGGCAATAACAGTTAAAAGTAAAGTAACTTTATAGGTGGAACACTGTAGAAAGAAAAAGGAATTGTTATTATATAATATACTGTAAGTGGATTGTGAATGTACCTGATAGGGGTAGTTGTACCAGCACTCTCTGGTGTTCCACAGCCACGGGCTCTTTAAAATCAAACACAGACAGATAAATGATCTCCAGAGGCTAAAAAACACAACATAATGGCTTCTGAATTCTGCTGTTTACATCAAAGCGTAAAATAAAAACACTGAAAGTGCCGTCATTATCCTCAGTGCTTCATGACTGAAAAGCTTTGAATCTACTTTTTTTTTTTTTTTGTTTTGTTTTCTCCCCCTCGATCATTATGTAGGAAAGTTATTCGGC
The DNA here is from genome assembly GCA_903798195.1 of Danio kyathit. Lineage (NCBI taxonomy): Eukaryota > Metazoa > Chordata > Actinopteri > Cypriniformes > Danionidae > Danio > Danio kyathit. The sequence continues at coordinate 59,583,906 of LR812527.1, forward strand.
ATCAAAGGCTGGTATTGTGAATGGGATGATTTCCTCTGAGATCCGCTGAGAATGCTGACATCTGATCCAATCCAACGCAGCGCTCGGCTAATTAGCTACTTCACAGCATCTTTATCAAAGGACATTTGTGAAAATAAGATGAGCAAAGGGCCGTGCAGCTTAACTGACGACTGGTGTGTTTCCAGCTAACAAAAATATTTTATTTAAATACCTCAATACTTCAACTTAAATGGAGTAAGTTCACAGTACTCATATAGATTAGTTTTTTTTTTTACTCAAATGGTTTCTTGCAATCGGTTTCCTCAAACGGTTTGAGTTGCCTTAACTTATTGGGTTTTACAGTACTCAGTTGGTTTGAGTTCTCTTCATTTATTGGGTTTTACTGCCATCAAATTGCTTCGTTTACTCAAGTGGATTAAGTTCACAGTACTCATTAGAATTAGTTTTGAACTTAAATGGTTTGTTGCAATCAGTTTCCTCAAATGGTTTGAGTTAGCTTAACTTTTTGGGTTTTACAGTATATGGGAAGACGTACACTGTAAATTGGATAGAAATCGAGCTACTAGGGGTGCTTGTTTTCAAGAATATAATTTAAATTTAAATTGATTGACATTTTAAGCTTTTTTAATTTTTTTACTTGATTTTAGTTGTCAGTTAATCCAAAACAAAATGTGTATATATATTTATACAATAGTTATGTCTGGTTCTCCAATCTGATTGGCTGATAGCTGTGAGAAATTAAAGCAATATCAGCCTCTTCACCCTTGCGTATTACTCTGCCCACACTAGGACTAAAGAGGGACTAAACAACTCACTACAGTTTGACAAATATTGCAGCTGTTGGACAACATAATGTTCTATTGAGGCTTTTTTAGGCGAGAATGTAGTTGTTTAGATTGCAACTATGCAGTTTATTTATAAGGACAGTGATATTTTAAATATTTATTATTTCGGACATTCAGCGTGTCGGTGGCCATCAGCCTGTCATAGACAGTTGATGTTCCGCCACAAGATGGTGACAGAGACCGCATAATGAGTCCTTAGGGGAGAAAAATTCTGCATAAATTTCAAACTACAGCAAATCATTATAAAACAGGTAAGTGACATTCTAAGTCGATCTCTCTCCTTTGTATGCTGTAGTGCTGTATTTATACCATAGTAATCTGGTAGTGTTTGCTTTGCTTTAGGTTTTCAGGGTTAATTATTGTGAAATCCAGATTGCAACAGAGAAATACTGGGAAATCTCTGTACACTCTCAGAAATAAAGGTACAGGAGCTGTCACTGTGGCAGTACCTTTTCAAAAGGTACATAATTGTACCTGAAGGGTCCATAATGGTACCCAAAAGGTACTTTTTAGGTACATTTGGGAGACCTTTAAGGTACCACTGTGGACTCTTTGGGTACAAATATGTATCTTTTGAAAAGGTACTGCCGCTCCTGTACCTTTATTTCTGAGAGTGTAGACTGATGGCATTTCATGCCGTTCAGCCTTAATGTGAGCAAAATTAAGCTAGAGAATCATTCAAATACCAGTTCTAAAGTGACAGTTGTGAATGAGTAATGGTTTCTGCTGTTCTGACTGACTGTCAGCTGCAGGTGTGAATGAATGGTGGGAGAAAGTAGTTCCTCGTACAAAAGGCTTTTTGAGACTCTCCGTAATTGATTTAATTTTTTATATACACAAATATGCCGTCGAACTGTTGTATAAACACAATATCACACTCGTAGCAGTGCGATATGGCGGTATATCGTCACTGGTGGGACGCTAAGGCACTCAGCCTGCGGCCTCAAGCCAACTCACGCCTCCCACCAGTGCTGATATACTGCCATAACGCACTGCTACGAGTGTGATATTGCTCAAATATATATATATATATACATACACTGTATATACAAACACAACAATTTTTTTCATGGTAATGCTTACATAAATGTTTCATTCCATTTTTAGAATCATTATGAAAATGTTTACTTTTACTATGTTTAAATGTTACTTTTGAGGGTTCTTTGTACATTCAGAAACAACTCATTTTAATAATTTGTATCATTCGATATAAAGTAACATTCTAAACTGTCTGAGGGGAAGAAAAAAATCCATGAATAATTTAAAATAAAAGTTTTTGTGCTAACAACATTAATACAGAAACTGTAGAATTACCACAACAGATTAATTATTAACTACTTTACTATAGTATAGTATAGTATAGTATAGTATAGTATAGTATAGTATAGTATAAAAACACTAAAGTATTTTCTATGAATTACTATATTTCTTTCATTTGTCATGTTATTTCATTACAAGCTTTTGACACATTGACTACTTATTTATTTATTTATTCATTCATTTATTTTCCTTCAGCTTAGTCTCTTATTTATCAGGGGTCACCACAGCGGAATGAACCGGCAACTATTCCGGCATATGTTTTACGCAGCGGATGCCCTTCCAGCTGCAACCCATTACTAGGAAACACCCATACACTCTCACATTCACTCATAAACTACGGGCAATTTTGTTTACCCAATTCACCTATAGCGCATGTCTTTGGACTGTGGGGAAAACCGGAGCACCCGGAGGAAACCCACACCAACACAGGGAGAACATGCAAACTCCACACAGAAACACCAACTGACCCAGCCGGGACTCGAACCAGCGTCTTTCTTGCTGTGAGGCGACAATGCTAACCACTGAGCCATTGTGCCACCCTTATTTGTTTATTTATGAATTATACTAATATTTTAATTTGTTATTTTATGGTATATTTAAATATTGTATTTTATGTGATGTGTGCCGCTTGGAGAAATTAATTCCCCTCTGGAATCAATCAATCAATCAATCAATCAATCAATCAATCAATCAATCAATCAATCAATCAATCAATCATTCAAAAAAGCTATCAATAATATTATTACCATTAAAAAAAGTGATAAAAAATCTATAAAAATATGATCATTAAGCAATGAATGGCAATCCTTACGAATAGCTCAACATAATAGTTGCATCTTCTTATTCAGGAAAAAACCATTCAGATATACTTCAGTCCTCTTTAAAGTGTTTGTCTTTCCATAAGTAATCATTTTGAGGTCAGCAACACTGAAGGGTTTGATACGTCTCTTCATAATAAGGATGAAAGAATGTGCTCTTCAATATCTGCTCAATAGATCATCACCCACATGAGCTGTATAGGTCTGTATTGGGTTTACATCAGTTCACTTTCACTACAGCTACTATTAATAACAGCAGCAGGAGAAATGAACTCATTCAGTAGAGCAGTGCAAACGCTTCACCTTTACCCTAGTTTCTATAAAGACACACAGCATTACCTTTGTGCTTCTGTCTATAAACTGTAGTCAGTGTATATGTGTTTGTTTACTTTAAGCAAGTCTTGAATAAACTAAATTCTGAAACAGAACGTTATGAATTAACATACAAATAATGCTTTATCATTATTTAAACCATTGGTAAATTTGTTCATTTATCAAATAGGATGGAGAAAAAATATGAAAAATATTTATACAGGGGTAGCAAGTACCTAATTAAATAAATTATACAGTGCATCTGGAAAGTATTCATAGCGCTTCACTTTTTCCACATTTTATTATGTTACAGCCTTATTCCAAAATGGATTAAATTCCTTTATTTCCTCAAAATTCTCCACACAATACCCCATAATGACAATGTGAAAAAAGAGTTTTTGAAATTGTTGCAAATTTATTAAAAATAAAAAACCTGTAAAATCACATGTACATCAGTATTCACAGCCTTTGCTCAATACTTTGTTGATGCACCTTTGGCAGCAATTACAGCCTCAAGTCTTTTTGAATATGATGCCACAAGCTTGGCACACCTGTCTTTGGGAATTTTTGCCCATTCCTCTTTGCAGTACTTTTCAAGCTCTATCAGGTTGGATGGAAAGCTATGGTGTACAGCCATTTTCAGATCTCTCCAGAGATGTTTAATAGGATTTAGGTCTGGGCTCTGGCTGGGCCACTCAAAAACATTCACAGAGTTGTTGTGAAGCCACTCCATTGATATTTTGGCGTGTGCTTTGGGTCATTGTCCTGCTGGAAGATGAACCGGTCAAGAGGTCAAGAGCACTGTGAAGCAGGTTTTTATGCAGGATGTCTCTCTACATTGCTGCATTCCTCTTTCCCTCTATCCTGACTAGTCTTCCAGTTCCTGCTGCTGAAAAAACATCCCCACAGCATGATGCTGCCACCACCATGCTTCACTGTAGTGTTGGTATTAGCCTGGTGATGAGCGGTGCCTGGTTTTCTCCAAACGTATCTCCTGGCATTCACTCCAAAGAGTTCAATTTTAGTCTCATTAGACAAGAGAATTTTGTTTCTTATGGTCTGAGAGTCCTTCAGATGCCTTTTGTCAAATTCCAGGCGGGGAGTGTCTTCCGTTTGGCCACTCTACTATACAGGCCTGATTGGTGGATTGCTGCACAGATGGTTGTCCTTCTGTAAGGTTCTCCTCTCCCTTGTCTTCATGCTTGGTTTGTGCTTTGACATGCACTGTCAACCCTGGGACCTTATATAGACAGGTGAATGCCTTTTCAAATCATGTCCAATCAACTGAATTTACCACAGGTGAACTCCAATTAAGCTGCTGAAACATCTCAAGAATGATCAGTGGAAACAGAATGTACCTGAGCTCAATTTACAGCTTTACAGCAAAGACTGTGAATACTGATGTACATGTGATTTTTCAGGTTTTTTATTTTTAATAAATTTTCAACAATTTCAAAAACTCTTTTTTCACATTGTCATTATGGGGTATTGTGTGTAGAATGTTGAAGAAATAAATGAATTTAATCCATTTTGGAATAAGGCTGTAACATAAAAAATGTGGAAAAAGTGAAGCGCTATGAATACTTTCCAGATGCACTGTATATATATATATATATATATATATATATATATATATATATATATATATATATATATATATATATATATATATATATATATATATTTTTTTTTTTTTTTTTTTTCTTTCTGCTATGTATTTTAATGCAATATATAAATGTTTTGGTTTGTATGGTTAAATTACTTTTAAAAGTGATGCAAATGTGAAAAAGTTTTTAAAAATTTATATAAATATAAAAAATGTATATACATTATACATATATATACACTCACTGGCCACTTTATTAGGTACACCTGTCCAACAGCTCGTTAATCAGCCAATTTCTAATCAGCCAATCACATGGCAGCAACTCAATGCATTTAGGCATGTAGACATGGCCAAGACGATCTGCTGCAGTTCAAACTGAGCATCAGAATGAGGAAGAAAGGTGATTTAAGTGACTTTGAATGTGGCATGGTTGTTGGTGCCAGACGAGCTGGTCTGAGTATTTCAGAAACTGCTGATCTACCGGGATTTTCACACACAACCATCTCTAAGGTTTACAGAGAATGGTCAGAAAAAGAGAAAATATCCAGTGAGCGGCAGTTCTGTGGGCGCAAATGGCTTGTTGATGCCAGAGGTCAGAGGAGAATGGCCAGACTGGTTCCTGCTGATAGAAAGGCAACAGTAACTCAAATAACCACTCGTTACAACCGAGGTCTGCAGAAGAGCATCTCTGAACGCACAACACATCCAACCTTGAGGCGGATGGGCTACAGCAGCAGAAGATCACACTGGGTACCACTCCTGTCAGCTAAGAACAGAAAACTGAGTCTACAATTCACACAGTCTCACCAAAATTGAACAATAGAAGACTGGAAAACTGTTGCCTGGTCTGATGAGTCTCAATTTCTGCTGCGACATTCGGATGGTAGGTTCAGAATTTGGCATCAACAACATGAAAGCATAGATCCATCCTGCCTTGTATTAGCAGTTCAGGCTGGTGGTGGTGTAATGGTGTGCGGGATATTTTCTTGGCACAGTTTGGGCCCATTAGTACCAATTGAGCATCGTGTCAGTGCTACAGCCTACTTGAGTTTTGTTGCTGACCACGTCCATCCCTTTATGACCACAGTGTACCCATCTTCTGATGGCTACTTCTAGCAGGATAGCGTGCCATGTCATAAAGCACAAATCATCTCAGACTTGTTTCTTGAACATGACAATGAGTTCACTGTACTCAAATGGCCTCCACACTCACCATATCTCAATCCAATATAGCATCTTTGGGATGTGGTGGAACGGGAGATTCGCATCATAATGTGCAGCCGACAAATCTACAGCAACTGTGTGATGCTATCATGTCAATATAGACCAAAATCTCTGAGGAATATTTCCAGTATCTTGTTGAATATATGCCACAAAGGATTAATGCAGTTCTGAAAGCAAAAGGGGGTCCAACGTGGTACTAGTAAGGTGTACCTAAAAAAAGTGTACATATGCATATACACTTATATACATATGCTAGACAACTTTACAGATTCCATGTCATTTTATAAAACATATTTTAGGACTGATGATAAGCCTCACTGAATTGCAATAGTGATATTTTATGCAGCCCTTGTTTGTAACAACGTTGAAGCTAGTAAATAACAAGAAAATCTTTATTTCTATGTCAAATATGCTTTAATTGCATCATTGAAGAGTCAGAGATGGGGCCGGTGTATCTAAACATGTTTGCCTGGACAGGAATAATCTGTATTATGGATAGACCGATGAATAATAAATAGCTTTATGAGAAGAAGGCCAGAGTGTTTATGTATGCAGTCTCTCGCTGTTCAACACAACACAACAAATAAAATCAAAATCAAATCAGAGCTGACATCTCTCTTACTTCATCTCGTCTGCATGTTCGCTCCACAAAACGGAGATGATGAAAAGGAGAAAAGAAGAACAACTCTGCATGTGTACTGCATTTTGTTATCATAATGCTAAAAAAAACTGCGATACTCCATCTATTTGATAGTGCTGTTAAAAAAAAGATCAAGCTCGACAACATCCTGTCAGTGTTTTATGGAAACATGAAGACTGAGCACAAAAATACAGAACAATGGATGTATCAAGATGCCAGTCATGCAAGACTTTACATTAACCATCAGTTATCAAAACAAACTGTTTACCTTCTTCAGGAATCGTACACCATAAGTAAATATGTACAGGTAAAACGTGAACCGCCACCTGCAGAGAAAACAAACAGAACAATACTGTAGGTCAATATTTCATTATGCAATACTACTGCATTTAAAGGGGTCATGAACTGAAAAATCCAAAATGTCTTGATCTTTTAGAGGTTAAGAGATCATAGTACTATAAAAACATCCTGTAAGTTTCAGAACTCAAAACTTTCCTATTAGTCTAAAAATGATGTAAGCTGTTTTTTAATTTTTTTTATTATAATTTTTGCAGACAGAAAGAATAAAACAACCATGAAACAATAATCTGTGCAAAATGTAAAATTAAGCATGAAACAGGAGACAATGGCAACATACAAGACATATATGACCTACAAAAAGACACAGCAATGGATGTAAAGAGAGAGAGAAAAAAACTTAAAAATCTTCAGAAATTCAACAACACTATTAGTCTGTATGGTGTTCTAGAAAAAAAAAAAAAGACTGGATCCTACATTTTATCAAGTTTCGCAGAGTTCCCATAGGTGGTATAACTAATTCTTTCCCAATGTAAAGTAGAGATGAGTCCAAAAAGCCAGTCAGAAAAAAGAGGCCTAACATTTTTCTTCCAGAAACAAAGGATAACTTTTTTAGCTATGATCATGTCATACTAAACAGGTAACAGTACATTTCGGTTGAGAGTCTCCAGAAAATCTGACCAGCCTAAAATTGCTATCATTGGGTCAGGGAGTAAAACACAATCGTAAAGTTTAGCAAAAAACTGAAATATTTTTAACCAAAAATTCTGAATTTGAACACAGGACCAAAAAGGATGTGCTAAGGTACCCTCAGCAGCTTTAGACTTGCCATATGTGGGGGAAACCGAGGGATAGAATTTACTAAGCTTTGTTTTACAATAGTGAAGTTTGTGTAATACTTTGTACTGATTAAGATTGTGTCTGGAATTTAAAGAACATAAATAAACGGATAAAAGGCATTGATCCCAATCAGTCTCAGATATTGAAATCTCTAAGGGTGCTTTCACATCTGTAGTTCGCTTTATTTGGTCCGGACCAAGGGCAATAAATGATACTGTACATTGTAGCATTTCCTGCCGTCTTTGGGCTGCTTTCACACCACACTGATTGCTTTGGTCCGAACCAGTTGAAAAGAACCAAAATGCAGTCATCTGACAAAATCCACATCACTCATTGGCCAGATGTTGTTGAACATATTTCCTAAACTGCTTTTCGATTGGTCAGAATTCACGTGCGGGAAAATGTCAATGGAACTCCCGCAAGTAAACAAACCGGCAGACACAAAATGTTGCTTTTCACTATGGAGGGACGACTGCACTCGCTGATTGTATCCCTGCTCATAGTATACTATATCGTTTGTATACATCACTTAAGACAAACTATACATTTTGAGAATGAATCGCAGCTGTGATTGGAAAACGATGTTTTAAGAGCAGCATTGCAAATGGCAAAGGTGCATCGTACATCACTTCAGGAGGAGGCGTGAATTAATTTAGCTAAACTGCAACATGGTCATCTTCCGGAAATATTACCAATGATCCATCAGGTAATGTTTCCCCCTCTCTCTTTCTGTTGGTAAAGAGCTGTCAACAAATTCTTTTCCTCCACATTCTATAATGCACAGCGCATCGGCCTACGGCAGCTGGATTAGTCCAAAAAGGCGCAGTGCTTTTTGCGGTTGGGTCTGTTTTAGTTCGAATCATATTCTCACCACAAACGATCCGCTCCAGGGTTCGTATGAAAGCGTACCGAGACCACCTCTTCAAGGGGGTTCGGTACGCTTTTTTGGTCCGCTTTTGGTGTGCACTCGAGTACGATTGCTACATTCACACCTGCCCAAACGAACTGCACCAAAAGGGAAAATGAACTCTAGTGTGATTCAACCGAACTAAATAAGGCAGGTGTAAAAGCACCCTTAGTCTTCTTCCCAAACGACTTTCAAATGAAGAGAAGAAAAATCTGTTTTTTTTTTTAAAAGCATTAACAAATAAAGAGGTTAGGCCTCTAGCATTTGAAGAGTTTAAAAATAAATTGCCTTCCAAAAGATACAACATCAAAATCTATAATATTTAGACTGATGTAGTTTCTGACCTGAAAATACCTAAAAAGAATGAGAAGGGGGGAGGTTGAATTTCTCAGAGAGTTGTGAAAAGATGGCAAAAATATTATTAATGTATAAATCTTTAACACTGGAAACTACTTTATCTTGCCATTGCTCAAAAACTTTTCTTAAGAGAGGGTTGAAATGGATGATTGTAACAAACAGAAGCAAGCATGTAAGCTGTTTTTTATAATTTAATAAAAATTTATGTTGGACTCCAGAAATAAATGATCTTCCATACACTCTTGACTGTAGAAATAACACTTGTAAAATATGAACAATAACATATAAACAACACATACATTTTTAGAAAGGTTTTTATTTTTAATTAGCAGGACCCAAAATGTATACACCATGCTATTTGCCATGTGGGAAAAATCCTGCGTTTAAAAGATAAACACAGCAAGATTTCTAAATATCAACAGGATATTTACACATCCCATCCCTGCACTATATAAAAGAATCCTCGTCAATTTGTACAATAAACTTTGCAGTATTAATACATCAACTGATGTCTATCAGCCGCTGCAACATCGCTTTTCTTATTTTTTTGCCTCCGTTTTTATTTGATTTATCTAATGCCTTAATATCTGGCAAAGGGGAATTTACCTTCATTTTACTGTTTATTAGGAGTTTTCAAATAAAAAGCCAATGATACATGATGTATATAATATATAACATTTACAGCTCTATATGTTATATAAAAATCGGCTTCTAGAACATTAATATTTTAAAACAGCAAATTCAGTAGATTAACTCAATAACATGCCGAAACTCAAAATGTCAGAGAGGTCTTTAAATCAAGTTCAAATATTGTTACAGGAAATCCATATAGTTTACATAGGCTTATATAGCCATATAGTTAGTACATAGGCTAACATTAGTTTACTGCTGAACAACTCATTTGATCATGGCAAAATAACACAGAAATCAAATATTGGTACTTCAAAGTCCTCCCGAATCTATGACGGACTGCTTAGAGAAGCTGTCAATCCCAACTGTCAATCATGATGACACGCCCTGTTTTTATAGCATTAAATTACTGCTAAAAACAAACTCTTTAGAAAAATGAAGATCTGCACCTATATCAGCATGATAACCAGTGCCTTAATTGACCAAAACCATCTTTCGGGACATTTTATTGCAAGTGTAATTAATTTTTTAATTTGGGCTTAAGTCTCATTCATTAACAGGGAGAAGGCAGGCTTCATGACTTGTATTGCAGCCAGCCCCCAGGGGGCGATCTAAGGGCCGGGACCTTCACTCAAAACCAGGCGTGTGGCACACTTGGTACTGATGAGCTGCTTAGCATCAGAGCAGAGCTCATTAATATTCATGACCCTTCCAAATATGGTCAAAAACAGCTTTTTTTCTGTGGTTATAAATGAACGTATAAAACACTGGACAATTTCTTAACTTACAGTTGAAACCAGAAGTTTACATACACTGTATAAAAAGGCACATAACCATTTTAAAAAAAGTCAGATGTTAATGTGACTAAACTTTTTCTCTTTTAGGTAGGTTAGGATTATCAAATTTGTTTCTGTTATGCTTAATAGCAGAATAACGAGAGAGAGATTACTTTTCTTGAAAGTCAAGTTTACATATAATAAGATTATTATGCCTCTGAAAAAGCTCAGATGATGGTGTCAAGGTTTTGGAAGTTTCTGATTGGCTAATTGACAACGTGAGTTAATTGGAGGCACAACTGTAGAATAGTATTTAAGGAAAACATCAAACACACTGCTTCCTTGTGTGACAACATGGGAAAATCAACAAGCCAGAATCAACAAAAAATCCAGATTACGATTTGCTAAATTACTCTGGGAAAAATAATAATTTTTGGAGACATGTCCTGTGGTCTGATGGAGCTAAGATTGAACTGTTTGGCCATAATGACCAGTGTTACATTTGGAGGACAAAGGGGAAAGCTTGCAAGCCTAGGAACACCATCCCAACTGTGAAGTATGGGGGCGGCAGCTTCATGTTGTGGGGCTGTTTTGCTGCAGGAGGGACTGGTCCACTTCACAGCATAGATGGCATCATGAAGAAAGAACATTATGTAGAAATACTGAAGCAACATCTCAAGACATCAGCCAGGAAATTAAAACTTGGCGACAAATGGGTCTTCAAAACAGACCATGACCCTAAGCATACTGCCAAATGAGTTAAAATGTGCTTTAAGGACAACAGAGTGAATGTTTTGGAGTGGCCATCACAAAGCCCTGAACTCAATCCTATAGAAAATTTGTGGGCAGAGTTGAAAAAGCTTGTGCGAGCAAGACAGCCTACAAATCTGACTCCGTTACACCAATTCTGTCAGGAGTAATGGGCTAAAATTACTGCAAACTATTGTGAGAAGCTTGTGGAAGGATACCCAAAACATTTGACCAAAGTTATACAGTTTAAAAGCAAAGCTAAAAAAATACCAAGGAAATGTCTGTAAACTTTTGACTGTCTAAAAATTAATAAAAATAATTCTCTCATTATTCTGGCATTTAGCAAATGTAAATCATTTAGTTAATCCTAACAGACCTAAAATAGTAAACGTTTAGTATGATTTACCATCAGACATTTTTAAAAAAAAGTGATTATGTTCCTTTTTTTTTTAGAGTGTATAAACTTCTGGTTTCAACTTTATCTAAGCCACATAACTACTATTGAATCAATGCAGTATATGGCACATCAAATACAGGCCAAATCATCAACATGAAAACGGGTTTCTATGGTCCAGAGATCGATATCAGGCTAAGCTCACTCCTCATGCAGGAGTACTTGAAAATTGATTATGAATTCAACGTGCAAGATGGCCTATTTCTTACGCACTGCTGTTACCAGGACAACATTTCACAGCACATCCTTCATAACAAAGGCAATGCGGGAGACGCTGACCTGAGCTGATATACAACAGCAGAATCAGTCCCTTCCCCTCATAATCAGCCCTTAAATGAGCTAAACCACAGGCAGCATTAGTGCATAAAACACATAGTCGCTAAGTAATTAATCTGTTTATAGGGATGGAAAACACTTAGGGATTAAATAGACTTCATTGAACATGTACACATAGACATCACCTATATACTATATAACTGCAGGTTAACTATGCTCCAATATAATAACTTTAACTGTTAAAAGCTATTAGTTACTAGTTAGTTAGTTAAAGCAATTAGCAACTATCGCTGGTTCGAGTCTCGGCTGGGTCAGTTGGCATTTCTATGTGGATTTTGCATGTTCTTCCCATGTTCGCGTGGGTTTCCTCCGGGTGCTCCGGGTTCCCCCACAGCCCAAAGACATGTGCTATAGGTGAATTGGGTAGGCTAAATAGGCCGTAGTGTGTGTTTGTGTGAATGAGAGTTTATGGGTGTTTCCCACCAAATATAACTTTCTTTACTCTGCAGAAGTTAAAACATTGATATTGTGTTGTCTAAAAACCTACAGATAAATTTCTGAAAACATTGCACCTTTATAGGCATTTTATGCAAAATAAGTAAATAAATAAATAACAAATAAAAGTATTTATTTACTTATTTACTTTGTAAATTATTTACTTGTTTACTTCCTTATTTACCTATTTACTTAATTTACTTTTTTACTTACCTAATTACCTAATTACTTATTCATGTAATTATTAACTTATTTATGTACTTATTTACTTATTTATTTACTTAATTACGTATTAACTTATTTATGTACTTATTTACTTATTTATTTACTTAATTATGTATTAACTTATTTATGTACTTATTTACTTATTTATTTACTTAATTACGTATTAACTTATGTACTTATTTATTTACTTATTTAATTAATTACTTATTAACTTATTAATGTACTTATTTATTTCTTTACTTATTTACTTATTTATTTACTTATTTGTTTACTAACTTTCCTTATTTATTTACTTAACTACTTACTTATTTATTTACTTATTTACTTATTTGTTTACTTATTTTACTTATTTAGTAACTTATTTAATTAATTGCGTATTTACTTATTTCTTTACTTATTTACTTATTTATTTACTTATTTTCCTTATTTATTTACTTATTTACTTAATTGCGTATTTACTTATTTACTTATTTTTTTACTTATTTACTTATTTTTTTACTTATTTACTTCCTTATTTACTTAATTACTTGTTTACTACTTATTTATTTACCTCTTTACTTAACTACTTATTTATTTACTTATTTATATACTTATTTGTTTACTTATTTTCTTATTTATTTATTTATTTAATTACGTATTTACTTCCTTATTTATTTTTTACTTGTTTAGTTACTTTTTTACTTATTTATTTGCTTATTTATTGTTTACTTATTTTCCTTATTTATTTACTTATTTACTTAATTGCGTATTTACTTATTTATTTACTTATTTACTTATTCGTTTACTTATTTTCCTTATTTATTTACTTATTTATTTGCCTATTTACTTATTTGTTTACTTATTTTCTTTATTTATTTACTCATTTACTTAATTGTGTATTTACTTATTTACTTATTTTTTTACTTATTTACTTATTTATTTACTTATTTACTTCCTTATTTACTTAATTACTTGTTTACTACTTATTTATTTACCTCTTTACTTATTTACTTAACTACTTATTTATTTACTTATTTATTTAGTTATTTACTTAATTACGTATTTACTTCCTTATTTATTTTTTACTTGTTTACTTACTTTTTTACTTATTTATTTGCTTATTTATTGTTTACTTATTTTCCTTATTTATTTACTTATTTACTTATTTGTTTACTTATTTTACTTATTTAGTAACTTATTTAATTAATTGCGTATTTACTTATTTCTTTACTTATTTACTTATTTATTTACTTATTTTCCTTATTTATTTACTTATTTACTTAATTGCGTATTTACTTATTTACTTATTTTTTTACTTATTTACTTATTTTTTTACTTATTTACTTCCTTATTTACTTAATTACTTGTTTACTACTTATTTATTTACCTCTTTACTTAACTACTTATTTATTTACTTATTTATTTACTTATTTGTTTACTTATTTTCTTATTTATATATTTATTTAATTACGTATTTACTTCCTTATTTATTTTTTACTTGTTTAGTTACTTTTTTACTTATTTATTTGCTTATTTATTGTTTACTTATTTTCCTTATTTATTTACTTATTTACTTAATTGCGTATTTACTTATTTATTTACTTATTTACTTATTTGTTTACTTATTTTCCT
>LR812527.1:59600788-59720788 GCA_903798195.1 Danio kyathit
GAAATAAGGATTTGAGCCAAACATATGAAAGACACAGACGCGTCGGCGCCAATAGCCTAGTGCAGGGGTGGGCAAACTTTTTGGTTCGTGGGCCACATTAAGTTCTAACATTTGACAAAGGGGCCGGAACAGGAGCAGATAGATGGCATGCTTTGGTAACATCGCCTCATTGGGGGAAAAATACACATCTGGATATGGAGAAAACATGTGCTTTAATTTCCAATGAAAATGAAGAAAAGCATTACAATAAAATCTCTGACTTCGAAATGAGTCTTTAAACACTGAAAATCAAATAAATGACCAATTTTTTAAAAGCACTGAAAGTTCTGTTATACTTCAGGAAATCACCATCACTCTCCTCCTGACTGCCTTTTCGTTCAATATGGTGCATGAATATGATCCAGAGTAATACTGTCTGATATTTGCAATTATAAACATTGCTTAATTTTATTTTGCCAAACATTTAGCATTAATTTTAAACATTTTATATTGCATCGTTCAACATGATGCATGCATATGAACCAGAGTAATACTTTCATATAATGTCACAGTGTAAGAGTCTTAACTTTTCTCATCTTTTCTGCACTTTGACGGTGAAAAAAACTTTGCTGAGCCTTCAAATTAGCTGCCAACTTCT
Organism: Danio kyathit; assembly: GCA_903798195.1. Taxonomy (NCBI): domain Eukaryota; kingdom Metazoa; phylum Chordata; class Actinopteri; order Cypriniformes; family Danionidae; genus Danio; species Danio kyathit. Next base: position 59,601,426 of record LR812527.1, read on the forward strand.
CAGCAGCAGCAGCTTCCCGTTCTTTTGTTGAGAGCTTGCTAGCATAGTTACCGTGCTTTGTGTCAAAGTGACGGCTAATATTATACTCTTTAAAAACAGCCACAGTTTCTTGGCATATCAGGCAAATAGCAGATGATCGGTGTTCAGTGAAAAAATATTTAGTTGTCCACTCCTTATCGAACACTCGACATTCTCTGTCCACTTTCCTTTTCTTGGGTCCGCTCATCTTCATAGAAGGGCGGTGGGTCAAAGGGTAAAGTGCAAACGTGGAGTAATAGGCCTACGCTTCACCTCAACAAAGCCAATATATCTATAGTGCGCCATTTAGTGAGGAAACATCAGAATTGCAGGGGTAATAAAATATTAACAAGATTAATTTATTAAATTTTTTCAAGTTTGGCGGGCCGAATCAAAACGATTAACGGGCCGCATGTGCCCCCCGGGCCGTAGTTTGCCCATGCCTGGCCTAGTGGTTAAGCGTGCCGACATATTGCACCATAGTGCTCACAGCGACCCGAGTTCGATTCCTTTCTTGGGGTCATTTGCCGACCCTTCCCCTCTCTCTGCTCCAAATACTTTCCTGTCTGCAACCTCTACTGCCCTTTCCAAATAAAGGTAAAAAAACAAATAAATAAAACTAAAAAAAGAAAGACACAGACGCTTGAATATGACAGACTGACGTCCCCATCAATATTGTTTTAGTGTCATTAAATCAACCTTACAAAAAGAGACAAAAAAAATTAACAAGTAACTGTAGACAGGTAGTGCAGCTAAACAAAACAGTTCTCTGACTATAGCTGATCTTTCAGGAGAGATCCTACCTAGCTCCCATGAAAAAAAATAAAGACAGGTGAGTCTCCCGGGTCACTGCTTCCCTTTGCTTAACTAAATAAATAAAACAACGTGACTTAGGGCTGGGCGGTATATTGAGTTCTAGGGATATATCAATATGATTCCCCAACGTGATGCGGGATTATCCAATATCTTTCATATCGATATGGTTTGAGGCAGAGATGTATAGTAACGAAGTAGAACTACTTTACTACTGTACTTAAGTACTAAAAGGCTGTATTTGTGCTCTACTGGAGTATTTTTTTTCTCCTACTTCTACTTTTACTTCAGTACATATTTTCGATGAGCTTAATACTTTTACTCCAGTAGATTTTATATGTGTTGCATAGTTACTCGTTACAATTATAAAAATGTTACGAATAAATCATTCATTGATCAGACGATCAAAGAAGACAGTGCTGCCTGCCTGCATTGAGAGCACTTTAGCTTGTTTTAGATATGGAAAACTCAGAAATTCCACCTTCAACTCCTTCACTTTCAACTGTTCGTGGCGATGAGGAAAAAGACCACCCGTGACCCTATTTAGAGCCAATGTTTGCATATGTCTGAGTGAAAGACAGTTCATATACTGTACAATGAAGTGCATACTCTACCGTCGGATTTGAAGAAACATGTCAAGTTAAAGATAATAGAATACACAAAACAGCAGTTTGAGCTATCCATAAGAGCTAGATAAGTTAACTACCGTGAGCTACCCGCGGTTCATATCATGCTGCAAAGTTCACATAATGTTAACTCTATCATAAAGGCTGTCACGCTGAATGGGGTTTTTGACCCATTACATATATATATATATATATATATATATATATATATATATATATATATATATATATATATATATATATATATATATATATATAATAAATAAATATATGTATTTTTTAATTAATTAATTAATTTATTATTTATTTATTTATGTTATAAATCGTAACCCTGGTTCTTTTTGTTCTGCTTAATTCTGTGCCTCAAAAAAGATAATTAAAATAAACAAAACAATATGTCTTTTGACTGCTTTTTAAAAAAATAACTACATAACACAATACTTTTACTTTTACTTTCAGTACTTGAGTAGTACATTTTTAAATAAACTACTTGCAATACTTAAGTACAAAAAATGTTGACTACTTTAGTACTTCCACTTAAGTATTGTGCTTAAAGAGCACTTCAACTTCTACTCAAGTCACTTTTTTGATAGAGCACTTGTACTTTTACTTAAGTCTGGGTCTCTAGTACTTTATACATCTCTGGTTTGAGGCCACAAGTGCGCATTCTGCGTGAAACAGACCACTCCAAGTTTGCACGCAAGCTTCACTTGTACAAATGAGTTGATGCGCAAATGAATGATTTGTGATGAATGAGTCATACAAAAGATTTGTTAAAAATGAACGAATCGTTTAAGAACGACCCATCACTACACACGACATGGAGGAACATGCAGTGCCGGTGTTGTATCGAAATCTGACTCCCTTCGCGTGCACGAGCATCACATAGCCCCTGCAGCTGTCACAGCTGGTTATCAGAAATCATAATTTCTCCCGCAATTGACAGCAAGAACGAACATAGAAGCCTGGTCAAATTGACAAAGCATCACCTGAATGTGTTCAAAAGAATTAAAAACACCAAAATGGGACTAATTTATACCGCATTTTGAAAGTGAAACCACCTCATATTCACTGATTATAAGTTCAGTATTTATTACACGACGGTCTCTTCTTTACACTTACGTTATAACACATTTAGATCTGTGTTCTGGTCTGTTAGTGCATATTGACTTCAATTCCAATTATATTCTAATCATTGTATTTATTTATTTATTCTGTTTAATTGATTTATTTATTTTAGCCCCTTAACTGGAGGACGTGATTTGATTTATGTGTGTGCCTAGTGTACAAACAGTTGGTGTTTAAACGATAATTAAAACTAAAAAAAAAAAAGTAAAATAAAAAAACAACATGCATTTGTCTACCAAACATTTCTTTTTCTATTTGAATATCTCGCTGTTAGCTACTCTTTCAACAAATAACAATATAAGAATGATAATTATAATGATGATAATAACAGGGAGGAAACCCCTGTGTTTGAATTATATTTTATATAAGAACTATATCGTGATATTAATTTTTGCCATATCGTCCAGCCCTAGCGACAGTCACTAAGGCCCTGTTTACACTAGTACGTTTAAGTTTTAAAATTGCATTTTAGAATGAAAATGATCCGCGTCCACACTGGTGTTTCACCTAGCGTTTCTGAAAAGATCTCCATCCAGACTACACCGCTGAAAATGCACATCACGTGATCACACACACACACACAGACTCTGGCATGCACTGCATATGAGAGCTGTGCACGTCTGACTGTTTTTTTAAGGATCTCCTGCTGGATCTAATCTCACTATATTTATTAAACGTGATATTTAATTCACTTTGTTGTCTATATATAACGACATATTCTCTGACTTTGGTCTTTTGAATCTATTACTTGTTCTCAGGTAACGTGTTTTGGCTGAGCACAAAGATAAATTTGGTTAATATCTTAATTAATGTAACCGCAGACAGAGATTCTGCACATCTGACTGATTATTTGCCTTTATTTTCTCTATTGTATAAACTTATTGCGCGTTACTTTTATAATTGTCATTATTAATTATTAAAACTGATGTTCAATGAAAGAGAGGGTATGTTTCGTATTTTCAATGAAAATGAAAGGAGGCAGTGATGTTATAGGCTCCGTTTTGTTATAAATATGTATGAAGATGATGGTCATACAGTATAATACAGCTACACAACGCCTCAACATTTTTGGTCCTTCAACCCCGACGCGGGCGTCCTGGGGCGCTGTTTTTCCACATGTCAATGTTTATTAATAGATTACATCAAGATGGACTTGAGAAATCTTGCCATATTGTACATCAGTTTAAAGCTACAACCCTTGAGCAGCCATTGCAGCTAGTTGTTTTTCAATGGGAAGCGTATAAAGAACCTATTTGCTAAATTTTGTGTAAGTTAAACAGAAAATGCTTATTAGATATGGAGTACATATCATAGTAATAACAACACACACACACGCATTCTTTGCTGTACATCACGGTTTATTTTGAAAGGTAAGAGTCCACAGAAAAACATCCCATCAAGCACATTTAGTCCACCGACACAATAGTGTTGAATTCTGGGTGGTTATTCATTTGTTTATGTCACCATTTCTGCCCGAGACCTGTTTTACCATGCTTTACCATGTTACTTACACGCGAAAACGGCGTCTTTGTAGTAAAAGGCAACTCGATGTCATAGCTTACAGTGTTACAGATAAAATGAGACCACAAACTGAATAAAAAGTCAAAGTTATAGTTACTAAAATCTAAACAAAGCCGCATGTTTTGATCTGCTTCCTCCTACTTCCTACTTAGTTTGACTGATAGACAGTTTAGCCAATGGCTGTATCATATATTCAATATATGAACACCTATTGGTTGTGGGTTGTATATTTGCACGCTATATTTTTTTTACATTACTTAAGCATCTCTAACTTTTTTTTATTTTTAGCATTATAAACTCTAGATGATGGATAATAAAGCCCAGAGTGTCTTCTTTTCAAAGACACATAAACTGTGAATGTAGACCAAATTATTCAGCAACTGTAAAGGTTTCAGTTTGGGATGATTGTTTTTGAGAAAGTGCCTCTGACGGTGAGGGAAAGGAGGACACCGATATAGTCTCAGAAAACATTTTACAGAAATCTCATTTTGCATGCTATCTTCATCAAATTTAAAGTATAAACTCATGAGACACTTGGCTTTCAAGTCATATTTTTTCTAGCACATTACATTAATGTTTTCCTGTGTTTGTATATGGAAAAACAAATATTGAACACAATACAAATTTTTTTTCTCATAACTTCATAATGTATAACTTTTTATATTTTTTAACATCAAACTTCCCCTTTTACCACAGTAAAGCTCAAAGTGTCTTCTTTCCAATGATATCCATTTTGTGTTTGTAGCTTACTGGAGTCAGGAACTGTTACTGTTTAAAGTTAGGTAGGTATAAATCCCCAAAATTGACTGAAGACTAACAGGTTAAGTTGCTAATATCAAAATAAAAATAGACAGTTCCTCACATCATGTTTTCATTTTATATAGTGAAACAGCATAGCCAGGGTGATGTGAATGACTTTATAAACTTTATAATGACAAACTTGATATGGAGTTTGTTTTCCATATCAAACTTGCAAAGTCTGAACTTACACGGAGAGGATGTGAGACTGAACTGTGTGAAGGCTACTTAATATTGAGGAAAAAGCCCCAATCAGATAGGCGAATGTCTGCAGCCCCGCCACCGTTTTTCAGATGTCTCTGTTTTCCCTCATTCACACTGAGATGGAGCAGCAGCGTTTTAGAATGAAAACGGCCTCTCCAGCGTTTCCAAAACGCTCTGTTTTCGGGGCTCAAAAACTCTGGGGTAGTGTGGACGGATGGTGTAACCGTAGCAAAACTTAAGCGTTTTAAAACTGAAACGTATTAGTGTAAACGGGGCCTAAAACAGCACAATTAGGATCAAAGCCTAAAAGGGTCCATTTCGAAGAGTTATAAAACATTATTTGTGGGGTATTTTAAGCTGAAACTTCACACACACGCTCTAGGGACTTATTTTACATCTTGTAAAAAGGAGCATAATAGCTGACATTTAAAGCATTATAGTCCTAATAGGCAGAAAGAAATACATTTTGCAGTGTGTTTCTCACTTCTGTGAGTTTGCAGAAGCAGCAGCTCTTGTTTATTCTCTAAAACTTGCGTCTGCATGTGCTGTTAAAGTGAAGAGAGCTTTCTTCACATGTAGTGTTTGTGTTCGGCTAATGAAGTGCTGATACGCTTTTGTGAAGCAAAGGAAAAATAATCAATTGAGGACTAGTGAAATGAAAGGCTGCTTTCTGCTGTTCTGGATTCAGCTGATTTAACACACCACGGCTCTTGATCAATAGTAAAAACAAACGAGCAGGGGTTATTTACCTAATTAGAGGTCAGTGCCGTTGCCTGGCAACGGGTTAAACTTTAGGTGGGGTGTACAGGAAATAATCTGAGTGTTCATGTAGAATTATAGTTAAATATTCACTAACTAGACTAGAATAGCAAGAGATCACCTACACTGGACAGACAGACAGACAAACAAAAAATTGGATCAACTTTATATATATATATATATATATATATATATATATATATATATATATATATATATATATATATATATACAGTTGCAATCAGAATTATTCAACCCCCTGATTTATTAGCCCCCCTGTTTATTTTTTTCCCCAATTTCAATTTTTTTCAACACATTTCTTAACATAATAGTTTTAATAACTCATCTCTAATAACTGATTTATTTTATCTTTACCATTATGACAGTAAATAATATTTGACTAGATATTTTTCAAGACACTTCTATACAGCTTAAAGTGACATTTAAAGGCATAACTAGGTTTATTAGGTTAACTAGGCAGGTTAGTGTAATTAGGCAAGTTATTGTATAATGATGGTTTGTTCTGTAGACTATCGAAAAAATATATAGCTTAAAGGGGCTAATAATTTTGACCTTAAAATGGGTTTTAAAAAATTAAAAACTGCTTTTATTCTAGCTGAAATAAAACAAATAAGACTTTCTCCAGAAGAAAAAATATTATCAGACATACTGTGAAAATGTCCTTGCTCTGTTAAACATCATTTGGGAAATATTTAAAAAAGAAAAAAAAATTCAAAGGGGGTTCAATAATTCTGATTGCGACTGTATATATATATATATATAGCCATCAGAAGATGGGTACACTGTGGCCATAAAGGGATGGACATGGTCACTAACAATACTCAGGTAGGCTGTGGCGTTGGCGATACTCAATTGATACTAATGAGCTCAAGAAAATATCCCCCACACCATTACACCACCACCAGCAGCCTGAACCATTGATACAAGCAGTGTTCGAACTATATTGTGGGCTTTGGGGAGCCCACTTTTTTATTTCTACGGGGGGGGTCGCTTTGATCTTGAGAGTCCCTTGCCACAATGATGTATGCATAAGACACAGGATCCCTTATCTTAAACAGCAATATATAAACAAAAATCTATAAATATAAGACAAATCTTTATATGTTTGTAACTAATAATGCAAAGTAATTTGGTTTACTTTCTCGCTAAACGGCGCCTGTTTTTCCATCAATAACTTTCTTTGACCCTTGAAAATAACTTTTGAGGGATTTATTTTAAAAACAACAGCAGCCTAAACAACAGAACATCATTGTCTAATTTTACCTGCAGTGCTTCTGTGAGAGGAATACATTCATATAAAGCCAACAAACATGAATATGTTTCACTTAACAACAAAAATAAAAACCTTATCATGTAGGCTATCATTTTTCTATTAGCTCTATAAGATCAAGATGATGACATTAAGGACAGCATATGCTTTTTTTTTATTTTACATAAGCCTTTAGAATGTCATGGGATCTCACTTTTCACTCCGGTAAAACAAAATCGCGAATTCGTAAATGAAAGAAGCCCCAATAAAAAGTGCTCCGTTTTGTTAAGTTTACCTGCTTTCAGCTGAATTGTCCAACATGTTTTGTATTGACCTACTGTATGAAGCAAATAAAACAAAACACAACGTCACATTATTTGTTTCGGTAAATGAATAAGCAGTGTCTCAACGTCCATATGAAAGTATCTGGTTGTCAGTTTTTGATATGACTTTGCTCCGCAGCTCCCCCACACCTTGATGCTCATGACATGAATAGCTTGTAGTTATTTTTTTTAAGTTAGGTGAAATCTCCATCATGCATGAATGATATTTTTGCACTTTCGCACATAATAATCCATGATGACATTACACAATACTGAAACCGCACATCACACAGCATAATAACACATTGTCAATATTTTTTAGACCCCCCAAAATTTCGCAAATCATGTTTTCAGGGGAGCCCATGCCTTAATTAGGGGAGCCAATCTCCCCCTAGTTCCCATGTAGTTTGCACTTGGATACCTTGGATACAAGGCAAGATACATGCATTCATGTTGTTAACACCAAATTATGACCCCATCATCCGAATGTCGCAGCAGAAATCAAGACTCATCAGACCAGGCAACATTTTTCCAATCTTCTATTGTCCAATTTTGGTGAGCCAGTGCAAATTGTAGCCTCAGTTTCCTGTTCTTAGCTGACAGGAGTGGCACCCTGTGTGGTCTTCTACTGCTGTAGCCCATCCGCCTCAAGGTTGGACGTGTTGTGTGTTCAGAGATGCTCTTCTGCAGACCTCGGTTGTAATGAGTGCTTATTTGAGTTACTGTTGCCTTTCTATCAGCTTAAACCAGTCTGGCCATTCTCCTCTGACCTCTGGCATCAACAAGGCATTTGCGCCCACAGAACTGCCGCTCACTGGATATTTTCTTTTTTTCGGACTATTTTCTGTAAACCCTAGAGATGGTTTGTGCGTGAAAATCCCAGAAGATCAGCAGTTTCTATAATACACAGACCAGCTCATCTAGCACCAACAACCATGCCATGTTCAAAGTCACTTAAATCACCTTTCTTCCCCTTTCTGATGCTCGGTTTGAACTGCAGCAGATCGTCTTGACCATGTCTACATGCGTTAACGAGCAGTTGGAAAGGTGTACCCAATAAAGTGGATAATTATAATATATATATATATATATATATATATATATATATATATATATATATATATATATATATATATATATATATATATATATATATATATTATCAAGGTTTCCGCTACATTCATTCATTCGTGGCGGGCCGCCACGCCAAAATCCATCCCGCCACGGCTACATTACAGCTTCTTATTTAAAACATTTAGTCGTGTTTTTTATAGCGGATTATAATCGCACCAAAACATATTAGAGGTAAACAGCGCAAACTTTTCTGTAACCGTAGTAGTGCTGTGCGCTATTTGTTCAAGGTGACATGCTGACTGACTCTCTGACAGACTGACTGACAGGTGCGTGAGTCTAGCAAACACCGCGTAGCTTTCAGTTAAGATGAACACAGTTTCCAGAAGTATACTTTATTGATAAAGGTCAATGGCTCTGCATACAATGACTTTATCTTGCTGGAGTTTATAGCCGTTTCATTTTACTTCAGGATGCGTTAATGTCGGAAAACGCACAAAAACGCACTAAATCGCGCTTCAGCAGCGCTTACTGGAGAGCGCACGAGAAGATCTGCACTTGAACGTGTACATTTGAGTGCTTGCAAGAAGTTCTGTGCTCGAACAGAGGAAATCGGCGCGCAAGCAAACAGATTGGCATGCTCGTATTACATGAATGCTATCTCGACTTGTAATACTGCGTGTAATATTTGTCTTTGAAATAGTTGGCAGATCTGTGTAAAAAAAAAAGTCCTGCCGCCACTGCTGGAAAAAATCCACACTGTATATATATATATATATATATATATATATATATATATTTATATATATATATATATATATATATATATATATATATATATATATATATATATATATATATATATATATATATATATATATATATATATATATATATATAATACGTATATTGTTATTTTTACTTAATTAGTAAAAACTGCAGTAAGTTGAAAAATAAAACGTATGAAATACAAATAAATGTTTAATATTAGGTGTACTATTATAAATACTAAATTGCAATTAAATTTCAACATTTATTTAAATTTATTTCCCTTTTTTAAGCATAGTGAATGATATAATAATAATAATAATAATAATAATAATAATAATAATAATAATAATAATAATAATATAATAATAATACATAGTTATGTTTTATATGTATAGGCCGATATGTTACTCTCTAATATAGTAAACCATTTTATTTTTAAATAAAACCATAAAATAATAAATTTTAAATATATCAAAATATGATTTTTGTGTCAAACAATATTATATTTAACAACAACAAATGAAATCTAATGTTTTGATTTTAAGAAATCTATATCAATGTTTTAAAATAAAATCATAAAATAATAAATTATTAATATCATTTAGCAAATTACTATTATTACTATTACTACTACTAATATAGTATATCAAAATACTACTTTTTTGTCTTTATATTTAGATATAAATAAAGAATCAAACAATATTATATTATTATATAATATTATATTATAAAACAAACAAATTAAAATAAATATTTAGATATTTAAGAACTGTATATCAACTTTCAAGTGAATGTTAAATGTTACACAATGTTAATGTTATTCAAAATATATAATAATAATATTTTAATCCATACAGTGTGCAGTAAATAATTCTCCTAATAGAATAACATGATTTATTTTCTCAATAAAAAACTATTAAAAAGCTCATCTATGTTATTATAGTAATCCAAACCTGAACTACACTGTGAATTTAAAGCACACCAGCTTCAGATTTCCGAGAAAGCTATAAGCATTAAGAGAAATTTGAGACACATTTAAATACATTTCCATGTTTATATGGGACTAGAAGAGAACAGCAATGACTGTCATCTGAACATTACGCAACGATCACGTCAACGAACACACGTCCCTTCAACAGCAACATCTGCCTGTTTATACAACTCTGACCAAACACACCAAACTGACCACACAATCTGTACAAACCATAAAGTCATATGCTGTTTCTATGGAGACTAAAAATACTGCTCGTTCTCAGTGGGTGTGCAATAATCCAGACTCTGAGCTGAGCTTTCAAAGAGCTCCAAAAAACACTGCTAAAGTCTGGCTACATCACTAACAAGACAGAGATTTCTCACTTCTGTGCTGCAAATTAATGACGTTTCTATCTTTATGCCAAAAAAACAACACAACCCAGGATGAATGAATGTGAACTTCTGCTGTGAAAATGTCAGCTAGTTAAAAATCTAAAGCAAGATTGGCTTATGCTCATACTAGAATACAATGAGACTTATATACCAACATACATAAGAACATGACAACCTTATATAAGAACATTTCTGTTAATTTTGCAGCCCTACAAATAAGATCAGCAGGCATGGAACTTAAACAAAACATAATTAACCTGTATCCAAAAGAACAATCACAATTTTATTCAATCAATTCTTCCCCTAAATCATGCAACTGTAACTTGGTTATGTTAAATCAAAATTGTAATTAAATTGACATTACTTTTTACATACATAAATAGCATTTTAAATGCAGATTTAATTTTTTGGGGGTGAAAATAGCGTCTAAATATTCTAAATATTTAGTCTAAATATTGGTGAAATAATAAAGTTTCATTGTCGTTTAGCATAAAAGGCACATGACACAACATAACAAAAGAAAACAATAAAAATGACACAGCATAGTTCTGTGTGTGTACATATATATTTATACAACAGTTCTGTCTGGTTCTTGAATCTGATTGGCTGATTGCCGTGCAGTATTCTGCCAGTAACAGCACTCGTCCAGCCTCTTAACCCTTAAAGGGCACCTATTTTACCCCTTTTTTTAAGATGTAATATTAATATTATGGTTCTTCTGAGTGTGCCCGTTTAGGTTCAGTTCAAAACACAATTCAGATTTTTTTTATTATGATGTGTTAAAAAGTGCCAATTTGGGGGCGTGTACACAGGTCGTCGTTTTAGGGGCGTGTTACTTCACATGAAAATTAGTTTTGACTTCCCGCCCAACTTAACAAGGGGCGGAGCCAAGAGCTCCCCCACTTTGTGTATGGCTACAGACAGGCAGACACAGAGAAGCAACATGAGTGAGAGGACCAGCATTCAGCTGTACATGTACGACTCAGACACAGACCAAGCAGAGACTACAAAATCATTTGTGTCTTTTTACAGCCAACTGTGTGCTAGTTTAAAGCTCCGAACTTGTAGCCTACACCGAGACTAATAACCAAGCACACTTAATTAACTTTGACTGTAGGGGATTCCACACCGGATGCACCGCGACGCGGCGCGCACATGACAGTTGAAAGTATCGCACACTTGCAGCGGCGGTGTGTGTCCCCTGATAGAAACTTATGTTTAGATTTCAGAAATCCATGCCACTGCGTGGCGCGATGCCGCGTATTGCAGAGCGGCGCTTCTGGTGTACGACCTGCTTGAGACTATAACTAAAGGGCGTCATACACCGGATGCGCCGCTCAGAGCCACAGCACGGCACACCAGACGCGCACATTCGCATGTTATTTAAAATGAAACTATTCACGCTCTGTGTCGCGCTAGAAATAAGAACAGTTTCTGTGTGGAGTTTGCATGTTCTCCCCGTGTTGGCTTGGGTTTTCCTCCGGGTACTCCGGTTTCCCCAACAGTCCAAAGACATGCGGTATACATGAATTAAATAAGCTAAATTGGCTGTAGTGTGTGTGTGAATGAGTTTGTATCGGTGTTTTCCAGTACTGGGTAGCAGCTGGAAGAGTATCTGCTGCGGAAAACATATGCTGGATAAGTTGGCGGTTCATTCCGCTGTGGCGACCCCTGATTAATAAAGGGACTAAACCAAAGGAAAATAAATGAATGAATGAATGAATGAATGAATGAATAATTCACACAAAAACTTTGTTTCTTTAGATGTAACATTTTTGAAGAATTATTCAGTGGCATATTCTTTGATGTATGCTATCTTCACTGGCACGTTAAATACTTTTGCACTCATCAAATTAAAAGAGGCTAGAGAGAATAAAACCACACCATGGTATAACGATCAAACGCGCGCTCTCAAAACCGCAACATACCCTTGAACGTAATTGAAAAAACAAATCAAGTCTTTAGAATTGCATACAAAGATAGTATTCCCAGCTATATGAAGGATCCCTTACACCCTTAATGACTATACAGTATGTCATTTATATTAAAAAAAGTATTATATAAAAAGCATTGTTACACCAAATGCCATGTTTAGTAGGTGTCTTCTGTAAATCATGATAAAAATCCATGATAGTGAAAAAAAAGCATTATATATGTTCCATCCTTGACCCATGTAATGCTCTGTAGGTTTTCAGCAACCATAAAACATGCTCTCCAACAGTGTCTTTATCAGCCTCAGAGTAGCTCTATTATTGTCTGAGAGACTGCATGGCTCTCATTAGGGTTCAGTCAAACGCGAGTGTGATCTTTGAAGACTGGATTAATTGCCTCTGAAGGAAATGGCACACTGTCGCGCTTTAGCTCTGATTAGATGATCACTGTTACCTCTGGGCCTTTTAGACTCCACTGTAGATCAGAGAAAAGGCCATATCACCGACGAATCCCACAGCTGACGATACAAACCATGAACAAAGAGGACAGAGTAGGGCTGACCGATTAATCAAATTAAAATTGCAAACGTGATTGATTTATCGTCGTATGATTTATCTGTGGCAAATCTCCTCTGAAGGCCAGAGGGCGCTCTTGTGAAAACTCGCTAACAAAATGAACATGAAGAAAATCCCTGAGGAAAATAGTGATTGCTGAATAAACAGAAGATTTAACTGCTTTCATTAGCCCCTTTCAAACAGTGATACCGGTAAATATCTGGAAAATTACCAAAACGACTTTACCGGTAAATTCAAATGTGCTATTCACACAGGCAAGGATATTCCGTAATTTATCCCCAAAGGACCATTCACACATCCATTCCAAAATACCGGTAAATTCTAACATCATTAACATAGCTGCCAACACTCCCGTTTTTCCCGGGAGTCTCCCATATTTCAGACCCACCTCCCGGTTTGTTATTTCTCCCGGAAAACTCCTCAGGTGTTTGGCACAATCTGTAACACCCCCGGATCGCCGACTATTCCGATGGCAGCCGGTGCCCGGTGAATAGGACGGACCAGGCACCCCTTCCGATTTCTCCGCATCTACCCCGGTATTACCGGTAATATTACAACTTCTCTTTCCGGAAAATTGGTGGAATGAATTTACCAGTATTTTCAAAGAGGGCCTGTTCACACATAATCCCTTTCTGGAAAATTATGGGTAATTTTCCGAAAAAGTCTGTATGTGTGAAAGGGGCTATTGTTTCAGCGTGACTAATAAACACATGACTGTGGAATAGTCTCACAGAAGGATTTATTCAAACACTGTAATTTTGAGGTGAGTTTGGAGTAAAATCATGTTATTGTATGTGGTAATTTCACGTGCAGCTTTTACTTCAGCCGTAGTTCATTGAGAAGTGGCGCAAACAGCTGTCATTATCGCAGAATGATTATCTCAATCTCATTATCGACCAATTCAACCATTTTTTCCCCTCAACTTATCAGTGAACTACGATTCTGTGCAGTAAAATCTGCTCCATCTAAACGCACATGCTGGAGGTTTACTAGAACCGGCTTCACTGACTGAAAATGCCCATGAAAATCGCCTCGAATAAATCGACCGGCACTAGTGTAGCAGAGGTCAGCTAGTGAAGCTCCTTGGTAGATCAACCGACTCCCATGTGAAACGTCGGCTGTTTGATCCCAGCTCAGAGCAGGTTAGGTGGTGTAGGACCAGTGGGGTTACACTAGGACAGAGAGTTCACACACACACACACTGCTCTTTGTGTCACCAAAAGTCATTAAGTTGCAAATTAACAGCGGCATTAACAACAGTAAGTTGAGAGGCAAATAAGACTCAATCAGCTCCTGAGATTGTGTAAATGACTGAAATTCTGGCGTCTTGTGAAGCACCTCGCAACCAATTGGCTGAAACCTTAAGCTGCACAATAGTTTCAGCATCGATAATGCAATGTGCGCATCTGCAGTTGTCACACCGCAGGATATGCAATGCTGAGTGTATGTGTTGGGATTATATTTGAGCAAGAGGTGTCAGCAAATGTCAGCATTTGACGTCAATATGACGTTGGTTTAAGATGTTGGCTCAATGTTGGATTTTAGTCATTTTTCAACACATCCTAAAATCAACCAAATATCAACATCATTTAATGTCGTTATCGGACGGCAAAATAACATTGTCCTTAGATTCTGGCTAGACATAGAATTTTTGTCACCTGTCCTCAGTCCTCATCTTTCAGAAGTGCTCGTAAAGAGAATTTGATTTCACAACATAAAAAGCTGTGTTTTTACAACACATCGACAAACACACAATCCAAACTCTTCCAGTTTCATCAAATTTGCAGATGACATCAGCAACAATGATGAGACTGCCTACAGGGAGGAGATACAGCATCTGGCCACCTGGTGCACCGACAATAATCTGCTCCTTAACACCGACAAGACCAAGGAGCTCATTGTGGACTTCAGGAAGGGACGAACAGGCTCACATGATCCCATCCACATCAATGGGATGGCCGTTGAGCCCGTCTCATCCTTTAAGTTCCTGGGGACCCACATCTCAAAGGACCTTTCCTGGACCACCAACACCTCCAGCCTGGTCAAGAAGGCTCACCAGGGCCTTTTTTTCTTAAGGCTACTTAAGAAGAACCAGCTGTCATCAGCCGTCTTGGTGAACTTCTACCACTGCACAATAGAAAGCATCCTCACCAACTGTGTCACAGTCTGGTATGGAAGCTGCTCTGTTACTGAGCGCAAGGCACTGCAGCGGGTGGTGAAAACTGCCCAACGCATCACAGGGACCACACTGCCAGCCATAGAGGACATCCAGAGGAAACACTGTCTGCGCCGAGCATGCAGTATTCTTAAGGATTCCTCTCACCCTGCTCACAGACTGTTTTCTCTCCTGCCTCCGGGCAGGTGCTTCAGGCTCCCCCGAACAAAAACCAGCAGACTAAGGCCCCGTTTACACTAATGCGTTTTCGTTTTGAAACGGCGTTTTAGATCAAAAACGATCCACGTCCACACTAGCGTTTCATCTAGCGTTTCTAAACATATCTCCGTCCACACCACTCCACCAAAAACGTATATCATGTGACCACTCGCGCACTCTGGGCAAGCGCGTTCAAGTATAAACAGGAAGCATGTGTCTCGCTCGGCATTTGGTTATTGTTAGTCAACAAACGCTGGTTGAACGATGAACGCGAGCGATTAGCGAGTGCTCGAACAATAGCTTGCCTCTTGCGAATATATGCAGCTGCTGTAGTAAAAAAGGCAGAGTTTAACTGCACAATGGCGCCTAAAACGGACAATAGTGCAAACAACGCTCCCATTTCTGTGTCCATGTTGTTGTTTACAGTGAAGGCTGATCTGCCGTCTTCCGGTAGCGTTATAGTCATGTTATAGGGGCTTCACAAATAAGGGAAGGATACGCAATGACCCAAAAGCCCCAATCAGGTAGCGAAACTTAGCAGCCACGCCTCCGTTTTCAGATGTCTCTGTTTTTCCCCATCCACACAGAGACGGAGCAGCAGCGGTTTAGAAGGAAAACGACCTCTCCAGCGTTTTCAAAACGCTCCGTTTTCGGGGCTCGAAAACTCCGGCGTAGTGTGGACGGATGGCGTAACCGTAGCAAAACTTATGCGTTTTAAAACGAAAGCGCATTAGTGTAAACGGGGCCTAAGGAACGGCTTTTTCCCCAGAGCTGTCTTCCTTTTGAACTCTGCCCCCCACTGACTCTTTTGCCCCCCTAATACACCCCCCACCCTCCTCATAATCACTGCACTATTTAACATTTGCACATTTAAAAATTGCACATGTTCATTGCACTACATTGCACTGATTCATTTATTTGAACTGTACACACCCACATGTACATTTGTAATTATGTACACACCCACTGCACATATACATTTGTAATTATGTTTATCTATCTGCACACTTCTGGTTATTATTAGCAACCTGTACATATATCCATCTATTGTAAATCTCTGTTCATAGCTAACACAACCTCTATATAATGTTCATAGTACATCCATTTGTAAATATCACCATAGTTTTTCTATAACTGCACTTTATAACTTATACCTGTATCCTGCACTTGCTGCTATTGCACTCCTGGTTAGACCTAAACTGCATTTCGTTTCCTTGTACTTGTATATGTGTAATGACAATAAAGTTGAATCTACTCTAATTTAATCTTCAGCTACAACTGCAGTGTTTGAGGGTCAAAGTAGACATTAATAAAGGCCATAGTCTGGCATTATGCAAATCTGTGACAAATCTATGTTGGTTTATGCAAAAATAAGAGTGGAATTACTGATGACTCATTTCAGGCAGTTCAGAATCACTCACTTCTTTTAGGAGGAAATGACTCCATTTATCTGCACTATGATTTAAGCATTTTTACATGCACAAAACAGCAACATTACACACTACATGTAAGCTACTAACAATTCAGTCTCCTGACCTAGGCTAGCACAGAAACACACAAAAACACACACTTGTTTGCCTATTGTTCCTTCATTCATTCATTTTCTATAAGCTTGGTCCCTTATTTATTAGGGGTCAACACAGCGGAATGAACCACCAACTATTTCAGCATATGTTTTGCGCAGCAGATGCCCTTCCAGCTGCAACCCATTACTGGGAAACACCCATACACTCTCACATACACACACTCATACACAATGGCCAATTTAATTTATTCAATTGACCTATAGCGCTTGTCGTTGGACTGTTGGGGGAACCAGAGCACCCGGAGGCAGAACACAAGCAGACCATGCAAACTCCACACAGAAATGCCAACCGGCCCAGCCGGGACCAGCGATTGATTTGCAGTGAGGCGACAGTGCTAACCACTGAGCCACCGTTCCACTCGTCTATTGTTCCCATAGATGTAGTTATGACTAAATGAGCTGTTTTCATCATGGGGACCAAAAAAATGTCCCCTACCAGTATAGCATAACCAGCTAACTTGACCTTGTGGTGACTTTTTTTGGTCCCCATGAGGAAAACAGCTCATTAAATCATCATTATGTTTGGTACCCACAGTGTAAGGAATACACACAAGGTACAGACACACACACACATTAGTTGAAAACTAACTTTTGTAAAACAATAATTCAAGTCCAAACAAAACTGAAATGCATAATCTGACAACAAAAGTAGGCATATTTTGAATGTACAGTATAATGAGCATTAAATTAAGCCGTGCAACTCTATTTCCTCTCACACTGGAAATCATTTTAAAATAACGTCAGTATTTTAGTCCATTTATGTATGTACAGTTGAAGAAATATTAGTCCCCCTGTATTTAGAAACATAATAGTCATTCATAATAGAACTCATTTCTAATAACTGATTTCTTTTGTCTTTGCCATGATGGCTAGTATTCAGCTTAAAGTGACATTTAAAGGCTTAACTAGGTTAATTAGGGTAAGTTAGGGTAATTAGGCAAGTCATTGTATAATGACGGTTTGTTCTGTGGACAATCGAAACAAATATTGCTTAAGGGGGCTAATAATATTGAACTTAAAATGTTTAAAAAACTGCTTTTATTCTAGCCAAAATAAAACAAATAAGACTTTCTCCAGAAGAAAAAAAATAGGAAATTTAAAGGCTTAATTAGGTTAATTAGGGTAAGTTAGGGTAATTAGGCAAGTCATTGTATAATGACGGTTTGTTCTGTGGACGATCGAAACAAATATTGCTTAAGGGGGCTAATAATATTGAACTTAAAATGTTTAAAAAAACTGCATTTATTCTAGCCAAAATAAAACAAATAAGACTTTCTCCAGAAGAAAAAAAAATAGGAAATACTGTGAAAAATTCCTTGCTCTGTTAAGCATAATTTGGAAAATATTTCAAACAGAAAAACTTAATTCACAGGAGGGCTCATATTTCTGACTTCAACTGTGTGTGATAGGAAGCAATGCAAAAAGCCCAGAGAGCGAGCTGATTCTCACATGCTCTCGCAGAAGCGTGCCAGTGTACTGGGTTTCTCCTGGTTGCGTCTCTGTCTGAACCAGCGTTGGATTGTCCTCACGTCCCAGTCCAGCTGCTTGGACAAACCCTCTAACCGCTTCTCATCAGGGTGCTGGAAGACCAAACATACAAAAACATGTCACCGCAGAGATCCGCCACTGCTAGAGCACAAACACACACACACCTGAGTTTGCATTAAAAAGGTTTTCAAATTTTATTACGTGCTCATTTAAAGTGACCAGCCTATTTGAATGTTATTACTGGATTGAATGTACATTATCAGTGGTTATCAGCTGCCTTCTGTGCCGACTGGTAGTTTCAGAAGGTTGTTATCATGCATCCACATAGTTAATCAGCTATAGATCAAATGCGGCTGTGGCCGGAAGTTAACGAGAATTATTTATATTATCTATTTAATTTCCCATTAATTGTATTTTATTAACGTCTACCCCCCAACCCTAAACCCGACATCACAGTAATGTAAAAACAGATCTGGATCTGGAGTCTTCTCTATTAGTATAGCTGATTAACCACAATCAGGGGCGGAGTGGAAATTTTAAAAGTGGGGTGGGGGGTGGGGGGGGGGGGGCAGCTGTATGAAATCCAAAAGTTTACACTCTTAATCATCTGTTTCTAAATGGTCTGTCTCTAAAAGTGAGGGGGACATATCCCCCCGTCCCCCCCAGTTGCTACGCCCCTGACCACAATACCTATTTATATTATTTATTAAATTTCCCATTAGGTGATGCAGTGGCGCAGTAGATAGTGCTGTCGCCTCACAGCAAGAAGCTCGCTGGTTCGAGCCTGGGTCAGTTGGCGTTTCAGCGTGGAGTTTGCATGTTCTCCCTGCGTTCGCGTGGGTTTCCTCCGGGTGCTCCGGTTTCCCCCACAGTCCAAAGACATGCGGTACAGGTGAATTGGGTAGGCTAAATTGTCCGTAGTGTATGAGTGTGAATGAGTGTGTGTGGATGTTTCCCAGGGATGGGTTGCAGCTGGAAGGGCATCCGCTGTGTAAAACATGTGCTGGATAAGTTGGCGGTTCATTCCGCTGTGGTGACCCCGGATCCTTCTGAGCCCACTAGTAGGTGCAGAAGACCCCTACTGGCCCATATCTATCAGCCGATAACCATTAATAATGCCCATTCAATCAAGTGATAACATTTAAAGTGGGTGAAATCCCTCCAGCGTTTTTTTTTTTTTTAATTGCCAGCCATCGCCAGCATTTTTGATGATTTTAACTTAAATTTGACGGCCCTCATAATATTTTCTGCTAGAAATATATGAGCATATTATATTTCAAAATAAAGGAACACGCCTCTGCTTTCAAATAAAATAAAAAAACAAACATTTTATTATATCTTCATGTGTTCATGTTTTATGCTCAATTAAATGCAGGTAGCTTTCATCAAAAATGCAACATTTTTGACTAAATGTTTTTTCTAAAAGTAGTGTATTTTCAAGATATACAATATAGTATATAATCCACACACACATACATACATACATATACACTACCTGACAAAAGTCTTGTCGCCTAGCCAAGTTTTAGGAACAACAAATAATAACTTGACTTCTAGTTGATCATTTGGTATCAGAAGTGGCTAATATGAAAGTCAAAGGCCTCTAGATTACGCTTAATTTACCAAAATAAAATATGATCATGCCTTTATTTTTAATGATTTAATTAGGACAGTAAGGTCTGACTTTGCTTAGACAAAAGTCTCGCCACTTAACAGAAATAATGTACAGTATAGAATATAAAGTCATGCTGCAGTGGGAAAAGAATGAATATAGTGTCTGACTCCATCATGAGCTTGGAGGACTGCATCCATACATCTCTGCAATGACTCAAATCACTTATTAATAAAGTCATCTGGAATGGCAAAGAAAGCGTTCTTGCAGGACTCCCAGAGTTCATCAAGATTCTTTAGATTCATCTTCAATGCCTCCTCCTTCATCTTACCCCAGACATGCTCAATAATATTCATGTCTGGTGACTGGGATGGCCAATCCTGGGGCACCTTGACCTTCTTTGCTTTCAGGAACTTTGATGTGGAGGCTGAAGTATGAGAAGGAGCGCTATCCTGCTGAAGAATTTGCCCTCTCCTGTGGTTTGTAATGTAATGGGCAGCACAAATGTCTTGATACCTCAGGCTGTTGATGTTGCCATCCACTCTGCAGATCTCTCGCACGGCCCCCATACTGAATGTAACCCCAAACTTCCTTCACCAAACTTGACTGATTTCTGTGAGAATCTTGGCTCCATGCTGGTTCCAGTAACTCTTCTGCAGTATTTGTGATGATTGGGATGCAGTTTAACAGATGATTCATCTGAAAAATCGACCTTCTGCCACTTTTCCAAATGATCAACTAGAAATCAAGTTATTATTTGTTGCTCTTACAACTGAGATCGACGACAAGACTTTCGTCAGGTAGTGTAGATTTATAATGCTTCTTATTCGCTGGCGTTATATTCAGCAGGTATAGCGCAAACTCTAATGGCGGACGACTGCTTCTCACTTAGGGCTGTTTGTGCTAATAAGGGAGAGATGGTCACTAATGGGTGGGGCTTTCCCCCTCTCAGGGCTCGACAATAAGGACTGCCCGATGGCCCAGGGCCAGAGCACGAGACGCTCGGGCCAGTGTACAGAATCATTCCAGTGCTGCCTTGTCACAACAGTTTGGCTGCGACTGTCTGTCAATTGCGTGCAAATACAATCTTAGGGTGCTTTCACACATAGACGTTTGTTTCGGAATCTGTCTCGTTTCCCCCGTTAGCTCGGTTCGTTTGGCATATGTGAATCCAGCAGTCGCGCTCAGATCCGCACCAAATCAATTAGTCCGAGATCGCCTGAATGAGGTGGTCTCTGCTCGATTTAGCGGATCGATTGTAGTGAGAAAACAAAACAATCCAACGAACTAACGACCCAGGCTATATCACAGTGTATTATGATTGTGTAATAGTCATACGATTAGTTATACGAAGAGAGAATGATCAGTAGGGTGAGATGTCACTCCTACCGGTAAATGTGCATTTCATGTCTAATACGAAAGTGAAAGCATGCTGCAATATTACCGAGTGCTGTTTATCCGTTAAGAAAATTGACCGAAGTTACCTTCTGATCATTTTTCCATACTTTAACCTTATAATATGTTGCATGAGGCCTATTGCTTTGTTCATTTCTGCACTGAAAGCTCAAAAGAAAGATCAGCATTGATCTGCTTCATGACCCTGATGCATTCTCGGTTCATCTGTTACTTCTCTCTATAATTTAAGCCTATAATGCAAAATTCTAGCCAACGTTTCTTTAATAGATTGATCTATTCAATAGTTAGATCGATTTTTACAAAACTTGACAACTGAAATGAGGCTCTGTATGAGAGAGTCTGACCTCTCTGATTTATATTTGGTGACGATGTCTGTGGGTGTCAAAATTAAAGTGCACATTTTCGCTTAAACTATTCTATACACAACTGGTCAAAGGTTTGGGGTCAGTATGATTGTTAAATATGTTAAAATAAGCTTCTGCTCACCAAGGCTGCATTTATTTCATCATAAATATAGCACACATTGTAAAATTGTGAAATGTTATTGCACAATAAAATAACTGTTCAAAAGTAGTTCAGCATTTAATTTAATTATTTATTGCAGTGAATTTAAAGATGAATTTTCAGCTTCATTACTCTAGTCTTGAGTCACATGATCCTTCAGAAATCTTAATTATTATTAAATAAATTAAAATTAAATAAAATTAAATATTATTTATAAATTAAATAAATAATAAAAATATTAATTATTATTGTTGTTATTATATTATTATCATTATTATTATTATTATTATTAATGGTAATAGTAATAAAAACAATAATGTCTGGAATAATACTTTATTTGAAACTACATACAATAAGAAAGCAGTTTAAAATTTTAATAAATATTTAACAATTGAACTTTTTTTTAACATTTAATAAATGTTGCCTTGATGAACTGAATAACTTTCCTTAAAAAAAAACATGAAAAAAAAAATAAAATAAAACTGACCCCAAACCTTTGACCGGTACCGTAAATATATATATACAAATTTAGTTGCATCACAATTGTATTTTTTTTTTATTGTCAGGGTAGGTATTACAATTATGTTTGGCTTTTGAAACATTAATTAAAATACTGTATGTGGCTAAGAAATAGCTAATAACTTCTTTTTTTTTGGTGGGGCCAGTGAAAATTTTGGCAGAGCAAGTAAAAATCTGAACCACTGGCCCGATCGGGCCAGTAGAAAAAATCCTTAGCGTTGAACCCTGCCTCTGATGACACGTACAAAGGGAGAATGTCAATCAAAGTGTTTCTGCAGATTGATTTTATCAAGTGACGTTATAAAAAATAGAATTAATACATTTTTACTATTAGAGGCTGGCTACATTCACACACTGTGGCCACACAACTGTGTTTAAACCCTTTATAAAAGTGATTTTTGCATAATAGGTCTCCTTTGAAGTAAACATGGCTTTACTTATCTCAACGTAGTGAATCTCGTAATATATATATTATTAATTAAAAATGTATTTTTTTTTCAAACAAAATATCAATATCAAAGACAACACAAAACACACACACATTAAGTAATGTTGATAAATGGAAACACTGCAGAACGTTACCTTTTTTGTATGTCACAAAGAATATAATCATTAGCTGTGCAACTATTTTTTTCTAACATTAGTAAATCATTTAAAGTCAATATTTCATGTTGACTTACAGTTGCAAACAGAATTATTCAACCCCCTGATTTATTAGCCCCCTGTTTATTTTTTTCCCCAATTTCTGTTTAACGGAGAGAAGATTTTTTTCAACACATTTCTAATCATATTAGTTTTAATAACTCATTTCTAATAACTGATTTATTTTATCTTTGCCATGATGACAGTAAATAATATTTGACTAGATATTTTTCAAGGCACTTCTATACAGCTTAAAGTGACATTTAAAGGCTTAACTAGGTTAATTAGGTTAACTAGGCAGGTTAGGGTAATTAGGCAAGTTATTGTATAATGATGGTTTGTTCTGTAGACTATCGAAAAAAAATATAGCTTAAAGGGGCTAATAATTTTGACCTTAAAATGGTGTTTAAAAAAATTAAAAACTGCTTTTATTGTAGCCGAAATAAAACAAATAAGACTTTCTCCAGAAGAATAAATATTATCAGACATACTGTGAAAATTTCCTTGTTCTGTTAAAAATCATTTGGCAAATATTTAAAAAAAGAAAAAAAAATTCAAAGGGGGTTCAATAATTCTGATTGCAACTGTATATGTGGTAAGAAGCAATCTGAAAAGCACGATAATATACGACATTTTCTCCAAAGGATGATACTAAAGCCCTGCGCTTTGGCAGTACATAATCAAAAATAAAAGCTTCCTCTTTTTTGACTTCTCTCTCACTAAACATCTACTCAAAACTATTTCACAACAGCTCCATAACTATCAGTAATGGGTTTCATCCAACGCAATCAAATTCCAATTAAAACACTGTTTCCACTAACATGATTTCCCCCAGAGAAAACACTTTTCAGTTTCAGACACGGATTCATAAAGTGTGCTTAAATATCTTGAGCTGGAGAATCTGAACATTTGTGAAGGAAACTTAGCTCAACAACGGTGTCTAAAAATAGTGGCGGTGCGTCAGTGCACACGAGCTCTGATAAAGCCCCGCACGTCAAAGAGCCGCTATCACTCTGCTTTTACAGCTCAGAGACTGTCATTACCTGTACATTTAGAGCATTTGCTTTCTTTGAAATACAAGAGCTCAAAAAAGTAAACATCACACTTCTTCCTTCCTATGATCTGCTTTGGTTCAGAAGTTAAACTCTGTGTCACCTCAGAATCAGTATCTAGTATTGAACAATATGTCGATATCGCAGTATGTGTATCCACAGTAGTCACATCGCAGGATTAGATTATTTATTGAAGATTAAAAGATATCATTCATTCATTCATTTTCCTTTGGCTTAGTCCCTTTATTAATCTGAGGGCGCCACAGTGGAATGAATCACCAACTTATCCAGCATTTGTTTGATGCAGCGGATGCCCTTCCAGCCGCAACCCAGTACTGGGAAACATCCATACACTCTCATTCACACACATACACTACGGTCAATTTTAGCACACCGAATTAACCTATAGCGCATTTCTCTGGACTTGTCGTGGAAACCGGAGCACCCGGAGGAAACCCACGCCAACACGTGGAGAACATGCAAACTCCACATAGAAATGCCAACTGACCCAGCCAAGGCTCGAACCAGCAACCTTCTTGCTGTGAGGCGACAGCGCTACCCACTGTGCCACCGCGCCACCAGACAATAAATATATGATAAATAAATAATAAAATTTAACAACAACATAATTCAAGCTAAAACCCTAAATCAATAATATATTAGTGTTTCCCCTTCCATTATATTAGGGGGCCGCCCCGCCCCCTCCAACGGCTTTCCCCGCCCCCCTTGAGGTCAATTATATATAATTGTATTTTATATATAGCGCCAGACCAAAACTTCTTTTAATAAACAAGCTAAATAGCTCTAAGTAATTTCTTATTTACACAACAGCATGTGATTTCTGTCTCTACATGGTCGCGCGATTACAAATTTCTGCTCTCTGAATCACGCATGGTGGAGTTCCACACAGCCAGTGGCTGTTTCTCAATTCCAAGAACGCAGAAAACGGACTTGTGTTCTAGTGGAAACCGGTCTTGCCAGGTGTCCTCGATAGAACGAACTTGGGAGACCACGAGAACAGAGAACGCGTCCTGTGAGAAATGAGATGCTGCGTTCTTCCCAGGTTGTTCCTGATGGTCACGTGACCTTCACGCGTTTTAAATGCAAAATTGTTTAAACATTACAGCATTTATACAATGATTTATTGTTTTTCCCCTTTTCAAAATATATATTATGCATAAAAACATTATAAATATACGTTGCACAATACAAATAAAACTGATTTTAATACGAATTTGAGCAAACAAACTCTTAATGTGTTTATTCCTTTATTAAGATGTCCATGGTAATGTTTATATTCACCGTTTCATTTAGGGAACTCCTGAGATAAATAAGTGATATCTCTGAACTTTAATAATAAATCTAAATAAAATGCTGCGCTTCCCACCTCCAATCGCAATGACTTCTGGGACTTCTAGAGCGAGATCGGTGCTCAAGTCTGCATCGGTGCGTCCTCGATATCAAGAACACATCCGGGAAGTTTCACGCGTCCTCTGTACTTGCGATCTTGAGTATTGAAACTGAACTTTGGCAGCTGATGATGACGTTACATGAGAACACGAGGACGCAAGACCGCTGAAGAACAAATATTGAGAAACAGCCACTATCTGCTGCATGGGATTGAGTCTGCGCGGCACACAAGTGTGCCACAAGCCTGCTTCTGAGTGAAGGTCTCGGCATTAGATCGGCTGGCTGCAGTACAAGTCAGGGCCGTGCAGAGGCTTTCCAAAGGGCATGTGTAGTAGAAAATCAAGGGGGAGATCGCGAACTGAAGAGCAGGGTGGGGGTGGGGGTTATGGGGGGAGATCGCGAACTGAAGAGCGGGGGTAGGAGGGGCACTTGCATTCATTTTGGAAGGGCACTTTATATCAATTTATATTACACTTGCAATAAAATGTTCCGAAAGATGGTTCTGGTCAGTTAAGGCACTGGTTATCATGCTGGTATAGGTGCAGATCTTCATTTTTGTAAAGAGTATGTTTTGAGCAGTAATTTAATGCTGGGCATGTCATCGTGATTGACAGCTGTGATTGACAGATTCTCAAAGCAGACGTCGGAGCTTCGGCAGGAGACTGAAGTGTTATTATTCCATTTCGGTGTTATTTTACCATGAGTTGCTCAGCACAGCAGTAAACTATACTTTCTGACATACAGGATCTGGTGGAACACTGTTTATTCGGTAAGGTCAGGGCTTTATCAGTTTGCTGATACATGCCTAACCACCCAGATAGCAAAATACACTCGGGCCAGTTTCGGCTAGACTCTCGCCTGACGAAGACTTACCCCTCAACCCGACTCCTTCTGCTGTACCTACTCGGATGCCTATGGACTCACTGCATGAGTCAATCGGGCCAGATGCGGTGGCCGTTAGCAAGCTGACGCTGCCGCATCCGAGCCGGAATTGGCCTGCAAGTAATGTGCGCTGCGGCCCAGAGCTCGCGCGGTTAAATCTTCATTATATAAAACCTCACCTTTGTAAACGTTATTACAACCATTTGTGTTGATAAAACAGCAAACGCAGGCTACTATGTAAACACAGAGTGTACATTAGCGAGCCTTTGTTATAGTGCAGACACCGGCGGTCAAGTGAGAAGTTCGGGGGGGGGGGGGGGGGGGGCGGGGGGGGTTTGGGGGGGGCGTGGTTGATTTGATGTACAAGCGTTTGGTTGGAAGTTCGATTCCGCAGCTCCTCCTCTGGCTCCATCAGTCAGTCCTTCTGCGCATGCCCAGGCTCCAATTTCAGCAGTCTTTTGCGACAGTTTGTGTCTGTCATGAGGCGTTTTTTCCTTCACAGCATTTAACGGAAAATGGCGCTGTCACATCGTCCATATTTTATACAGTCATTGGCGCCACATCTGACAAGACCGAAGATGCACGTGCGCAAGATATGGACGTAGTGTCCGTGACGTCACCCATAGGTTTCTGAACACTGCAAAAGAAGCCACAAGTAGGCGCGGCCAACCGTCGCCATTTTGTTAGCGCGTCATCGCACCAAACGCGGCATACCAAATAAGGGCAAAGAGGCGGAGAGTGAGCGAAGCTACAGACGCATGCTGGATTCTCAGCATTTTGCTTGGACCTGAATTAAAACCTGAATTGGGAGAACGTTTAATACTTCATTACCTGTGACTCGTTTGTGTTCTGACCACATGTGCTTGGTTGTACACTATATCAATAAAGTGTTTAGACTTTTAAAAACACTGTTGTAACACATTGAGCCACTAAACATTGTTCTTATGACGTTTTTCGACAGGAGGAAAACGTGAATTACTATCAAACACTTCAGATATAGTCTGTGTTAATAAATGCAAGGCTGTTTATAAAAATCCAGCACTAACACTGTATGACAACTCTTCAGATGACTGTTTTATAGCCTACAGCTAATCAATCTGTCAGATTCTGGAGTGCAATACTGGTCTAAAGAACATTTAAATGATAAATGATCTTAAATAAAACAAATACATTTATAGGGATGGTATATAAGCATATAAATTCCCTCACCTGTGAAATGGAGGCAACTTGAACGGTTTGTAAGCACAATTAAGTCCACACATCATGCCATATCATCTGATAATTGCAGGAAATAATTCCAAAAGGCAAATGAAGGTGTAAAGAAACATTAACCAAAACAAATACACGATTTATATGCCGAGCTCAGCGGCTAATTAGCCAGAATCAGCTGAGGTGACGAGACAGCGACCAGCGAGGGCTAGCTGTCACTCAAGTGGCCACGCCCTTAATTATGCAAACTTAATATAACCTAATAAAAACGAAACGGATGAGTTATAAAAAAATTCACCCCCCTCAGAGTTGTCATGAAGGGTAATCATAGCTATATGCACCAAAGCCATCGTTTGTACCAGGCTGTAAACATGTTTTTATCAGCTGTAAAAATGGCCAATTTACCAATGCAGAAAGAAAGCCCTTGGACTTCCTGGAGCCAGCCCCCCAGGCGAGTCGATGAACTGCAGTTTTAGTTACTTCCGTATTGGCTTCCCGAGGGAGAGCGGGAGGTTGCCGCTTGGTTTGCCCCTATCTAGCATCTCATACAATCTTATGACCTCTCCCGGAAGCACCGCGAGTCTCCTGCAAATTTATACCGACCCAGTGATCCCCAAAAATGAATTAAAATACTCAGAAATCATGGCGACGAGAGTGAATGAGCAAGAGAACAGATGGCGAGAGGCACAGTGATGGTCTAAGCCAGGGGTTTTCAAACTGTGGGGCGCCAGCACCTATTAAGGGGGGCGCAAGACAT
The DNA here is from genome assembly GCA_903798195.1 of Danio kyathit. NCBI lineage: Eukaryota > Metazoa > Chordata > Actinopteri > Cypriniformes > Danionidae > Danio > Danio kyathit. The sequence continues at coordinate 59,630,050 of LR812527.1, forward strand.
TGAGGCGTGCACTCGAGTAAATTATAATGACGATACATTAGTAGTTGCTGCTGTCTGTTTGAAACTGGCTTACTGAATTTCATTTTTTCAGACTTCCTGTTATTTCTAAAAGCCGTAAACCACCCAGGGGTGCATTTCCGAAAACCATCGTTAGCCAACTAAGGTCGCAAGTTCCGTCGTTACAAACATAGTTCGTTTATTTGGCGTTTCCCAAATCCATCACTCCAACGAACATTCACAAACTGCGTCGCAAACTTCTGTGCTTGCAACTACACCTCTGGAGCTGTAGTTAGAAACATAGTTCCTGGCTGTGTTCTATTCCCACTTATCCCCCCTATGCCCTATTCATTTAGAACATTCTAACATTTAAACTTGAAATTATTAAAAAAAGCATTAAAGTCATCTCTTTTAGGTGTAATTTACTTTAAAAGTATTTTTACAGTTCAGTTTTAGCGATCTTCATGTTTAAGGCAAGTTTGTTTTTTTATTGTGAGGCAGAGCGGCCTAGGAACTCATTGCGAGTGTTGAAGCTGGCTTCTGGTGATGAAACTGCGAATCTTCAGTAAACTTTATTCATTTATTTGAATCTCTGACTCCAGCTCTTCTTCATCTGACAGACTGGTCATTTTTGGGTTAAAACTGTATAATACCCCTACAGTTTTTTTTTTACCCCTACAGTTTTTTTTTACAATTGTGCTCCCTTCATAGTGCACTTTGAAAACATTGATGTCATTTTGAACACAGCCGTGGCTCATGGCAAAAGCTATAGGTGACCTATTATTTAAAAGCGGAATTTATCCAAATCCAAATACAAAAGTTTGTGAAAACAAAAAACATATCATACGTTAATGCTTTAATTGATAGTAGGTTATTTATTAAGTATCTGTACTGTACTGTATATGACATGGGCCTGTTAGTTAGAACATTCCTGCAGTGGTTTACATGTGTCAAATTGTAAATGTAGACTTTTAGAAAATAGAAAATAAATAAACAATATCCAACTTAGTAATAATAATCATCATCATCATCATCAACATCATTATTAATATTATTAATATTATTATTAAAGTAGGATTTTTTTCATTTCCTAGTAAATAATAAATATCAAATTTCATTTTTTAATAAATCGCCTCATTATTTATTTGTTTATTTATATGATTTATATATGATATTAGAATAGTGTTAGCTTTTGTAAGTGATCTTATGTTTTAGAATAGAATATGGAATGTTCTTAATAATATTAGTAAAGCAAACATTGGCCGTATATGTGCCATTTACATATAATTCAATTAATATTGGAAAGTGAGTGCATGTTTTTACCAAAACTCATTCATTCATTTTCTTGTCGGCTTTGTCCCTTGCGGGGTCGCCACAGCGGAATGAACCGCCAACTTATCCAGCACGATTTTACGCAGCGGATGCCCTTCCAGCCGCAACCCATCTCTGGGAACTTCCACACACACATTCACACTCATACACTATGGACAATTTAGCTTACCCAATTCACCTGTACTGCATGTCTTTGGACTGTGGGGGAAACCGGAGCACCCGGAGGAAACCCACGCAAACGCAGGGAGAACATGCAAACTCCACACAGAAACGCCAACTGACCCAGCCCAGCCGAGGTTCGAACCTGCGACCCAGCGACGTTCTTGCTGTGAGGCAACAGCACTACCTACTGCGCCACTGCGTTGCCTGTTTTTACCAAAACTAATATTGGATTTTATTTTAAATGCGTGTGCGTGTAAAACAATATAATTTGCACTAAGAACTGATGTGGTTCTTCTCTAAAGAAGTAGGCACCCCGTTTAGAGCATCATTATGAGCGTTTTACGTTATAAATAGCATGGTTTAAGCGATGGATCTGCGACAGAGAAACTACGGGTTTTGGGAAACACTCGTCACTACATCGTTCTTTTCCCAAACGATGCATCGTACTATGATAGTTCAGCCGCGAGTTATGTCGTTGTTTAGGAAATGCACCCCAGAACAGTGTTACAGCGGTTTGCCTAACCCTCTCAAAGCAATAAATCATCTTTAACCGTAAGAAACATGGTTTTTACCTTGGTGATAGCAGTGAAGACCTTCTCCAGAATAGCATTGGGTTGAGCTTTCTGCGGTCCATTGGCCTGGATTTTCAAACCCAGCGCACACGGCCTCGCAATAAACCTACAACAAACAATAACAAAGACTTTATCAGATCTACTATATCATGTGATTTCAATTCCTGCCAGCTTAATTCTGTAGGTCTGACAGGCTGCATTAAAAATCAATTTTCAAAAGAGAAGCTCAGAGGTAAAATGCAACTAAACAAATCCTCCAGTTTGTAATATTCAGGGCCGGGTTTTATAACGATGTATCTTGGCTATTAGGATCATTCTGTATATGCAATGATACGAATGCTCATTGCAACTTCACATACGTTTCCCAAAGCTGATCATGCCACACCTGGACTATCACTCACAGAAAGACTCACAGACCAGTTGAAAAGTACAACCCCATCGCACCACATCTGATAAAGTTCTACACTGACTATGTTCACATGTACATCAGTAATCTAAATATTTGCCTTAATCTGATTAAGACAATAATATAATTAAGGTGTTTACATGAGTTTCTTTTTTAATGTTCCTTTCATGATCCCGTTTTACATGTTATAGTAGATAGGTCGTATTAGGCATGGGACGATAATCGTTTTCAAGGTGTACTGCGGTTTGGAAAAGTCAAGGTTTTAAAACCGCCAAAATTTACTGTAATACCGTTCCTAAGGTATGTGTAAGATTTTATAATTTTTTATTTTAGGACAACAGTATCTCCAGCAGAAAATATATCCAAATATGCCGTTATAAATTAAAAAAATCTTATTAAAAAAAATCTGTATTTTAAAACTAATGAAGACAGCAGAAGTCAATGATTCATTTAAATTATTCAGCCTGACATGTTTACTGCTTTAAAATATTCTAAATATTTCACAATATAAAATATATTGTGTTCAAAGGTGAAATAAATTGTTGTTTTTTACCGAGAAATTTAAAAAGAATATATTTTAGAGCTGTAAGTACAATACCGTGATACCGTTAAACCCTGATATTTTTATCCAAGGTTATCATACCGTCAGAATCTTATACCGGCCCATCGTACTAGGGGTGTAACAACCGTGATCCGTACAGATCATAACCCATGGTTATGAACTAACATGACCTGCGGATTAATACCTTTTTTGAACTTGTAGGTTATTCCAACATTCATAAAATTGCAAAGAGATCGCCTCCCGCGTCATTCAAATCACGTATGAAAGCATTTTGGCTTCCTGTAAAGTATAATGATGACAGAAAAAGTTGTGGTGGGACCTAAATGCTTTCTTAGGTTATTAATTAAAGGTGTTTTCTGGCACTGCTAACGATAATGATTTGCATATGTTTATTAATCCTTTGAAGCGCTGCACTCAAATCTGCATTTGATCGAGAGAGATTCAGTTTTTACACTTTTTCAGTTCGTTACAAACAATTAAACAACACAGAAGTACTGGGAGAACAGTTTATAGTTCAGATATAAACACTGATGTTTATGGTAAAGATTAAAATCAGTGTTTAATGGAACTTGACGCTGGTGAATGTTGTAGCAGTTACATTGTGTAACCAATGGGTGGCGATCCACCTATAATGAAACATGACGTTTTATGTGTGAATTGGTGAATCATTCATTGAAAATAAATATGATCTGCTGTACAGAATGTTAGGTTTCTATATTTAGCATTATCAGCAACAGTAGCAAAGATTATTTTTCATACTGAATATTTTCCTTTTTTTCAGCTGGCTCTTTCTTGATTTTTATTAAAATTAAAGGTTCTAAGTTCTGTTTGTTAAAACTGGTCCGTGTACGTTTTGTTAATTTGTTTTCCAGTTTTAAATGGATTAAAGGAAACTAAGAAAACAGCCGTTTTTAATTTTTTCTTATGTAAACTTAGTTTATATTTAATATATAATTAAATAATCATAATTAAAAGCCTGCGTGCGGGCTTTTATTTTGAGGGTGACAACACAAGCTTAAATTTGGTTGACCAATCAGAGGAAAATGGGCGTTTCAGCACAGCCTACATTTGTATAATGAATTTTAAAGTCGTTTATCTGTTTTCCTACAATAACCCAAAAAACGAAAACGAGCAAAAAAAAAACGAAAAACTACCATTTTCTTCATTTCATTATTCCATTTAAAACTGGAAAACAAATGAACAAAACGTACACGGACCCAAAACAATCTGGGTATCGTCCGTCCATTCCATATCCAATTTCAAACAAAAAAAGGAAAACTAAGAAAACAGCCTTATATAAATAAAATAAAAAAGAAACAAATGGTACACAATGGACAAATCGTCACCTTGGAATTATAAGGTTCTATCTGCGTTCTGAATGATTTTAAGATATTGAGCTTCAAAGGTTTTGCATTCCATATAGCAAACAATATGTGTGTAACATTTGCTTTTTAAATAAAAAGTCTTAAAATGTAAACAACTTATAAAAAAACATCCCATAATATAAATAAGTTGTCATTTAATAAGAATATGCCAATAACTCAATTTTGACAAAGATCGGTCAGATTAAACCTTATAATTCTAAGGTGAAGAAATGTGTAATAATACTGCTAACTTACATTTTAATTTAATTTATGCATAAGCAATGAATGTAAGCCTGCTAACTGATCAAATGGTAGAATATGTAAACTCAGTTTCACCCCACACACATATATATATATACAGTTGAAGTCAGAATTATTAGCCCACAAGAATTATTTGCCCCCCTGTTATTTTTGTCCCCGTTTTCTGTTTAACGGAGAAAAGATTTTTTCAACACATTACTAAACATGATAGTTTTAATAACTCATCTCTAATAACTGATTTATTTTATCTTTGCCATGATGACAGTAAATAATATTTGACTAGATATTTTTCAAGACACTTCTATACAGCTGAAAGTGACATTTAAAGGCTTAACTAGGGTAATTAGGTTAACTAGGCAGGTTAGGGTAATTAGGGTAATTAGTTATTGTATAATGATAGTTTGTTCTGTAGACTATCAAAAAAAAATTGCCTAAAGGGGCTAATAATTTTGTCCTTAAAATGGTGTTTAAAAAATTAAAAACTGCTTTTAATCTAGTTGAAATAAAACAAATAAGACTTTCTCCAGAAGAAAAAATATTATCAGACATACTGTGAAAATTTCTTTGCTCTGTTAAACATCATTTGGGAAATATTTAAAAAACAAAACAAAACTCAAAGGGGTGCTAATAATTCTTACTTCAACTGTATAGTTATATATATATATAAAATGTAATAATAATAATTAAAAGCCTGGATGCTGATTCGCAGAGGATTATTATTTTGAGGGTAGTGTCACAAGCTCAGATTTGGTTGGCCAATCAGTGGAAAAAGGCCTACATGTGTATAATGAATTTTAAAGGTGTTTATCCGTTTTTCTACCCTAAACCAAAAAAAAAAAAAAAAAAAATCGAGCCAAAATCTTTTTTTTTTTTTTATATTTTGTGAGCAAAAGAAAAAACGTAAAATAGCCGTTTTCTTAATTTTCCTTTTTTTGTTTGAAAACTGATATTGAATGGATGGAAGATACCCTGATTCAAAACCAATGGTTTTTGCAGTAATGTTTTTGTATAAATGGAAAGCAATTGACATTTGTCTCCTCCCTCTTTTGCTGATCCGAAAAATGGTCTGATCTGTGACTCAAAATCGTACTGTGATCCGTACCCTGAGATTTGGGATCTGTTACACCGCTAGTTCATACATATTTTTATATAAACAGTATTTAAAAAATATTAGTTGCACTTTTATAATGTACAGTTGAAGAATTATTAGCCCCCTTTTGATTTCTTTTTCTTTTTTAAATATTTCCCAAATGATGTTTAACAGAGCAAGGAAATTTTCACAGTATGTCTGATAATATTTTTTCTTCTGGAGAAAGTCTTATTTGTTTTATTTCGGCTAGAATAAAAGCAGTTAAAAAAATTTAAAAGCCATTTTAAGGACAAAATTATTAGCCCTTTTAAGCTAATTTTTTTTTCTTCGATAGTCTACAGAACAAACCATCGATATACAATAACTTGCCTAATTACCCTAACCTGCCTAGTTAACCTAATTAACCTAGTTAAGCCTTTAAATGTCACTTTAAGCTGTGTAAAAGTGTCTTGAAAAATATCTAGTCAAATATTATTTACTGTCATCATGGCAAAGATAAAATAAATCAGTTATTAGAGATGAGATGAATAAAACTATTATGATTAGAAATGTGCTGAAAAAATCTTCTCTCCATTAAACAGAAATTGGGGGAAAAAAAATAAACGGGGGCTAATAATTCAGGGGGGCTAATAATTCTGACTTCAACTGTATGTTCATATATGGCCATATATCAAATTAGTGTATAGGACTGCGTTTAAGTTATAGGTGTAATCTGCCAAACTAGTAAACTAGTTACGCATACGTAAAATAACAAGCGTAATTTTCAGATCAGTCGCACAATCATTTGTATCATATACTATAGGCTTACGATGCTTTTGTGAAATGGGTTTTGCCAAATCTTCAGATGTAAACCACCACAGCCGCTTGTAAACACTTTCTCTTTATGTAGCTGAATGGCTTCTTCTGCAAAGCTCTGATAAACATCTGTGTATTAGAAAATAAAGAGCCGCTGATCACAGTAACTGCATTAAAGTTGCTATTGTTATGCTAATGTGATTATATATCTTGTTGTTCTGATATCGTAAGACGAAAACAAGCTGAAGAAGCATTTCACGGGTCATTGCTATACTTATGCTGTACATTTTAATACCCTTATTCTAAACTCATGTATTTCATTTGACAAAATATTAATCCAAATATGTTTGAGGTGTAAGAAGGTTGCTGCTAATAAACAATACATTTATTTTTGTCTGATTTTTGGAAGTCAAAGAGATTCCCTTCATAACCCGTTAATCTTTTAACAACGTTTAATGAGATACAAATGAAAATTCTGTCATCATTTACTCATCCTCCACTTGTTCCATACTTTAATAAAAGTCTTCTGTTGAGGAAATACTGAAGAATTTGGGGGAAAACAGCCATTGACTTCAATGTAATTTTTTTGTTCCTACCCGTGTTGGGGGTAACGCATTACAAGTAATGTGAGTTACATAATAATATTCAGGGTTCATACACATTTTTACTACAAAAATTCTGTGACTTTTCCAGGACTTTCAAGTCAATTTTCATGACCTAATATTTCATGTAACGTCTACATATAAGTGGTAAATCATAAGAAAAACAATGTACGTTTAAATTTAGCATATCATAAAACACGCAACAATCTCTTTAGTTTCAATTTATTTTTATATCTGTAAAATAGATGATGCTTACACAGCACTAATAATGTGAGACCATGTTTTTGGCCAAGAAAAGAAATGTAAAAACAACTAACCTCCATTCCAGTATACAGATATTTGTCAAACTAATTTTAGATGATGTTAATAGTTTGTTAAAATAGTAATAGTAGGTAAAACTACTTCTATTGTAAAGCCGCGATCACACTGCACTTTTTGCTCCATAGACTTCCATTCAGCAGCAGACCAGAAACGCAAGGACGTGCAACAAGTTTCACATTTCACTGCATTCGAAAGTTCAAGCTTGGTGAATTCTTACCTGCGAAATCACATCAGGTGATTGTGTTAGACCAATAGAAGATAATTTAATATAAGAAATTTAAAATATAGAGCAATCGCTCACTTTTATTAACGTCTAATCTATAGGTGGGCATAGATTAATTTTTTTAATCTAGATTAATCTAGATTAAAATGGCTCATTTGAATTCTGCCGAAAACATTCAGAATATGTGTGTTACCCAAATAATATGTCTTTGAGAACTGGTTTCTCAAGCCGGGTGACGCATTAGACCAGGGGCTCATCTCCTGTTTCCAAAATGCATCACAAACTGCTTGAGAAACTGTTCTACTATGATAATTGGTGATGAAAATAAATGATGTTCAATAAGATGTACTTGTGTTTACTAACTGTTTATTCAGTTAAGCATAAATGTTGAACTGTAGGCCTACATAAGCTCCAAACTGAGATTTCTGATAACCTTAATCTGAATAAAGTCTAAACTGAACTAAACAGAAAAGGAATTAAGACTTGAAGTTTGCAGACATTAGTGGCATTATTGAAGTAAACCCCACGGTTAGGACCTTTCGCCATATTTTCCGACAACATCCACACGCGGCTGTCACTAAAGGACCGCACACACACATACACAAACACACACATAGCGAAATGCGGATGTTTTTTTTCTTACCATTTGGCATGCGTTATTAAATTCCATAACTCTTTCACCAGTCCTTACTCCGTATTTGAGTCTAATACCCCAGTTTGTCACGAAGGAATGAATGAAATGTTCGTGAGTTAAAGTGAAACTGCCGAACTGCAGTTAGAGTCAGGCATCCTGCTGATTTGATTCAGAAGGGCAGACGGCTCACCGGTCAGGTATACATCCGCGCTAATATATCAAGGTGAAAATCACCATAGTTCGCGTAAAATAGACCCAGCTCCCAACCCAACTTTGAGAATAGATTAACGGCGATATTTTTTTTATCGCGCGATAAGAGTCTCGCATTAACGCAGCACGTTAACGCCGATAACGGCCCAGCACTAGTCTAATCATATTGTTTGATACCACCCCTTTTCACAGCGACATACGACAGAATTTCGCAAGCACAAGCTCTAGTGTGATCACAGCTTAAGTCGCTTTGGACAAAAACGTCTGCCAAATGACTAAATGTAAATGTAATTTCACTGACTTTTAAAAAACCTTGTGGGTTTTTCTGTTTTTCCAAAACTTTTCCAGGCCTGGATAATGCCATGTCAAACTTCCATCATTTTCCAGGTTTTCTATGACCATATGAACCCTGAATATTACTTTTCTAAGTAACGAGTAAAGTGACGCATCATTTAAAAAAAAAATAAGTAATAATATTTTAGTTACTTTTTAAAAAATGTAAATGTTTTGTAATAATAAGAAATTTTAGCAGAATGTCGTCACATTAGAATGAATAAATTCAGCTTTGCGTCACAGAAAGTATTTACATTTTACAATATAATCAAATACAAACTGCATATTTTAAACTGTAATAACATATATCTAAAATGTTGGCTTCTGAATCATATTACATTTAAAGTACACAATGGATTTTATACATTTTTTATAAATTATTTATAATTTATTTAATTTTATTTTTATTTTAGTATTTATTTTATATAGGGGAAACGCGGTGGCGCAGTAGATAGTGCTGTCGCCTCACAGCAAGAAGGTTGCTGGTTCGAGCCTCGACTGGGTCAGTTGGTGTTTCTGTGTGGAGTTTGCACGTTCTCCCCGCATTTGGTTGGGTTTCCTCCGGGTGCTCCGGTTTCCCCCACAAGTCCAAAGACATGCGGTACAGGTGAATTGGGTAGGCTAAATTGTCCGTAGTGTATGAGTGTGAATGAGTGTGTATGGATGTTTCCCAGAGATGGGTTGCAGCTGGAAGGGCATCCGCTGTGTAAAACATATGCTGGATAAGTTGGCGGTTCATTCCGCTGTGGCCACCCCAGATTAATAAAGGGACTAAGCCAAAAAGAAAATGAATGAATGAATGAATTATTTTATATAATTTTATTATATATACAGTTGTAGTCAGAATTATTAGCCCCTCTTTGAATTTTTATTTTCTTTTTTAAATATTTCCCAAATGATGTTTAACAGATCAAGGACATTTTTACAGTAGGTCTGATAATATTTTTTCTTCTGGAGAAAGTTTTGTTTGTTTTATTTCGGCTAGAATAAAAGCAGTTTTTAATTTTTAAAAAACTATTTTAAGGTCAATATTTTTAGCCCCTTTAAGCTATATTTTGTTTCGATAGTCTACAGAACAAACTATCATTATACAATAACTTGCCTAATTAACCTAGTTAAGCCTTTAAATGTCACTTTAAGCTGTATAGAAGTGTCTTGAAAAATATCTAGTCAAATATTATTTACTGTCATCATGGCAAAGAGAAAATAAATCAGTTATTAGAGATGAGTTATTAAAACTATTAGGTTTAGAAATGTGTTGAAAAAAATCTTCTCTCCGTTAAACAGAATTGGGAGAGAAAAAAAAACAGGGGGGCTAATAATTCTGACTTCAACTGTATATATGTTATTATACTGTATATAACTTTCTATAGTCATTCAGTGTAAAATATACATATATTTAAAATTAAACATCACTTATTGACGTGTACTTATATACAAGTGGTCATCATAGATCCACATACCCATTTCCCAAACCTCGTGCCAGAACTCATTTTACATGCTGCTTAAGATATGCTTCAAACGAAATACAAAAAATAGTTAATTAGGTAGTTTAAATATTAATACAATATAAAAAACTTGTCAAAAACTAATGATTACAGACCCAGCATCAGATATACATCTTCCACTTACGGATGATGGAGCCCACTGTGCTCAGTGGAACTTTCAGAGCAGCAGAAATGTTTCTGTAACCTTCCCCAGCCTTGTGCCTCAAGACAATTCCTTTGTCTTCATGCTTGGTTTGTGCTTTGACATGCACTGTCAACCCTGGGACCTTATATGGACAGGTGTATGCCTTTTCAAATCATGTTCAATCAGCTGAATTTACCACAGGTGAACTCCAATTAAGCTGCTGAAACATCTCAAGAATGATCAGTGGAAACAGAATGTACCTGAGCTCATTTTACAGCTTCACGGCAAAGGCTGTGAATACTGATGTACATGTGATTTTTCAGCTTTTTTATTTTTAATAAATCACATTGTCATTATGGGGTATTGTGTGTAGAATGTTGAGGAAATAAATGAAATTAATCCATTTTGGAATAAGGCTGTAACTTAAAAATTGTGGAAAAAGTGAAGCGCTATGAACACTTTCCAGATGCACTGTACATGCAAGCGCCGTCAGGATCAGCAGGCGAGCACAGAAACTCCATTGAATATACTGGGGTAAAATACATTTTCATATTTTAAAGACATGTGCTGCGTCCCAATTCCCATACTTATACTACGACCTAAAAGTATGTACTTTTTTGTGGAGGAAAAATATATACTTTTGAGTGCGTAACAGAAGAGTATGCAAGCTTTGGGACATACTACTTCCTCGTTCCACAGATCGCTGTGTTGCTTAGTTAAGAGCCCTGTCAATCATCCACATTTCTGTCGTATTTAATTTCCTACCTTATTGGAGAAGCAGCGGCAGGATAATCTCCCATTCACGAGTCTTTCATGCAGAGAAATCTCCTCAGGTCTTTGGATAATTCTGCATTCAGACGGTAATGTCCAAACACATCTTCATATAAGTTCAGTAATGTTGTTGCAGATGAAATATAACACAGACGACACTACTTAAATATTCTCCAGTGGGCTAGATATTAATTAACAGTCATACAAACATCTTTACCGAAGCCTCTCTGCTTGACGGTTGGTCTTGCGCGTCCATCATGTTTGTAGTTTGTTTACACTTTTCACCCGCGTTTTGTAGTTCTAATCGAATTCACGTCCAACACGCAATGTACTGTGGGCAATATCAGCGGTTAGAGTATGGATGCTTCTACACTTAAAATTTTGACCGGAAATAGTAAACCATCCGGGAGTTTTTGGCATACTCTTTTCAACATACTACAATTTGGGATATACTAATTCTATTTTCACATACTATTTAGGACGGATAGTATGCGGATTGGGATGCAGCAATGGTGTGGAAAAATGTAATTTAATGCAGTGCTTCTTGTACATTCAGAGACTCACTTTATATCATATATATCAATCAGGCAATGAAGATTGTCGATTTTTGAAGAAAACAGACCTTAAACGCAATTATTTAATCAAAAAACATCTTGTATACAAATGGATAAAACCTAGTGATTTAAAGTAAAGTAGCAAAGTATAAAGATTTAAAATGACAATTAATGAGCTTCACTGTAATCCTTAAATAAAGTCATCAAATGATTCTTGATATTAATGCCAAATGAACTGAAAGGACCATGACCTTGTCTTCAAATTCTGGACATGAGAAGTGAGATGGAAGTGGAGGTGACAGCAGACAATTTTAATGAGCTTTCGCCACTTAATTAATAATCTCAGCCAATTAAGAGCCCTCACAAGATGAGTGAAAATGCAACGCAGTGCAGAAAAGGCTTCAGAAATCATTCTTATATAAAGCTTGAAAGGTTATGAAGTTTGATTTGCGGCCTGCACTCTGTTTGCTTTGTGGAGCTGAAATGCCATAAATGGGCTGCTCCTCATCATAAAAATGTATAACGATTCTACAACAGAGCATGAAAGAAGACGATAATGTGCCCTCTTTCCACAGAGGAAATCCAGTGATGTCAAAGTAAAAACCATGACAGAGTTCATCAACAAGTTTTTTTTTTTATGTTTTGTTATACAGTTGAAGTCAGAATTATTAGCCCCCCTGAATTATTAGCCCCTCTGTTTATTTCTTTCACCAATTTCTGTTTAACGGAGAGAAGATTTTTTTAACACATTTCTAAACATAATAGTTTTAATAACTCATTTCTAATAACTGATTTATTTTATCTTTGCCATGATGACAGTAAATAATATTTTACTAGATATTTTTCACTTCTATACAGCTTAAAGTGACATTTAAAGGCTTAACTAGGTTAATTAGGTTAACTAGACAGGTTAGGGTAAAGCCTTGTTTATACTCGATGCGTCCGCTAGTTCGTTTGAGTGCGCGCGGAGAATCTGACGTCATTGCGGATGTTCGCTTTGAGTGCGCACGACATAATTTCGACTGGCGGTGCACACGGCATTTTTTGAGACCCAAGCGAACAGTGCGCGCGGCGCCGCATCTGGTTTGAGTTGAAATGAACCACTTTGAAGAGATTTTGTCTGAAACAGGTACACCTGTACAGACATCTTTATGATCCGTGATGATGGAGATAACCTGATGAACAATAATTTTTGGCTAGAAATTGCAACAGCAGTGGGAAAGGAGGAAAGTTTTTGTTAAAAAGTTTGGAAAAACCTGAGGGATAAGTTTGTTAAAGCCAAAAGAGGCCATGGCAAAGTGGAAACCCAGCTACACAATTACAGAAATATGTTTTTCCACCATTTATAGGTTTTACACTGATGTATATATTACAATTTTGAATTTAATACTATTTAATAATTACAAAACTATAATTAAGGATCAAATTATTTCTTTGATAACTGGAAAGAATATTTGAACCTATCAGTTTACAATATACTGATGCCCTGTTTTTCTAGGCTTTATTGGTGATAATGGTCAGAAATGTTTGGACTATCATTGCCTTTTTAGCATAATAAGAGGACAGAAACTAGCCAGACATGATGTGTGAATTGGGGAGCAGGCTAAATAAAAAAAAACATCTGTATTTGTAAGTGTGCTTTTTTTTTGGCTTTTATTCTTGCTATAATAGAAATATATTTGTAGAGCAACCCATTTTCTCTCCTCATTGATATTTTAATAAACTTTGATAAGTAAAACTGTCTGAGATATGAACAAAAGCAAGTGATGCATCAAAGTTTGATTAAAACAAACCTTGAATGGTTATAAAAATCCTTATAATCATTAAAATAATTTATAAAAACAATAAAAATAATTCGTTTAAAAATCTTGAATGATATTAATGATATGACGTAGTTCCGGAAACTTTCTACTTCTTTGTTTATCTGTCTGACTTCACGGTCAGTTACTTTTGACCGCCCCCTGTCGTTTTAAAGAATATCACAACGGCGAACGCGGCAAGTATAAAAGCCTCGTCCGTTTCGCGAGGTGCGCGCGCAGTCAGCGGAGGTGCGCGATGCGGCGCCAGGCGAAAGTATAACTCCAGCTTAATTAGGCAAGTTATTGTATATCGATGGTTTGTTCTGTAGACTATCAAAAAAAAAATATATAGCTTAAAGGGGCTAATAATTTTGTCCTTAAAATGGCTTTTAAAAAATTAAAAACTGCTTTTATTCTAGCCGAAATAAAACAAATAAGACTTTCTCCAGAAGAAAAAATATAATCAGACATACTGTGAAAATTTCCTTGCTCTGATTTACATCATTTGGGAAATATTTAAAAAAGAAACTAAAATTTAAAAGGGGGCTAATAATTCTGACTTCAACTGTATATGGACAAATGGATTATAATGATTAAACCCAATGGAAATGATCAGATGTGCTCTAACATTAGGTATATTTAAATCAAGACTGAAAACACATCTGTTTAGCTGTGCCTTTACTGAATGAGCACTGTGCTACGTCCGACAAATTGTACTATTATGCCTTTCTTTTCTTTTTCATTCCTTTAAAGCTTGTTTAAACACTTGTTGTTTTTATTTTCATGTTTTTTTGTTTATGTTAAGCACTTTGGATTACCGTTGTGTATGAAATGTGCATTATAAACAAACGTGCCTGCCTTAATCGGTCCTGAATAGAGGGATATGCAGTATTTGCAGTGGTGGATAATAACAAAATAAATTTACTTTGTTGAATTTACTTGAGTAAAATTGTTGAGTAACTTGAACTTTTTAAGTACATTTAAAGATGTGTACTTTTACTCTTACTATACTTTAAAAAAAACTTTACGTTTATTACACTATATTTGGCAGCATCCCTCTGTTACTGTCAAATGGTAATAAATATGATTCATATGACTTGTTCACAAATAAAGATGCCATAAAGATGCATCTCCTGCTTTAAAAATCCAGCGTTGGAATGATAAATGAAAATGTGCGAATCTATGTTTGCACTCCAAGATGTCAAAAAGGAAAGTTTCATAATGCGATGCATGCTGAAGTACATTAGAAATATATGTGGCAAATTTCACAATATACAAGTTAAACTAACAAAAGATATTTAAACAGACCTTATGCCTCTTCGAGGTGGTGCTGAATACATTTTTAATCCGTATATCCTGCATTTTGCATTGTGATGCACTGTGAAAAGATGTGAAAACCGCTCCTTTTTTGTTATATTTGGACAGACAGATCTAGATGTTTACTCAGCCCTAAATAGGGATGTGCAGTATTTGTTAAAGCTTGATAAAATTGCAATTGTTTTTTTAATGATGTCTGAGTCTTTAATTCAAGCTTTAAAAAAAATCTATATCTTTAAAATCTTTAAGTATCTTATAAAACAAAATACAGATACTATAACAGATAATTCATTCATTCATTTTCTTGTCGGCTTAGTTCCCTTATTAATCCGGGGTCGCCACAGCGGAATGAACCGCCAACTTATCCAGCACGATTTTACGCAGCAGATGTTATAATAGATAATATAAATACTATTTATTTATTCATTCATTCATTCATTCATTCATTCATTCATTCATTCATTCATTCATTTATTTATTTATTTATTTATTCATTCATTTTTTTTTTAAGATTTAACATTGTTAAGTATTAGAATGAGCAAGGGTGCAATACATTTTATACACAGTAACAGCTCAAAAAACAAGAAGGTAATGTTGAGTGAGTTATGTTTTAGATGATATTGTCAATTTTTTTGTGCCATGTTGAGGGTTATGATATTTAAATAACAAAAACTAAAGTAAGAATCACTGCCTCTACTCACAAAAAAATCCATAAATTTACAGTAAAATAACGGCAGATTTGATTAGCCAAAGTTTACAGTTAAAATACTGTAAAAAATAATATTCAAATGAAAAAATTAACAAAAGAGTTTTTTAGCATATTTAAAACTCTCCGTTTCCATGGGTTGAACATGCCAGATTAATACAGACGCCGGGCGTAAACATAACAAAACTTGTTAAATTTTTAAATGAAAAACAGATTTAATCACTACTTACTCTTCCTCAAGCCATTTCAAACCTTTATGAGTTAATTTTCTTCTGAACACAAAAAAAGATATTTTAAAGAAAGCAGAAACCCTGTAATTATTGACTTCCATAGTAAGAAAAAACAAATACTACAGAAGTCAATAGTTACAGTTGTCCAGCTTTCTTCAAAATATCTTCACTGGCGTTCAACAGAAGAAAGGTTAGAAACAAGTAAAGATTAAGTAAATCATGAGAGAATTTTTTTTTTCATTTTTGGGTGTACTATCCTTTTAAAGTCGATCTGTATTTTCATAGCACCTAAATCCCAGGATTGTTGCAAACTAAACTGAAACTAAACTAGCTAACCAGCTAGGGCTGGGCGGTTTTTTCGATTTTTTTCGATTAATTCGAATTTATGTTTTAAGACGATTTTATTTTTTACAAAATCGAGGAATCGTTTTTTAATAAAAATATTAAAGCCGCTTTTCCACTATCGTGTCAAACCATTCCAAACTGTTAGACAACCGTGCTGAATTGTTGCGAATGTTTCCATGCGCGTCGTGCTGTTGTTCGCGTCCCGCAGCCGTCTGTGTCTCCCGCGCGAGCTGCGAGACGGGGACCCGCGCACCACCTGAAGGACGATTACGGCGTGTTGTAAATGTCGGTCACTGCAGAAAGTCAAATCTTTCTTTAATTTGGACTTTTGCTTGAATTACGGAGTGGCACAGTAGCTGTCAAGGTACTGTATGAACTAAATCATAACCCATATATGCACCAATAAACAAGTAAAATGAATGAATGAATAAAATAAATATGGATTCTTAAATGTCGGCAGTTTTTACTCCAAAAAATATCAATACGTATCGACAAATGTTTTATAAAAATAAATTAAGCAATTTCCAACATTTCAGTTATAGGCCATTATACGATTCAGTTAAATATAAGATAGACATTTAAATATATATAGATATGTAACAGGTTTCTGTGGGTTTTTTTTTTTTTTTTCACGGTGATCTTTAATATATACTGGGTGGTGTAGCTACGCACAAATATTTTCTAAAACGCCAAGCAGATGTTTGTCTATAGCTCCTTAGGTATTTATGAAGACAAAAAATAATTAAAATAACAAAAATAAAACTATAAAATTACAAAGATAAAAGAGCAGCATTCTGCTAAATATAGTCCTTTATATCCTGATATGCTATGTGTTGTTTCATTCATTTTTTTATATTTAACTTGATGCATTCGTTATTTAATATTTAAATACAAAATCGTTTAAATGGTTATATTTTACCATCAAAATGTAGTATATTTTATATCATTACCAACTTTTGATATAAAACCGCTGTTATTTTATTGATTGTTATGAAATAATTTAAGTGCTATATTTTTTATTAGTGAAAGTGCCCGCTCACTTTGACAAGTCCTGTCTAAATATATATTTCTGCCATGCCACTAATACAGATAAACTATTGTTGCATTATCATTGTTTATTTTTCTGTTATGTACAGAGATTTGAATATTTATTTCCCCTCCAATCCTTTTTAATCTTCAAGTTACATTTTGGTCATTTTCTCTCCAAATAAAATTTGCCCAAAGCTGCACAACATATGACCTCTACATGAATACGGGTGCTGTGAATTCTATTGTAGCTATGTTTAGCATCCCTATATAAGAGAGTGCCATAACCGCGTTTAGTCACACAGTTGCTTTTCTTTTACAAGTGAGCATGAAAAAAACTAGTTTCAGCATTTTTTTAAATTTAAATGAACAAGGTAAGCTGGTAAGGTAGTTACACAGTAAAAAAAATAAATAAATAAATAAATAAAAAAATCGAAATCGTGAATCGGTCAAACTTTATGAAAAAATCGAGATTTTTTTTTTTGCCATATCGCCCAGCCCTATAACCAGCCCTATAACCAGGAAGTCAATGGTTACAGGTTTCCAGCATTCTTCAAAATATCTTCTCTTCTGTTCAACAAAGAAACTCATAAAGGTTTAAAATAAGTAAATGGTGAGTAAATGATGCCAGAATTTTCACTCACTCAGACCGGGACATGTCTCCAACTATTAGCATATTATAAAGTCTAATTATTTATTCACAACAGGCCTAAATCAGGCAAGACTAGCACAAAAACACCATAGGTAAAAATACTGTTCATCATTATTAAAAACTACATGGATTTTGTCAATATTTCACACTCCTAATCCTCAACATTAAAGGGTTAGTTCACCCAAAAATGAATACTTACTCACTATTTACTCATCCTCAAGTGTTTTTTATTCCTCTATTAAAAATAGAAGAATTTGTTTAAGAAAGCTGAACACCTGTAACCATTGACTTCAATAGTGGGAAAAACAAATGCTATGGAAGTCAATGGTTACAGGTTTCCAGCATTCTTCAAAATATCTTCTTTTCTATTCAACAAAGAAACTCATAAAGGAAACATTTAAATGGTGAGTAAATAATGCCAGAATTTTACTCACTCAGACAGGCACATGTCTCCAACTATTAGCATATTATAAAGTCTAATTATTTATTTACAACAGGCCTAAATCAGGCAAGACTAGCACAAAAACACCACCGGTAAAAATTCTGTTCCTCATTATTAAAAACTACATTAATTTTGTCAATATTTCACACTCCTAATCCTCAACATTAAAGGGTTAGTTCACCCAAAAATGAATATTTCCTCAGTATGTACTCATCCTCAAGTGTTTCCAAAAAGTGTTTTCTTCTGTTAAAGAATATGTTGAAGCTGAACACCTGTAACCACTGACTTCAATAGTAGAAAAAACAAAGCCTACAGGAAGTCAATGGTTACAGGTTTCCAGCATTCTTCAAAATATCTTCTTTTCTGCTCAATAAAGAAACTCATAAAGGAAACAAGTAAAGAGTGAGTAAATGATGCCAGTTTTCACTTAGACAGGGACTTGTCTCCAACTATTAGCATATTTTAATGTCACATTTATTTATTTACAATAGGTCTATCATTATTGAAAACAGGTGGTTCATTCCGCCGTGGCAACCTCTTAAATAAGACTAAGCCGAAGGAAAATGAAGGAATGAATGAATTATTGAAAACAACATAACTTTTTGTTAAAATTTCACACTCCTAGTCCTCAACAAAGGGTTAGTTCATTCATTCATTTTCTTTTTGGCTAAGTCACTTTATTAATCTTGGGTCGCCACAGCGGAATGAACCGCCAACTTATCCAGCATATGTTTTTACGCAGCGGATGCTCTTCCAGCTGCAACCCATCACTGGGAAAAGGGTTAGTTCACCCAAAAATTAATATTTACTCACTATTTATTTTCCCTTAAGAAAGCTGAAAACCTCCAACGATTGACATTAGTAAAAAACAATATGGAACTCAATGGTTACAGGTCTCCAGCATTCTTCAAAATATCTTCATTTCTGTTCAACTCATAAAGGTTTGAAACAAGTAAAGGTTGAGTAAATGCTGGGAGAACTTTCAGCTTTGGGTGAACTATCCTCTTCCACTAACCATTATAATAAAAGAAAAGCTAGAAGATCCGGCATCCTCTCTAGACTCAGTCCCAAAGGGAAGCCTGAAAAGAATATTTCATATTTTAACTATGAAGAGCAAAATTCAGCTGGAGAGACGTGAAGAACTCTGTCAGATGAAGGTGAAGAGCAGATGGTCTCTGGCATACATAAACACCAAACCTGACACTGCGCCGTCCCACAGGGAATATGGCAAAAACACTGCTTTTGTGACACCGAAAGCCAACACATTTTCAGATGTCAAAGGTCATCATAGCGCAAAATTAATTTTAGAGTGTTGTAACCCACTGAAAAGCACGATTTCAAGTGCACACTGACTGATTTTATCAACTACTTTCATTCATTATTTTTGGTAGCGACGCAGTGGCGCAGTAAGTTGTTGGTAAGAAGGTTGCTGGTTCGAGTCTCGGCTGGGTCAGTTCTGTGTGGAGTTTGCATGTTCTCCCCGCATTCATGTGGGTTTCCTCCGGGTGCTCTGGTTTTCCCCACAGTCCAAAGACATGCGCTATGGGTGAATTGGGTAAGCTAAAATTGTCCGTAGTGTATGAATGTGAATGGTGTGTATGGATGTTTCCCAGTGATGGGTTGCAGCTGGAAGGGCATCGGCTGCGTAAAAAACAAATGCTGGATAAGTTGGCGGTTCATTCTGCTGTGGCGACCCATGATTAATAAAGGGACATTCGCAGTAGTCACATCGCGAGCATACGCAATGTTGAGTCTGGATTAAAATTGAGCATTTTGCAAGTGTTTTTTGAGGCCTGTAACTGTGTGAGGGTTTTAAAAACATTCAGGCATAAAAAATTGTGCCGTTTGTACCTTTTTTACCATTTGTAATTACTTTTATTTAATTATTTTATTAATTGTTTATAAGGGGCGTCGCAGTGGGTAGCACGATTGCCTCACAGCAAGAAGGTCACTGGTTCGATCCTCAGCTGGGTCAGTTGGCATTTCTGTGTGGAGGTTGCATATTCTCCTCATGTTCGCGTTGGTTTCCTCCGGGTGCTCCGTTTTCCCCAATGAGTCCAAAGACGTGGTACAGGTGAACTGGGTAAGCTACAATTGTCCATAGTGTATGTGTGTGAATGAGTGTGTATGTTTCCCAGTGATGGGTTGCAGCTGGAAGGGCATCTGCTGCGCAAAACATGTGCTGGATAAGTTGGCGGTTCATTCCGCTGTGGCGACCCCAGATTAATAAAGTGACTAAGCCAAAAAGAAAATGAATGAATGAATATACTGTAGTTTTTCCCCAAACAAATGCATCAGGAAGAATAAGAAAAATAGTTTATTAAATTTATTATATAAGTTTGTAATCATATGTACATTAATGCATGTGAAATATGGATGAGAGATATAGTTTCACTCTCAACAGCTTTTGAAATATTGTTGCACATATTAAATCAGCATATTCAGGAAATCATCAGTGTGATGAACTGCAAAATGTAGGTCATGAGACTCTTAGAAATGTAGGCCATGGCGTTTATTTTAATGTTTGTAAATATTCTAAATAAGATGACCCAAAATTATGATTTACATAAACCTATATCAGCGGCGCAGTAGGTAGCGCTGTAGCCACACAGCAAGAAGGTCGCTGGTTCGAGCCTCGGCTGGGTCAGTTGGCGTGTCTGTGTGGAGCTTGCATGTTCTCCCCACGTTCGCGTGGGTGCTCCGGTTTCCACCACAGTTCAAAGACATGCGGTACAGGTGAATTGGGTAAGCTAAATTGTCCGTAGTGTATGAGTGTGAATGAGTGTGTATGGATGTTTCCCAGAGATGGGTTGCAGCTGGAAGGGCATCCGCTGCGTAAAACATGTGCTGGATAAGTTGGCGGTTCATTCCGCTGTGGTGACCCCGGATTAATCAAGGGACCAAGCCGAAAAGAAAATGAATGAAGGAAACATAAATCAGTCATCTTTTGCAGGTTTAAATAAACCACAATGGTGTTTTTTCAGTGTTTCATACATTTGCATGAGAGCTGCGCAATGTGATCATTTGCAATAGTCACATTGAAGGATATGCAATGTTCATTCATTCATTCATTCATTTTCCTTAGTCCCTTTATTCATCAGAGGTCGCCACAGTGGAATGAACTGCCAACTTATCCAGCATATGTTTTACACAGCGGATGCCCTTCCAGCTGCAACCCAGTACTGGGAAACATCCATACACAGTCATTCACATTCACACACACACAAACTACGGGCAGTTTAGTTTATTCAATTCACCTATAGCGCATGTCTTTGGACTGTGGGGGAAAACGGAGCGCCCGGAGGAAACCCACGCCAACACGAGGAGAACATGCAAACTCCACACAGGAATGCCATCTGGCCCAGCCGTGATTCGAACCAGTGACCTTCTTGCACTTCTAAGCACTGAGCCACCGTGTTGCCCTGATTTTGTATTATAATTTATATTTTATAATGATTTTAAAAACATTCAGGCATAAGAAATTGTACCGTTTGCAAATTAAATTACGATTAATTTGATTGAATTATTTTTATTATTCAATTACTGTACCTGCATACTGTTAGACTGGGGAAATGACAAACAACTTTATTATTATTCATTCATTCATTCATTCATTCATTTTCTTTTCGGCTTAGTCCCTTTATTATGCTGGGGTCGCCACAGCGGAATGAACCGCCAACTTATTCAGCATATGTTTTACGCAGCGGATCCCCTTCCAGCTGCAAACCATCTCTGGGAAACATCCATACACACTCATTCACACTCATACACTATGGACAATTTTAGCTTACCCAGTTCACCTGTACCGCATGTCTTTGGACTGAGGGGGAAACCGGAGCACCTGAAGGAAACTCACGCGAACGTGAGGAGAACATGCAAACTCCACACAGAAATGCCAACTGACCCAGTTGAGGTTTGAACCAGCGACCTTCTTGCTGTGAGGCGGCAGCACTACCTACTGCGCCACCGCGTCGCCACTTTATTATTATATAGTATCTTTTTGTTTATTGTATTTATAGATTGTTTATTAGATTATATGCAGATGCTCTCCCTTACAGAATCATCCCAATCAGTGATCAAAATGATCAAATCTTTCCAAATAGAGTCATCTGGTGAAATTGTATTCATATCGCAATAAATATCGCAGAATAAAAAAAGTTAGATTCATTTGCATAATATAATGCATAATAGGAAACATCCTGACACACTTTTTTTCTTTCTATTTTTACTGTTTTTAAATAAGACAACTCAAAATTATGATTTATATAAGCATTTACCAGTCACCTTCATTTAAATAAGTGAAGTTTATGTATAAATTAATTTCAAGAGGATCACGTGTTTATGATTGATCATGGCTGGTCCCGCATTATCCAATTCATGATTCACCAATCAGACGATGTCTAAGTCACCATAAATATCCAAAGTTCCATACCACAGTTGTCTCTGTTTTGAAGAATCCCCCCTTCCACCCTTACTCCTCCTCCTTTCCTAGATTGGGTGGCACGGTGGCCCAGTGGTTAACACTGTTGCCTCACAGAAAAAACGTCACTGGTTCTAGTCCTTACCAAGCCAGCCGACGTTTCTGTGCAGAGTTTACATGTTCACCCTATGCTCGCGTGGGTTTCCCTGGGTTCCCCGGTTTCCTCCCACCATCCAAAACCATACGACTTAAGTTAATTAACTAATACAAATCGGCACCAAAGACGTGCTCCTAGTAAGAGGTTATCTGTTCATAACAATCCCTAATTGGTCATTAGCTACAAACAGCAGGGGAGTTCTTGAGCTCAAACTCTCATGTCACCCTGCAAACAGGAGGGAGCCCCGGGCTCGAGGATCTTATAAGCTCAGGGCTCTCTCTCGGGACAGCATGTCAAACAAGCTTTATAATCAATCATCAGCTAAGTGTGAACTCTTGAAACTACAATGATGTTTTATCAGTTTCTTACATTTGCATAATATAATGCATAATAGGAAACATTCTGGTGAACTTTTATTCTTTCTAATTTTTAATGGTTTTAAATAAGATGGCCCAAAATGATGATTTATATAAGCATATAACAGTCATCTTTGCGGATGTAAATAAACCACAGTGATGGTTTTATACATTTGCATATTATAATGCTAACGTGCTTGAATTTTTATTTCCTATTTACTGTTATTAAATAAGATGATCCAAATTGATGATTTCTATAAGCACATATCAGTCATCTTTGTTTAAATAAACCACAATGGGATTTTATCGATCCATTAAACATTTGCATAATATAATGCATAATATAAAACATAATATAGTTTTTATTGTTTCCATTTTTAATGTTTTTAAATGTAAAAAAAATAAAGCTAATATAAAAAAGCGGTGGATGGAGTCCCTTGGGAATCTGCTCTCGAAACACATCCAATTCTTCGCTGGTTTACTATTACCTGTCTACAAAATGTTGTTTCAGGTATCTATTCCCGCCTTCTTGAGGCTAACCAAAAGCATTTTTCAATACCAATGATTTGGGCTAGTGAAACATCTGAGGACCAGGGGTGCGTTTCCCAAAATGGGGTTTAGTCATAAACTAAATTTCGAGAGGAGCACGTGATTATGATTGAACACGGCTGGTTACTCATGAACCACTCATGTCTGTCCAATCAGACGATCCCTGGCGCACTATAAAGAGCCAGGGTTTTCTCACTACAGTCATCTTCGATTTGAAGAACAACCAGCCACGACAAACTGCTACTTGTCGCTGCTAAACCGACCACATCGCTACCCTCACTTGCTTGCTAAACAGCTAAGCTAACTACTGCTACAATCCACCGATATCTTCACTTCAACTTCTCATCAGATCCAACAACCTACAATTCAGCAATAACCATCTACAAACAACTACTGCATCAAGATACGTCTCAACAAATATCAACTTCACCAACTTCAAACAACAACAAAGCCTTCATCTATCTCAAAATGGAAAACAACAACAACAGCATCAACAACAACAACAACGATCAACCCAGCAACAACCCGGAAATCTACTCACCCGACCATTCATCCTTCCCAGAAGAAACCTCCGCACTTTCAATCCCGCAAATTCCCCAAACCGAATCAGGAGAGACTACAAGAGGCCGCCGCACCACCCGTTCAAACTCCAGGCTCCTTCATACATCTCCTTCCACATACAGACAACAAACCATTTCACCTACCTCATCATTTGCTTCCGCTCCATCCTGCATCCGCCCACCAACCAGAATCACCGTACCAGAACTCCGTAAACATCTCGCAGATCTCGGCATCCACGCACCCAGGACTCTCAATAAATCAGGACTTCTCAAGCTATACTCCAACGCCACATCGGACTCTCACCCATCTCTCAGCCCTCACTCAAGACCCAATCCCCGGACAACTAGCACCCGCCACACCCCCTATCCTCAAACCACCCGCAACCAATCAGGAAAAAGAAAATCCAAGACCAGACACGTAACCAACAGTCCACACTCAAGACCACACCTCCAAGGATCCCAACCTCCTCCTACTACGTCACTCCACCAAGACTCTAACCCAGGACTCCCCACACCTTTTCAAAACTTTTCTCAACCTTTTCCCTCCTCTTTTTCCTGGCCTCCTGCCCCTCCCTCCAGCTCTCCTAATAATTCTCAAATTCCTCCAACTTCCTTCCAAACTAATATCCCCGCCCCTACTAACCTCCATCAAGATTTTTCTATACCTCCCTTACCTTCTACTTCTCACCCCTTTCCTCCAAATCAAACTACATTTTCTCAGATAACTCATCCTATTCCCCCCTCCTTTCCCCAGTCACTCCCTACAGCTCACACCAGCACAGACCCAACACACATGTCTACCTTCCCCGCACCAGTTTCCGCAGCACGCCCCCCTTACACCCTTTCCACAGCCACCCCCCTCCCTACGCCAGCGAACGCTCTAGCTTTGGATCCTCCCTCTGTTTCCTCAAGCATACGGAATCAGATTCTCTCAGAAATTTCGGCTGTTGGCGCCAGAGGCAGACCCCCATCCAACACCTGTTCCTCACTATTCAGAGACGATATTGCCATAAACCATCCTCTGCATCACCTCCGGGAAACATCCATCTCACTCATCCTCCAGGCAGTAGCTCCCAGGACCCAGAGATCGTATCTCACAGCATGGAATACTTTTAAACAATTCCATTCTTTGTCTAAAACTCCTTTTCCTGATTTCTCTCTCCTCTCTATCACCTCTTTCATCTCTTATTTACACACCGCAAAAAACATGCAAGCCAGCTCCATCAGAAGCTACCTAAGTGGCATCCAGTTTTTTCACAAACTGATATATGGTTCCACTGTAGACGCCATCACGAATGCACAAACGATTTTGCTCATTAAAGGCATTCAAAAGACACATCCATCCCCCCCAGACACCAGACAGCCCATTACACTTCACATCCTCACCAAGTGCATCCATACCCTCCGCAAAGGATACAAATCCTCCCATACAGCACGTACTCTAGATGCCATGTTCACATTAGCATTCTTTGGATTCCTGAGATGTTCTGAAATTACCATAACATCTCATTTCAACCCCTCTATCCACCCCACCATATCCGATCTAACCATACTGGATAAGGGGACTCTCGCTTTCTTCATTAAGCAAAGCAAAACAGACCAGATTCGCAAAGGCCATTCCATATACATTTTCGATATCCCCTCACCCACACACCCATTCCAAACCCTCTTAGCATTCATACATTATAGAAGATCATTAGATCAAAACCCCCACGCCTCACTTTTTACTGATGACGCTAATCGTCCAGTAACTCGCTTCTGGTTCCAAAACCACCTTAAGGAGGTTCTCCGCATTTCAGGATTCCCTCCAGAGCCATTCTCTGCTCATTCATTCAGGATAGGAGCAGCCACCACAGCAGCTCACAACGGCCTCTCCCAACAACAGATACAAACACTCGGTCGTTGGTCCTCCAACGCTTTTAGGTCATACATTCGCCTCAGCCATCATCACCTCAGAGAAGCCCAGCTGACTCTCTGCAGCCATCATCAACACTCATAACAAACCATATGTTCCCTCGAAACCTCCATCCTACCATTCTCTTCTTCACTCTTACTTCCTCATTTATCCTACATACAATTTCTCCACAATCCCCGCCATAATACGGCCGCAAAGGCCAGCGGGCATACACATTATCCAGCCACTACCTCCCACGCATTACACCATAGCGTTAACTTCGCCAGCCTAGCAGAGCTTGCACCCCTACTCATAGACCGGTACCACGTTCCGGGGGGAGTTTACCTAAACTCCCCAAAACAGTCATCATACTTCAAAGAGGTTCTACCTAACCTCTATCACGTCTCTATTATCGGAGACATGGCTAGCTACTCAAATCACACCCCCCCTGTTCAATGGACCGGAACCACGTTCTGGGGGGAGTTTACACAACTCCCCATCCATTCCAAAGAGGTTCTTACTAACCTCTACCACGTCTCTACAACAACAGAGACACTGCCAGCTTAGTAAGCTTACAACCCCCCCCCCCCCCCCCCCCTGTTTAATGGACCGGAACCACGTTCCGGGGGGAGTTTCCACAACTCCCCATCCATTCCAAAGAGGTTATTACTAACCTCTACCACGTCTCTACAACAACAGAGACACTGCCAGCTTAGCAAGCTTACAACCCCCCCCCCCCCCCACTCCCCATCCATTCCAAAGAGGTTCTTCATAACCTCTAGCACGTCTCTGCAACAGAGACATCCAGCCGAGCTCTACCCTTTCCACACCACTGCCACAGCAGTGACGCTCAGCCGAGCTCAGACACACCTCCATTAAGGCATTTCAATACTGATACACCCTCCAGCACTGCCAAAGCAGTTAAACATCTCTGTGGAGATGTATTTCCCCTCTTACTGACCTCCATACATCTCTGCCACGCAGAGACGCTCAGCCGAGCACACCTTCCCCCTCCTCCACCACTGCCACAGCAGTGACGCTCAGCCGAGCTCAGTACTCTTCCACGCTGATGATCACTACTGATACATCGCCCAGCACTGCCAAAAGCAGTTAAACGTCTCTGTGGAGACCTATAGTACTGACTTTCACACACCTCTGCAGCCGCAGAGACGCCCAGCCGGGCACTTTTTCTTCCCCCTTTCCACACCACTGCCACAGCAGTGACGCTCAGCCGAGCCAGATACTCTTCCAGTTTGTTTTCACTACTGATACATTTCCCAGCACTGACAAAACAGTTAAACGTCACTGTGGGACGTTCTTCCCTTATATTACTGACTACCACACACCTCTGCAATAGCAGAGACGCTCAGCCGAGCACTTTTTCTTTTCTTCCCCCCTTCCGCACCACTGCCACAGCGGTGACGCTCAGCAGAGCCCATTTTCATTTCCATTAATTATCCACTACTGATACACTCCCCAGCACTGTATATACAGTTAAACGCCTCTGTGGAGGCGTATTTCCCTTATTTTACTGACCTCCAATGCACCTCTGCAGCAGCAGAGACGCTCAGCCGAGCTTCTTCTCCCCCTTTCCACACCACTGCCACAGCAGTGACGCTCAGCCGAGCTCAGACACACTTGCACGTAATCATCCACTACTGATACATTCTCCTACACTGCCAAAGCAGTTAAACGTCTCTGTGGAGTCGTATTTTCCTTATATTACTGACACCTTATACACCTCTCGCTCAGCCGAGCTCCTTACCCACTTCCACACCACTGCCACAGCAGTGACGCTCAGCCGAGCACAGATACACTTCCAAGTAAACATTCAGTACTGATACACACTCCAACACTGCCTATGCAGTTAAACGTCGCTGTGGAGGCGTATTTTCCTTAGTCTACTGACCTCCACACACCTCTGCAGCAGCAGAGACGCCCAGCCGGGCTCTTTTTCCTCCACTGACTCTACAGTGACACTCAACAGAGCTCATCTACCCTCCCCCTCAGTCTGTCACTTTGACACATTCCCCAGCAGTCAAACATTCTGCTAAATTTACCAGTACTACCAACCACCTCTCATCTCTGCTAAACAGAGACGCTCAACCGAGCCTTCATTCTCTGCCGACAATCCATTAACACCAGTCGAGCACTTCTACACCTCCCTCAAGTCATCATTCTGACACATCATCCAACACCTCCAAGCAGCCTCATGTACTGCCAAAGGGCAACTTTTCGCATCTCTGCTAAACAGAGTCGCTCCAACATACTTCATGCACCCTCATAACATCACTACAGTATGACATCTAACCTAGTACCATTCACAGTACTTCATACCCTGCAACCAGACACATGCATTCCAGCAGCCGGATATAGCATTTCTACTTTGCCTTTTGGGGGGTTCTTCAAATACGCGGCTGCTGTCCCGATTGAAGCATTTTGGGGAGTTCTCGAGATCTACCTGAGCTCGGAGCTCCCCTCTCGCCCCGCAACGGGAGGGAGCCCGGGGCTCAGGGACCTTCTGGGCTCAGGGCTCTCTCCCGGGACAGCATGCCAAAACTGCTTTATATTCAGTCATCAGCTAAGTGTGAACTCTTGAAATGGGGTTTAGTCATAAACTAAATTTCGAGAGGAGCACGTGATTATGATTGAACACGGCTGGTTACTCATGAACCACTCATGTCTGTCCAATCAGACGATCCCTGGCGCACTATAAAGAGCCAGGGTTTTCTCACTACAGTCATCTTCGATTTGAAGAACCTCCCCTCCTTCCACCCCTACTCCTCCTCCTTCCTAGACGGGTGACACGGTGGCCCAGTGCTTAGCACTGTTGCCTCACAGCAAGAATGTCAATGGTTCTAGGCTTTACCAAACCAGCTGGCATTTCTGTGTGGAGTTTGCATGTACTCCCCGTGCTCACGTGGGTTTCCCCCGGGTTCTCCGGTTTCCTCCCATGCAAAACATGCAATCTAAGTCATTGTTTAAGCAACTCATAGACTTGCTCCCTATTTAGTATCTATCTCTCCAAAGAGAAGCACTAGCTGTTCATCATTTACCTCGATGGGGGAGTTCTCGAGATCTACCTGAGCTCGGAGCTCCCCTCTCGCCCCGCAACGGGAGGGAGCCCGGGGCTCAGGGACCTTCTGGGCTCAGGGCTCTCTCCCGGGACAGCATGCCAAAACTGCTTTATATTCAGTCATCAGCTAAGTGTGAACTCTTGAAACCATTGTTAGCAAACTAAGGTCGCAAGTTCTGTTGTTACAAACATGGTTCGTTGATTTGCTGTTTCCCAAATCCATCGCTCCAACGAACATTCGCAAACTGCGTCGCAAACTTGAGCACTTGAAACGACACCTCTGGAGCTGTAGTTAAAAGCATAGTTCCTGGCTGTGTTCTATTCCCACTTATCCCCCCTATGCCCTATTCATTTAGAACATTCTAACATTCAAAGTTGGAATTATTAAAAATAAAAAAGCATTAAGGTCATCTTAGGTGTAATTTGCTTTCAAAGTATTTTTACAGTTCAGTTTTAGCGATCTTCATGCTTACAATTGTGCTCCCTTCGCAGTGCACTTTGAAAACATTAATATCATTTTGAACACAGCCTCATGGCGAAAGCTATAGGTATATTTAAAAACGGAAATTATGTTACGTCTCCAAAGCTTGTGAAAATAAAAAACATAGCATACGTTAATTCTTTTATTTTATTGTGGGTTATTTATTAAGTTTCTCTGCTGTAAATGACATGGGCCTATTGGTTAGAACTTTCTGCTGTGGTTTGCATGTGTCAAATTGTAATTTTTTTAAATAAATAAACAATATCCTAAATAATAATAATGATAATAATAATAATAATAATAATCATCATCATCATCATTATTAATTTTATTATTAAAGTAAATATATTTATAATAAATCGCCTCATTATTTATTTATTTATTTATATGATTTATATATGATATTAGAATAGTGTTCGCTTTTGTAAGTGATCTTATGTTTTAGAATAGAATATGGAATGTTAAACTTCTCAATAATATTAGTAAAGCAAACACAGCCTCTATATGTGCCATTTACTTATATTTTAATTAATATGGAAAGCGAGTGCATGTTTTTACCAAAACTAATATTGGAATTTATTTTAAATGCGTGTTTGTGTAAAACAATATAATGTGCACAAAGAAATGATGGGGTTGTTCTCTAAAGAAGTTACTCCACCCCGTTTAGAGCATCATTATGGGCGTTTTACGTTATAACTAACGTGGTTCAAGCGATGGATCTGCGACAGAGAAACTACGGGTTTTGGGAAACACTCGTCACTACATCGTTTTTTTGCCAAACGATGCATCGCACTATGATAGTTCAGCCGTGAGTTACGTCGTTGTTTGGGAAACGCACCCCAGATTGATTAAGAGACATGCTTGGTTCTTCAAAAAATCCAAATCACCAGTTAATACATTTTAAGTTCTGTCACAGATTGTACTGGACACCAAAGAAACGTTTTCTCTGTGAATTATCCTCCAGTCCCAATTGCAGTTTTTGTTCTCACCAACAGGTTATACATATGGTGTGGGAATGCAAAAAGGTGTATGAGTTTTGAAAAAAAACTTCAACAATAGTATCTGAAATTATCGGAAAAGATATACCAGTGCAATCAGTTGTGCTACTTTTAAATGATGACTCCAGTATGGGTTTGACGGAGCGACAAAGAAAGGTCTGGTTGGCAGGATTAACATCTGCAAAAAAGATAATTGTGCAAAGATGGCTCCCTCCGCATTCTTTATTTATTCGGCAGTGGCTTTATCAGTTTTATGATATAGTATTGTTAGAACTTTCAACAGCCAGAATAAAAAAAGCTCGAGCCTCAACTCTTGATGCATGGAAAACGGCTGCAGACAAACTGGCAGAAAGACTCATGGATAATAGACATTAATGTGCAACAACTTGAATCTTTAAACTTCTGATAGTCTGTGTGCTTTTCTATTTACTTTTATTAGTGTATTACTATGTATGTATGGATGTCTATTATATACTTTTTTCTCTTTTTTTCTGTTACTTGTCTTGATTTCAATGCTATTGTGGGATGGCATGGACTTTGGCACCGCTGGGGGGTAAGGTGGGGGTTTTTCTTGGTTGGGGGGGAGGGGTTGGGGTTGAGGAGTGGATCTTGTTTTGTTTATTGAAAGAAAATTGTAAAGATGCTGTGACCACTCACATGTAACATCAATAAAAACTTAAAAACAAAAAAAAAGCGGTGGATTTGTGGATGTTTCATACATTTGCGAAATATAATACATAATACAAAAAGTTTTTTTGTTTCTAATTTTGCTGTTTTTGAATAAGATGATCCAAAATTATGACTTATATAAGCATATACCAGTCAACATTGGCAAATTTAAATAAACCACAGTGGTGTTTTATCGATGCATCAAACGTTTGCATAATATAATAAACTATATGAAACATAATCTAGTTTTTTTATTGCTGCTATTTTTAATGTTTTAAATAAGATGACCCAAAATTATGACTTATATAAGCATATACCAGTCAACTTTTGCAGGTTTTACTAAACCACAATGGCGTTTTATCAACGTTTCATACATTTGCATGATATAATGCATAATAGGAAACATACTAAACTTTTATTCTTTCTATTTTTGCTCTTTTTAAATAAGATAACTCAAAATTATGATTAATATGAGCATATAGCAGTCACCATTTGCGGATGTAAATAAACCACAGTGATGGATTTGTGCATGCTTCATACAATTGCATTATATAATGCATATTAGGAAACATACTAAACTTTTTTCTTTCTATTGTTACTGTTATCATATAAGGTCACCATAATGGTTATTTAATGTTTCATACATTTGCATGGCATAAAAATAATAATAATAATAATAATAATAATAATAATAATAATAATAATAATAATAATAGGAAACATATTGATTTGTTTCTTCTTTCTATTTTTGTTGTTTTAAGATGACCCAAAATTATGATTTATATAAGCATATACCAATCATCTTTGTTTAAATAAACCACAATGGGTTTTAGCAATTCTTCATACATTTGCATAATATAATGCATAATAGGAAACATACTGAACTTTTATTCTTTCTATTTTTAATGTTTTTTAAATAAGATCATCCAAAATTATGACTGATATAAACATAGATCAGTCAACTTTTGAAGGTTTAAACAAACCACAATGGTGATTTAGCGTTTCATACATTTGCATGTCATAATTCATAATAGGAAACATACTAATTAACTTTTATTCTTTCTATTTTTACATTTTTTTAAATAAGATCACCAGTTATCTTTGTTTAAAAAGACACAGTGGGATTATCACTTCAAATACAAACATTTGCATAATATAATGCATAATCGGGAAACATACTTTATATATTTTTTTATAATTTCTAATTTTGCTGATTTTAAAATTATGATTTTTCACCCTTTGCACATGTAAATAAACCACAGTGGTGGATTTATCAATGTTTCTTACATTTTCACAATATAATGCATAATAGGGAACATTGTTTTGTTTATTTTTTCTATTTTTGCTGTTTTTAATAAATACAATTACTCGAAATGATATACCAGTCACATTTTAGAGAATTAAATAAACCACGGTGGTTATTTAATGCTTCATAAATTTGCATGATATAATGCATAACATTGAAACATGTCTAACTTTTTTCTTTATATTGTATGCAACAACAAAAAATAAATAAATAAATAAATAAATAAATAAATAAATAAATAAATAAATAAAATAAAATAAAATAAAATAAAATAAAATAATAAATAAATAAATAAATAAATAAAAAACAAGAGAGGCAGGTTTCCTTTGTGACAACTTGCCCCATAGAGTAACGTGACTATACCCCAGTGCTGCTGTGGGAGTCTGTGGGAGATTCTCAAACTTTAAATCAGCCACAAAAGCCTTCACACATAACCCAAAATAACTGACACACCTAAGACCGATCTAAAAACAACACACACACAGAAAGCACTGACCTACTTTCATCAGTCTCGTTATTGCAGAAGATGGCCCATAATGCGTTCCTGTCATTGTCCTACTTCATATAAAGATACAAAGCCAATATGAAGGAAGGAACACAACGCTGTCCGATCATCATCAGCATCAGCATCACTATATAAACCAGCAGCATCTTCAACATAAATGATGATGAAGATGATGATGAACAAGGGACACTGGACGTACCTCTCAAAGACCAGTCGGATCATAAACATGCAGAATGCTAAAGGACACGCCAGATAGAGATCCTCGGCTTGGGGAAAGGTTGAATCGTCTGTGTTTTTCAAGTCAGCCCAGGTTACATTATGCGGGAGCCAGAAGCGCTCGTTCCAGAACCACGCCAGAATCCCTGCCATTTCCAGCGGATCCGATGTTGTGTTGGTGCTAATAATGTGGAGTCCAATGGTGGAGTCTCTTATTCACGGCTGGATCTTTTGCAGGTCCAGTGTGAGGGTGATGGTGGTGGTGATGATGATGATGATGTTGGCGATGATGCACCGCCCGTTTCTGTTCAGAGTCTCCGCTGTTTCCCAATGTAGGGAAGTGGAACGCGCAAGACTCGCTCCGCCTCCTCCGCCGCGCTGATTGGTTCTCGCGCGTGTCAATCATCCATCCGTCTCTTAAAGGAACAGACGGGGGAAATAATAATATGATTCTCCTATTATTTACCAAGCCGCATTATCTCCTCTGCATCACTGATTTTATTATACTGCACTTTAAAGAACAAGTTCATAGTAAGTTTTTTAAAATTATTAAAAATACCTTGGGATGAGTATCCCCAGGTGGAAATAGAGAATAAAGAAAATAATTAGCGTATAGCTGCTCATAGTATATTTAAACGAGATGCAAAAATGAAGTGTTATACATGAAAATAGAAGTTATATGAACAAACATAGAAGCAAACAATGAAATAAAGCATATGAGAGTTTCTAACACAATATCTGGTGTATTAAGGAGGAGTGTGTCCTGCAGGTGGTTGTCAAGCCAGTTCACCTGCGTGGAGCACACTCATGCATGCATCATACCATTATGCGATGCATTGACTGTATGCTTTACTAAAAAGATAGGTCTTTAAACTATAGTTTTGAACTGAGAGAGTGTGTCTGAGCCTCGGACATTATCAGGAAGGCTATTCCAGAGTTTAGCAGCCATATATGAGAAGGCTCGACCTCCTTTAGTGGACTTTGCTATTCTAGGTACTACCAGAAGCCCTGAGTTTTGAGATCTTAAATAGTCAGTTGGATTGTAGCGAGACAGGAGGTTGGTTAGATTAACAGGAGCTAGACTATTTAAAGCTTTACAGGTAAGAAGTAATATTTTATAATCAATATGGAACTTGGTGCGGCTTCGATATAAATGGCCATGGTAGTAAGTAAGTCTATTGTCATTTATTATGATTAGATTATGAATACCTTGGGATCATCTCTTCACAGGTCTTGGATCGCATCAATGGTGCTGCATAGTCTCTAGGGACCTCGGGATGAGTATCCCCAGGTGGAAATAGAGAATTAAAAAAATAATTATCGTAGCTGCTGTTCACAGTGTATATACACGAGATGCAAAAATGGAGTGTTATAAATGAAAATAGCAGTTATATAACCAAACATAGAAGCAAACATGTAAAAGCATTTGAGAGTTTCTAACACAATATCTGGTGTATTAAGGAGGAGTGTGTCCTGCGTGGAGCACACTTAAACATCATACCAGTATGTATGCTTTGCTAAAAAGATAGGTCTTTAATCTAGTTTTGAACTGAGAGAGTGTGTCTGAGCCTCGCACATTATCAGGAAGGCTATTCCAGAGTTTAGCAGCCATATATGAGAAGGCTCGACCTCCTTTAGTGGACTTTGCTATTCTGTGTACTACCAGAAGCCCTGAGTTTTGAGATCTTAAAGAGTCGGTTGGATTGTAGTGAGACAGGAGGTTGGTTAGATAAGCAGGAGCTTGATTATTTAAAGCTTTATAGGTAGGAAACAATATTTTATAATCAATACGGAACTTGGTGCGGCTTCGATATAAATGGCCCTGAAAGTAAGTAAGTCTATTATCATTTGTTAGGCAAATAACAAACTGGCCAGAACATTCAATTGTCCTCAGTCAGAATTTGGCCCTTTGAATAATAAAAAATTAAAACATAATAATGTAGAGCTTCAGGATTTTAATAGCCGCTCTTGTAAAAAAGTACATTTGAAAATTCTTAGATAACAACAATAGTCAAATTAGTATTCAAATAAATTTTAATATGGGCCACTTTTGGTGCTTCACACCTTTTTTTTTTGCTTCAAGAATAAGGTCCAAGATTTAGAATAAAAGTTACTTCATTCATTCATTCATTTTCTTTTCGGCTTAGTCCCTTTATTAATCTGGGGTCGCCACAGCGGAATGAACCGCCAACTTATCCAGCACATGTTTTATGCAGCAGATGCCCTTCCAGCTGCAACCCATCACTGGGAAACATCCATACACACTCATTCACACACATACACAATGGACAATTTTAGCTTACCCAATTCACCTATACCGCATGTCTTTAGACTTGTGGGGGAAACAGGAGCACCTGGAGGACACCCACATGAATACAGGGAGAACATGCAAACTCCACACAGAAACACCAACTGACCCAGCCGAGGCTCGAACCAGCGACCCTCTTGCTGTGAGGCGACAGCACAACCCACTGCGCCACCGTGTTGTAAAAGTTTCTTGTAAAATCTTTTCTCTATTTAACAACAATACAGAAGGTCAGTAGTGCAAGATGACTTCTCTTACATCAGATTGTGTGTTTTCTTGCACAGCTGGATGTTGGATTCACGAAAAATAATAGTTTGCATAGGCCTTATTTAGCTGAAGTCAAAATAGAACCAATTGGCTCATGTATAGGACAAATTTTGGACCTTTGTCAGTGAGGTGTGGGTCTTTCGCACCACCTAAACCCCCCTGGCTACGAGCCTGCTAAGTTACATTTTTTCAACTATAAAAAAGACCTCGGCTAATTTACATTTATGGTTAGTCCTATCCTCTAGTGATTTTCTAGTGAATTTAAACACAAAAGACGTTTTGATGAAAGATGGACTTGGAAAAACAAATAGTATGGAAGTCAATGGTTACAGGTTTTCAGCATTCTTCAAAATATCTTCTTTTGTGTTCAACAGAAGAAAGAAACTCATAAGAAGAAGAAACTTATAACAACAAGATTTGGAACAACAGTTGAGTAAATGATGACAGCATTATTGACTTTTGTGTGAACTATCCCTTAAAAATATATTATATGATTTTGCTATTATTTACTAAGCCGCATTATCTCCCCTGCATCACTGATTATTTTTATACTGCACTTTAAAGAAATAAAATACTATGGAAGTCAATGGTTACAGGTTTTCAACATTCTTCAAAATATCTTCTTTTGTGTTCAACAGAAGAAAGAAAATCTTAAAGGTTTGGAACAAGTGAAGGGTGAGTAAATGAACTAATGTTTGAAAAGATCAGCAAAATAATAATGATTCTGACATTATTTAGCCACTAAGTCACATTATTACCCTGCATCACTGATACCTCGACTAATTTACATTTAGTATTTCCATAGTATGTGTTTGTCCTATTATGAAAGTCAATAGTTACAGGTTTTCAACATTTTTCAAAATATCTTCTTTTGTGTTTAACAGAATAAAAGAAACTCATAAAGATTTGAAACAAAGGGTGAGCAAATGATGACAGGATTTGTAATTTTTAATGTTTCTTTTTTAAACATATATAATTAATATAATTAAATATATAAATATAATATAATTTATCAACTAATTTGCATTTATTGATAGTTCTTCTAGTGATTTTCTTTCTTGTGTTGAACACAAAAGAAGATATTTTGAAGAATGTTGAAAACCTGTAACTATTGACTTTCATAATAGGACAAACACATACTATGGAAATCAATGGTTACAGGTTTTCAACATTCTTCTAAATATCTTCTTTAGTGTTCAACACAAGAAAGAAAATCTTAAAGGTTTGGAACAAGTAAAGGGTGATTAAATGAACTATGAACTATCGAATAATCTACATTTAGTATTTCCATAGTATGTGTTTGTCCTATTATGAAAGTCAATAGTTACAGGTTTTCAACATTCTTCAAAATATCTTCTTTTGTGTTCAATGGGATTTTTAACTTTTGTGTGAATTATTCCTTGAATAGATCAGCAAATTAATCATTTGATTCTGCCATTATTTACTAAGCTGCATTATCTCATCTGCATCCCTGCATAAATTTTTTTATGCTGCACTTTAACGTAAAAGTTCATAGTACGTTTTTTAAACTATAGAAAAGACCTCAAATAATTTACATTTATTGACAGTTCTTTTTTAGAGATTTTCTTTCTTGTGTTGAACACAAAAGAAGATATTTTGAAGAAAGCTTTAACCATTGACTTCCACAGTAGAAAATAAAAATACTATGGAAGTCAGTGGTTACAGGTTTTCAACATTCTTCAAAATATCTTCTTTTGTGTTCAATGGAAGAAAAAAAACTCATAAAGGTTTGGAACAAAAGGTGAGTAAATGATGACAGGATTTTTCATTTTTGAATGAACTATCCTTTGAGTAGATCAGCAAAATAATAATATGTTTCTCCCATAATTTACTAAGCTGCATTATCTCCCCTGCGTCACTTATTTTTTTGTGCTGCACCTTAAAAGAAAAGTTTTTAAAGTATAATAAAGACGTCGACTAATTGTATTGATAGTTCTTTCATCTAGTGATTTTCTTTCTTGGACACAAAATAAGATATTTTTAAGAAAGATGAAACATTAAATTCAATTCACCTTTACTTTTATAGCACTTTAGATTGTCAAAGCAGCTTAACAGAAACTCTAGTAATTGAAACTGTGTCAGTTTTTAGAGTTGAAGTTCATTTTAGTTCAGTTCAGTGTGGTAACCATTGACTTCCTAAGCAGGAAAAACAAATACTATGGAAGTCAATGATTACAAGTTTTCAGCATTCTTCAAAATGTCTTCTTTTGTGTTCAACATAAGTTCATAGGTAGAAGAAACTAGATTTGTAACAAAGGGTGATCAAACAATGACAGGATTTTTAACTTTTGCGTGAGTAATCCCTTGAAAAGATCAGCAAAATAATATGATTCTGCCATTACTAAGCCACATTATGCATCACTGATACCTCAGCTAATTTACATTTACTATTTTTATAGTATTTGTTTGTCCTATTATGGAAGTCAGTAATTACAGGTTTTCAACATTTTACAAAATATCTTTTTTTTTGTGTTCAACAGAATAGAAGAAACTCATAAAGATTTGGAACAATTGTGAGTAAATGATGATAGGATTTGTAATTTTTAATGGTTCTTAACAAATATTATGACTCTCTGTGATCATTAAAAATCATATGGCACTTCTCGTAAATATTCTGCGTAATACCGGTGTCCTGGCCAAATTTTGTCTATCGGTCCTTACCGATCATGGCCTCCCAATCATCCTCATCCACTGAATTGGCTGTATCACCTATAGCTGGTGTGTGGTGAGCACACTGGCGCCGTTGTCCTGTGGCTGCCGTCACATCATCCAAGTAGATGCTGCACACTGGTGGAGGTGTGGAGAGACTCCCCCCATGATTGTAAAGTGATTTGGGTGTATGGCCATACACGA
The DNA here is from genome assembly GCA_903798195.1 of Danio kyathit. NCBI lineage: Eukaryota > Metazoa > Chordata > Actinopteri > Cypriniformes > Danionidae > Danio > Danio kyathit. The sequence continues at coordinate 59,669,021 of LR812527.1, forward strand.
TAAATGCGCTATATTAATACACATTACATTATGGAAATCAATAGTTACAGGTTTTAACATTCTTCAAAATATCTTCTTTTGTGTTCAACAGGATTTTACAATTTTGGGTGAATTATTCCTTGAATAGATCAGCAAAATAATAATATGATTCTGCCATTATTTACTAAGCCGCATTGTCTCCCCTGCATCACGGATTTTTTTTATGCTGCACTTTAAATGAAAACGTCATAGTATGATTTTAAACTATAGAAAAGACCTCACATTTACATTTAGTATTTCCATATATTTGTTTTTCCTATTATGTAAGTCAGTGGTTACAGATTTTTAACATTCTACAAAATATCTTCTTCTGGGTTCAAGAGTAGAAAGAAACTCATAAAGGTTTGGAACAAAGGGTGAGTAAATGATGACAGGATTTTTCTTTTTTATAATTTTGTTTTTTTACATTTTGTTTAAAAGACCTCTATTCATTTACATTATTAATTTTATTTAGTATTGTTTTTATTTTATGTATTACTCTCTTGTAGTGATTTTCTTTCTTGTGTTGAACACAAAAGAAGATATTTTGAAGAAAGCTGTAACCATTGACTTCCATAATAAGAACAAAAAAAAACCAAATACTATGGAAGTCAATTGGTTTTCAACATTCTTCAAAATATCTTCTTTTGTGTTCAACGAAAGAAAGAAACTGGAGTTTGAAACTAAAGGATAAGTAAATTTGGAGCATCATGGTGGCGCAGTCGGTAGCACGATCACCTCACAGCAAGAAGGTCGCTGATTCGAGTCCCGGCTGGGTCAGTGGGCATTTCTGTGTGGAGTTTGCATGTTCACTGTGGCATGGGTTTCCTTCGCGTGCTCTGATTTCCCCCACAATCCAAACGCATACGCTATAGGTGAATTGAATAAACTAAATTGGCTGTAGTGTATATGTGTGAGTGAGAGTGTATGGGTGTTTCCCAGTACTGGGTTGCAGCTGGAAGGGCATCTGCTGCGTAAAACAAATGCTGGAATAGTTGGCGGTTCATTCTGCTGTGGTGACCCCTGATAAATAGAGGGACTAAGCCAAAGGTAAATGAATAAATTATTATCATTTACTTGATTGTCAACATACTTCAATCAGTCGACAAGACAAGATTTCTAATTCTCTGATTAATTTCAGCTTTACTTTAGCTGACAAAAATATCTTAAATAGTTTTAGTTAACTGTAATAAACATGCTCTTATGGTTATAAACTACATTTTATTAATTCATGTCTCTTTTTAAAAGCACAGTGTTCTTTTCACTTTAAAATTAAATATACTTTTAATTTCAACGAGGCCTACGTTTAATTGTTTAATTATAATATTTTGCTAATAATATTTTGTTGTTTTTACCGGTTATTAAGCACTATTTGTTTTATTACAGCGTGTCTCTTGGAAATAAACTCCATCAACAATTTCAAAATAAAAGCTTAAAACAAACTAAAGCGGGCCCACTGTCGTTAGTTTTGGCTGTGAAATCTTATTTAATGGCGCCTCCTGCTGGACAATTCAACCCAGTATCTCTTGAAATGATGGGCTTTTAAATTATTATTATTATTATTTATAAAGTTGTACACCAGCGAATGCAAAAAAGTAATTAAAACGTGAATTATATATGCTAGTTATTCGTATGATGGAATTCTCATATCAAAGCTATATATATATATATATATATATTTGGCATTCTTTACTGGGTTTCTTTTAACATATTACGTTTTAACACAGTTTTAACTTAATTACGTGCATAGTATAATACAGTATAAAAGTAATATGAAATTATTATAATATAATTAAAACAATGATATAAAAAAACAATATCTATGACTATACTTTTGTAATTTCAGCAGACCTAAAATATTAAAACAGAATATAATTTTCACCATACTGATTTATGTACACAAAATTTCTCATTCATTATTATTGTTTTATATATATATATGAGCGACACAGTGGCGCAGTAGGTAGTGCTGTCGCTTCACAGCAAGAAGGTCGCTGGTTCGAGTCTCGACTGGGTCAGTTGGCATTTCTGTGTGGAGTTTGCATGTTCTCCCCGCATTCGTGTGGGTTTCTTCTGGGTGCTCCGGTTTCCCACACAGTCCAAAGACATGCGGTACAGGTGAATTGGGTAGGCTAAATTGTCCGTAGTGTATGAGTGTGAATGGATGTTTCCCAGAGATGGGTTGCAGCTGGAAGGGCATCCGCTGCGTAAAACATATGCTGGATAAGTTGGCGGTTTATTCCGCTGTGGCGACCCCGGATTAATAAAGGGACTAAGCTGAAAAGAAAATGAATATACTATATATATAAATTCACTGGCCACTTTATTAGGTACACCTGTTCAACTACTCGTTAACGCATATTTCTAATCAGCCAATCACATGACAGCAACTCGATGCATTTAGGCATGTAGACATGGTCAAGACGATCTGCTGCAGATCAAACCGAGCATCACAATGGGGAAGAAAGGTGATTTAAGTGACTTTGAACGTGGCATGGTTGTTGGTGCCACACGGGCTGGTCTGAGTATTTCAGAAACTGCTGATCTACTGGGATTTTCACGCACAACCATCTCTAGGATTTACAGAGAATGGTCAGAAAAAGAGAAAATATCCAGTGAGCGGCAGTTCTGTGGGCGCAAATGCCTTGTTGATGCCAGAGGTCAGAGGAGAATGGCCAGACTGGTTCCAGCTGATAGAAAGGCAACAGTAACTTAAATAACCACTCGTTACAACCGAGGTCTGCAGAAGAGCATCTGTGAACACACAACACGTTGAACCTTGAGGCGGATGGACTACAGCAGCTGAAGACCACACCGAGTGCCACTCCTGTCAGCTAACAACAGGAAACTGAGGCTACAATTCGCACAGGCTTTATTTTCCACCAAAATTGGACAATAGAAGATTGGAAAAACGTTGCCTGGTCTGATGAGTCTCGATTTCTGCTGCATCATTCAAATGGTAGGGTCAAAATTTGGCGTCAACAACATGAAAGCATGAATCCATCCTGCCTTGTATCAACAGTTAAGGCAAGTGGTGGTGGTGTAATAGTGTGGTGGATATTTTCTTGGTACACTTTGGGCCCATTAGTACCAATTGAGCATCGTGTCAACGCCACAGCCTACCCGAGTATTGTTGCTGACCATATCCATCCCTTTATGACCACAGTGTACCCATTTTCTGATGGCTACTTCCAGCAGGATAATGCTCCATGTCATAAAGTGCAAATCATCTCAGACTGGTTTCTTGAACATGACAATGAGTTCACTGTACTCAAATGCCCTCCACAGTCACCAGAGCTCAATCCAATAGAGCACCTTTGGGATGTGGTGGTACAGGAGATTCACATCACCGACAAATCAGCAGCAACTAGGGTTACCACTTTTAATACAAAAAAATAAGGGACGCATACTGCAGCGGGGGCCACATCCCCAATCGCAGGCCCAATAGCATGCCAGTGGTGGTAAATCGCAACTTAAAATATGTTTTCAGGAAAGTATGAACACTTGGACATTAAAATAAACTGTCTTTTATTGAAATCTGTGTAAACAGATCAGATGCAGTCAGTCTTTCTCTTTTACAACTCTGCAGCACTGTTATAGCTGATGTTATGTTTAATAGTGTGGTACACCTGTGTTACCTCAGCTGCTGTAACCTAGAGGAGAGAAGAAAATACTAATGAACCTAATTTTAAAGGGTGGTATTGATAACAGATTTTGGCTAAAATATTTGTCATTATTTGCAGTAACACCTATCCAAGTTTTCAAATAGCCTAATTCTAATTTTAAAATATGGAAAGTTGCAATTTACTAGTTTATTTTCTTTACATGGGTATTATGTTGTTTATTAATGTAATAAATGTAATATTTCATGTCTAATAAATTAATGCTTATGTGCCTGACTTAATCCTAACAAGCAAATCATAATATTACGTTGGAACGTGATCCACTTGTATTTACAGAATTTTTACAAATTACAATTTGTGACCCAGTGTGTGAAAACCAGGCCAAGAAATTATGATTGTAGCCATTCATTTCACTGTGATTTCAGTTGTTGATATGGTTTTACTCAGTTAATATTAAATACATATATTTTTATTATTTTCACATACTGTTCTTTATTTCATGTAGAAAACAGTAAATTACAAAAAAAAAAAAAAAAAAAGACTCCAGCTAGATTTTCACAGAATGCTGCTCTCCGGAGGCATGCTGTCGCACGTCCAGCATGAGCCACAGAGAACGCTCTCTGACAAGTCGTGCAGTTGGCTTGATAACAATTTCTACCGCTCTGCAGCCAGGTATTAGTTTACTCCCACTCTCAGCGGTACTTTTGCAGCCGCTTGCGTTTAAACTTTGAAACTTTAAGATGCGGGGGGTTACCTGGAGAAGCATCTGCCATTAGGCTACTCTCTGTCAAGACTTGACAGACTCTGCTTAAAAGACACGCCCTCCTCATTGGACAAAGACCAATCAAACTAACGAAGACATCAAGTATTACCCAATCAAAAGTAGGAAATGAGGCATTTTCATACAATGCGTGTGGAATGATTTGCATGAAAAGCTACTTAAAAAAAAGAAGATAAAAATACGGGACAAAACCCGTCCCGTATTTATTCAAAACGGGACGCGCAATTTCATTCTCAAATACGGGACGATTCCGTATTTTAAAGGACGGGTGGCAACCCTAGCAGCAACTGCGTGATGCTATCATGTCAATATGAACCAAAATCTCTGAGGAAGTTTCCAGTAACTTGCTGAGTCTATGCCACGAAGGATTAAGGCAGTTCTGAAGGCAAAAGGGGGTCCAACCTGGTACCAGTAAGGTGTAGCCTACCTAATAAAGTGGCCAATAAGTCCATGTATATATATATATATATATATATATATATATATATATATATATATATATATATATATATATATATATATATATATATATATATATATATATATATATATATATATATATATATATATATATATATATATATATATATATATATACTATTATTATTATTAATATTATTATTATTATTATTATTATATGTGTGTATGAATGTGTGTGTCTCATATGAATAAATAACAAAACAAGACTTTTAAAAAAGCTTTAGAAGGCATTTCTTTATTTACCTAAGTTTAGCTATGAACGCAAAGTCTATTATACATAAACAACATTTCTAATATATGTCACTACTGTATTATTTTGGAATCATGTGTAAACAACAACAACAACAAAAATAAACAGAACAAAACATCTGACCAAAACAACCCAACGTGATCAGACGCTCCTTCGAAGGTCACCCACCAACGTCACAGCGACCTGCTGCATATTCATACCTCTACTGAATATTCACGAGCACGCCTGTGGAGACGTCATCGCGCCTGGATGAATATGCATGAGCTCAACCCTAGCTGTAGTAGGATTCGCGATGTGTCTCTCCGGATGTGTTCGTCGCAGGCGGTAGTGAATGTGATCCAGCAGCGGAGCGACCCTCACGGCAGACCCATGGCGGAGCACAGCGACTCCCCGGCGGCCCTCCAGTCCCCGCAGCCCGCGCCCACCACCGGCTGGCCCATCGTCAAGGAGGCGTACGAGCTCCAGGAGGTGATCGGTGGGTACTTACTGATGGTTTTGAAGCCCGTCAGTGGCTGCGCTTTGCTGCTTTGGATTTGGGCCTACCGGCTTTTTTTTTGCCCATATGTACAGTAATGCAATGCGGATGTGACAAGTGCTGCACAGTGTGTCATTGAGGTAAAGTTGCTTTTATATTCGCGCGTTCGTTCATTTTTGAACAGTGACAACTTGTGACAAGGTCCCTATATTGTTTACCGTGCTACTTTGAACATTCAGTCTGAAGTTGAACATTAGCACTATTTAATTGATTGTGAACAATGTTGTTCTTTAATAGTCATTGGCTGCTAATGTGATTACCCTATTTAATATTTGCAAAGCATACTGTTCTGAAATTATAATGGGAGAAATCCTGAATGTGCGAATGTAAAACCAACTTTACCTCAAAATTGAGATTAATTCAGTTTTATATTGAACATTCATTCATTTTTGAGCAGTGACAACTTGTGACACGGTCCATAGCTATATTGTTTACCATGCTACTTTGAATATTCAGTCTAAAATCAGGCAGGTGTTGCTTCAAAACAACATTAGCACTATTTACTGTCAACAGTGTTGTGCTTTGATAGTCATTGGCTGCTAATATGATATACCTATTTAATATTTGCAAATATTGAATTGGTCCCAACACGGTCCCTATATATTTTAGCATGCTACTTTGAATATTCAGTCTAAAATCAGATGCAAGTATGAATTCAAAACAGCATTAGTACTATTTAATTGACTGTGTGAACGGTGCTGTTTTTTAATAGTCATTGGCTGCTATTATGATTTCACTATTTAGAGAATATGCAAAGCATACCTTTCTGAAACGATATTGTTAAGGAGAAACCCTGAATGTGCAAATATTAAACCAACTTTACCTCAATCGTTCACTGGAAACATTTATTACTGCAAAATTGTTTATATGTGTTGAATTTACATTTACAAGAGGTTAAATCACAAACAAATTTACAGTAATTTCAAACAAATTACATTTAGTAATGTTCAACCTAATTTGTTTGTTTAAATTCAGCCCAAATACATTATTTACAACCCCTTAACGCAAATTATTTTTAGTAAATCTAAGGAATTGTCTTTAAATCATTTTTTTCAATGTTTAATTGAGATGAACTTGATTTTATATTGAACATTCATTCATTTTTGAACAGTGACAACTTGTGACACGATCCCTATATTGTTAACCGTGCTACACTGAATATTCAGGCTAAAATCAGACAGGTATTACTTCAGAACAGCATTAGCAATATTTCATTGACTGTGAACAATGTTGTGCTTTGATAGTCATTAGCTGCTAATATGATTTCACTATTTAATATTTGCAAAGCATACTTTTCTGAAGTCATATTGTTAAGGAGAAACCCTGAATGTGCAAAGATAAAAACAACTTTACCTCAGTCGTTCAGTAAAATTTTTTTTTTTTTACTGCAAAATTGTTTCAAACAATTTATATGTGTTGAATTTAAACAAACAAATTACATTTCGTAATGTTCAGCTTAATTTGTTTGTTTAAACTCATCCCAAATAATTTATTTACAACCCCTTAACTTAAATAAATTAGTAAATCTAAGGAATCATTTTTTTCAGTGTTTAATTGAGATGAAGTTGAACACAACTTGTGACATATATCCATATACTTTACCATGCTACTTTGAATATTCAGTCTAAAATCAGATGCAGGTATGAATTCAAAGCAACATTATGCACTGATTGATAGTCATTGGCTGCTAATGTGATTTCCCTATTTAGAGAATTAGCAAAGCATACTATTCTGAAATTACCTATATTGTTAAGGAGAAACCCTGAATGTGCGAATATTAAACCAACTTTACCTCAAACATTTCATTTTGGTTTTAAATTCACACATTCATTCACTTTTGAACAGTGACAACTTGTGACATCAAAACTTTATGACTTCAAAACAACAGTAGCACTATTTCGACTGTGAACAATGTTGAACTTTAATAGTTATTGGCTGCTAATATGATTTCCCTATTTAGAGAATATGCAAAGCATACTTTTCTGAAATCATATTGTAACAAAGAAACCCTGAATGTGTGAATATAAAACCAACTTTACCTCAACTGTCATTTCAGGCGTTTTGAACTGTGTTAAGAAGTTGGAAAATATCACGCTTTTTATATCTGTTTTATATCTGTTTTATATCTGTGGTTCTATATTAAGCAGTCAGAAACCCCCCCCCCCCCCCCCCCCCCCCCAGTGGTAATACTTAAGGAAATGGATACTTGTATTCATACTATTAAGGAGAGTACAAAAGGAAGATGTAAAATTTGTGTGTTTATTTGATACATTTAAGTGATTTAGCAAGGCCTTGTATATTTACATTGTTTATCTATCTATCTATCTATCTATCTATCTATCTATCTATCTATCTATCTATCTGTCTGTCTGTCTGTCTGTCTGTCTCTCTGTCTGTCTGTCTATTAAAATATTATTAAAATGTATTAAACTATTATTAAAAATTAAAATGTGCATATTTTAGTAACTGTTTATCTATCTATGAAAAAAAATATTTATTAAGTTCTAAAAAATATAAAAATGTATTAAATTATTATAAAAATGCTTATTTATTTATTTATTTATTTATTTATTTATTTATTTATTTATTTATATATATTTATTTTAACAACCCTGGTCCAAATTATGTATTAGCAACATTTTTAAAGATATACGTTGTGTTTTGTTATTAAATATATAATATATTAAATATGTATGTATGTATGTATATATATATATATATATATATATATATATATATATATATATATATATATATATATATATATATATTATTTTGTTATTTAATTACTTGATCTTAAACTATAAAAAATATATAATCTCTATAAAATCTATCTATCTATCTATCTATCTATCTATCTATCTATCTATCTATCTATCTATCTATCTATCTATCTATCTATCTGTCTATCTGTCTGTCTGTCTGTCTGTCTGTCTGTCTGTCTGTCTATTAAAATATTATTAAAATGTATTAAATTATTATTAAAAATTAAAATGTGCATATTTTAGTAACTGTTTATCTATCTATGAAAAAAAACATTATTAAATTCAAAAAAAATATAAAAATGTATTAAATTATTATAAAAATGCTTATTTATTTATTTATTTATTTATTTATTTATTTATTTATTTATATTTATTTTAACAACCCTGGTCCAAATTATGTATTAGCAACATTTTTAAAGATATACGTTGTGTTTTGTTATTAAATATATAATATATTAAATATATATATATATATATATATATATATATATATATATATATATATATATATATATATATATATATATATATATATATATATATATATATATATATATATATATATATATATATATATAATTTTGTTATTTAATTACTTGATCTTAAACTATAAAAAATATATAATCTCTATAAAATCTATCTATCTATCTATCTATCTATCTATCTATCTATCTATCTATCTATCTATCTATCTATCTATCTATCTGTCTATCTGTCTATCTGTCTGTCTGTCTGTCTGTCTGTCTGTCTGTCTGTCTATTAAAATATTATTAAAATGTATTAAATTATTATTAAAAATTAAAATGTGCATATTTTAGTAACTGTTTATCTATCTATGAAAAAAAACATTATTAAATTCAAAAAAAATATAAAAATGTATTAAATTATTATAAAAATGCTTATTTATTTATTTATTTATTTATTTATTTATTTATTTATTTATTTATTTATTTATTTATATTTATTTTAACAACCCTGGTCCAAATTATGTATTAGCAACATTTTTAAAGATATACGTTGTGTTTTGTTATTAAATATATAATATATTAAATATATATATATATATATATATATATATATATATATATATATATATATATATATATATATATATATATATATATATAATTTTGTTATTTAATTACTTGATCTTAAACTATAAAAAATATATAATCTCTATAAAATCTATCTGTCTATCTGTCTATCTGTCCATCTGTCCATCCGTCCATCCATATTTTCTTTGCTTTATTTGTTGCTTTACCTTTTTTGTATAACTTACCCCTAGCGTAGTTGTTTTATATTTGTGGTACATGCATTAAAAAAAAAAGAAAAACTTTGATAGTTTCAGCATTGATATGGCAAAATGTGCTATATTCACATCACAGGATCTGCAGTGTAGACTCTGGATTATAGTTGACCAGATGCCACAGTTGAAAAACAGTTGATTTGTGGTTGCTTTATTGCATTGACTCCAATATCATTTGTAACTTTAAAAAAACCTAAATGTATTTATGTATATATTAGTTTACAATTCAATATTCAATTTGTGCACCAGAATAAGCTATAAAGCACTGTTTGTTTTATTGGTATTTTATCTGCATTTACCAATGCTCATGATTAGTTTATTATATTCTTATGCCCCTTCAAAATCATCCCAATCACAAGTATTAATTAACTTCTAATAGAGCCAATCAAGTCATCTGGCCAAATTAAATCTCGATATATTTAATAGATAATATTGCAATGTCAGTTTTATTTATGTCAGCCTTCTGATCATAAGTTTTGAGGCTGTTTTAGATGTTGCGCTGTGTGTGTGTGTGTGTGTGTGTGATGATGCTTTCTAACAGCGTGTGTTCACTGAGGTGATGTTTATAGTGGAGGTGTTGTTTATTATGACACATGCAGCCAGGGAAGGTTATTTTCAAGTGCAAGTTAGTTTTAGTGGTTTGGAAGTTGATGCAATGCGCAGTCACTATTGACAGTGATGACAGGAGGAGAGATGTTAGATGTTGAGAGTTGTGTTATGAGTGTGCAGTGCTGTGTATGAGGATGTTATCTTCTTCGCAGTGTGTGTGTGAGATTCAGAGGTGTTATTTGCTGCATTTGTCTAGGTTTCAGCGCGCCCTCTGCTGGCCGAGTGTTGCAGTTGCTTCTAATTCAATGAAAGAACATGTAGTTTCTATTGCTTGTTTAGAAAGTGATTTAAGTTTTTTGTTTATTATTACACACAACTGACAATCATATAACATTTTAAGATGATACACTGTTAAAAATGCTGGGTTTCACACTATTCCTTCATGTTGTCCCAACACAAATTGATTAATAGGGCTGCAACTAACGATTATTTTAATAATCGATTAATCTGTCGATAAATTTTTTTTTTGATTAAGCGATGAATCACATAAAAAAACCCATTCATTTTCAACCATTTATTAAAAAACAGAATTAAAATCTTTATACCGTGCACAAACATGTTGTCCTTGATAGGGATGCAACGATTATAGATTTTGGTTGTACGATTATAGTCTAAGAAATAATCACGGTTTCACGGTTATCACGATTATTATGCATTTATTAATTTTAAAACACTGCTACTTTAGAAAATCACATGAAAACTCCTTATATTTTAAAGTTTTATTTATTGCTGCTCAGTAACCAGTACAGCACATAATAATATTAAAAACAAACAATAGTCCATGTCTCACTTTGTGCTTAAAAATAAGTAAAATTTTTGACATTTAAACATACATAATTTTTACACTGTAAATAAATGACAGAAAAATTAATAAATCAATAAAAAAATTGCCTTTGTCTAATGTAGGGCTTGAAATTAACATTTTTACTTGGCACCACTGGTGCTCCCAACTTCAAACATTTTAGGAGCATCATAAAAAAAAATTGGGAGCACCCACCAAAAATGAATGAGCACCACTGCAAATGGTATATTAACAGATTTATTATAATTGAAATCAGCATCAATCAGGACTAACAAAAACCAGAAACAACTATCTAATTCTGTTATGACTTACTGATATTTGTGCAATAATTCCAAAATAAATGTCTAATAATTATAAAATATTAATGATGTCGATGATGACAATAATACTAACAATGAATTACATTATCATGCTGTCCTGAATGTGCTTGAATGTGAGTTATCTGCTATAAAAAGTCCTAATGTTACTTTATGAGAAAAAAAAAAAAATGGTTTGCATCAAACAAAAATGAAGCATTGCAGTAAGAAATATGCATTTTGCACTATTGTTTTTATACACATGTCAATATAATAACCAGAAAGATCGGACAAAAGAAAGAAAGAAGTCTCACTTCTACCACTCTTTAAAGGTTTTGGTTTGTGTCATTGTAAATGCTCAGTCTCATTATGCGCTGATTTTCAGTTTTCTGTGTTTGTGGAAAAGCAGGCGAGTCAGCCGACCCAATATATGACAGGCACAGAGCAGGATTCTCGCGATGAACACCTGCACAGTATTCTTTGTCATGAGCCAAAGTTTCAGTTTAAACTTAGTAAAGTCAAGCTTCTTTGGCAAAGAGATCTATACACTGTTAGATTGTACATTTAGCGTCCATTTGTGCTGAACACGCAGAGAATCCAACGCATCGAGATTCGGGTCATTAAACAGCTGATCCACTCCGAGTCTTTCAGCACTCTCTCTGAAATCACTGGATTGATCTCGGCTGGTGGATCAACATTCACCGCATGATTCTCTCATCGGCGCCAATAATTCTAACTTTAAGTGGGTTTGCCAACTTGTGTACTTTTCATTGCTTCTTCCTCAAACTTCAGCCATTTGCAGTTCCCGCGGTCACAAACGCCACCATCTCAACTAGTGTGGTTGAAAAGCGTGAGCGCATTGCATCGCGTGCGCGTCTCTCCTTTGGAAATAATTAACTTGCACAAGCTAGCCTTAGTTAATAGCCTCAGTCATAGTTAATCCAGTGTGCGTGGTTATTAGTCTCGGTGTACAAACTAGCGCACAGCTGGCATAACTTTGTTTAGTTGCTGCAGTTTTGTTCTGTGCAGAAACGCGGTGTTGAGAAGCCTTTACGATTAATTAACCGTGATGAATTAAAGCGCGGTTAATAGTGAAACCGGTTAATCGTTACATCCCTAGTCCTTGAACATGCCTGAGCTGTTATAATACTACTACTACTAATAATAATAATAATAAAATAAAAAATTAGTTTTGTCTCGTTTTCAATCCAAATATCTAAACATTTGTAAATCAAGATACATATTAGACAGATGAAATTATGTTTTGTTTTCTGAAAAAACACCTCAAAATTAAGTGATTGTTTGCTTAAGCAAAATTATTTGCCAATAAGGTAAGAAAAATAATCTTAATGAGGTATAATCTCAAACAAAAGTTTTAAGCATCACTTCATTTTCTCATGCCATTTTTCTTGTCTAGTCTTGATTTAAGATTTTTTTAGATATTTGGACTGGAAACGAGACAAAATGACTAAGTAAATCTTTTTTGCAGTGTAGCTGTACATGACAAGAGACGGAAAAATGAATGATCTGAAAAAGGCGAGTGAATAAAAACGTGTCTTTAGTCTTGCAATGCAAAGTAACTCTACCACCGCTGCTTTACTTCTGTTATTAACCCTTTCGCTGGTGAGTTTAAAAGATTCTCTCTGGCCCCGGGAGTGAGTTTTGTAAGGCGATCAATATTTTAGAATGTTCACCCTTAATGTTTCCATGTCATGTTTGTCACGTGACAAACCACAGCCGCAATAGCGCTGCATGACAGCTGTATCCCTTTTATTATGCTTTTCCGTTTAAATACAAAATACTCACGTGCTTGTTAATCATGTCATCAACTACCTGATATTCCAATTCACAAAAATGTGTGAGTGTTTTTGTTGTTTAAAAGATGTATAAATGATCTTGATCGTGATCTATAGACGAATTACCGGTTCGTAAACATTCCTGATGCGCGCGCAGCGAGGTTGCAGAAAAAAATTGGGAGTGCTAGCATTTACAGCAAAGGACATCCGATGTGGTGGAGTTTGTTGTTGTATTAGAAATAAGTTATATTGATTACATATTATATATATTTTTAACATAATGCTTTCAGCGTATTATAACAGCTTGTTACCCAGTGATAAGCACAGTGATTCGGCAAAATTAACGTTAAAGTGAGCACTGTTCGTCTGACAGGTCCATTTGCGATAGCACCCTCCCAATGGATATTGGATAAGACAACGCTATCTCACGGCCAATTCGTAACTTTTTGATTAGTGGCTAATTCGTATGAATTCGTACGATCTAATTCGTACAAATTAGTACGATTTGCCCATCACCCAATAACGGTTGGGGTTAGGGGTGGGGTTAGGTGCCACGCCTCCTTTTTAAAATCGTACATTTTCGTACGACTGAACTCGTACGAATTAGCCACTAAACTGACAAAACGTAAAATACTTACGTTTCCTCGTCAGATCAGGCTGGATAAGACAAAATGACCAAGCATCCAGCCCGAAATATACAACTATCTCACTGAAACTCCAAGTGATTTTACAAGAGAGAAGTTAAAGGCCTACAAGTCTTTGGATGTCTATTGTGTTCTGTGTGGTCATGTGCAAGAAATAATGTTCCATGATTACCAGATTCAAAACTTTGTAGTGCTAAAAACCGCCAAAGACAAGGAAAGAAGACGGAAATGTACAAGGCCTGGGTAATCATCAACAAGCAAAACAACTGCATTCTGACAGCGAACTGCTCCTGTACGGCAGGATACGTGAACGTATATTTTTACATTTCATTCTAAGCATTCAGTGTCGGCAGTTTAATTCACCATATTTAACTGTTTTTGCTGAAATCATTGCTGCAATCAAAAACGAGTAATGTGTGTGATTCAGCATAGCGTGAACTGCGAATATGAAATGAGAACTGCAGAGTCCAGCATTTTTAATTAGGTCCTCACTCCATTCAGCTCTTCTGATGGCTGTTAGCCAAAGACGTTTGTGGTTGGCACTAAAAGCAGTGTGGTGTATGGTAAAACTTAAGTTTTAAGTACCACACAAGACGACATGTTTCATATTGCAACCGGTCTTTTTTTGTAACCGGTATGCGCGGTTGAACCCATGTGACATCATGTGTGATGTAGGTTGGTAATTCCCCTATAACGTGAGATTGGCATCGCCTTGCGGCCGTGCGTTTGCCTCATTCATAAAGCAGAACACGCAAGATTCAGCACATAAATTCATCAGTTACTCCCGAAATGCATGCAAGCAAGTGGCCGGCCAGCTGGGAGAAGAATAGACTGAACTTTATTGTTACTTTCACTACGTGTATCTGATGTGAATAACACAAATCGGCAAATTATATTTGAATGGATTGTTAGACTTCCATAGACTTTCTTGTGTGTTTTACAAACTCTAAATGTATTGTTTCACTAGTACTATGTATTTACATGTCTAAAAGATAAAATAAGCATTGGGTGGTTAAAAACACTGCATAATTGTGATAATATGACACGTCTTTCTTTGGGTCAGCGCCAGCCAACGCGCCAAAGCCAATGCAATCTCACGGCAATTCGTAACTTTTTGATTTAGTGGCTAATTCGTATGAATTCGTACGATCTAATTCGTACATATTAGTATGATTTGCCCATCACCCAATGACGGTTGGGGTTAGGGGTGGGGATAGGTGCCACGCCTCCTTTTTAAAATCAAACATTTTCGTACGACTGAACTCATACGAATTCGTACGAAATAGCCACTAAACTGACAAAACGTAAAATACTTACGTTTCCTCGTGAGATCAGGCTGGCCAAAGCTCAGTTTTTTCAAATTCTGAGGCAAAGCTCAGAGTTTTTCACCTCAAGCTGGATAACACCTAAACAACAGCACAAGGGACTTTACGTTCCTCACTTCAAAACTGAACAAAAGTAGGATTCTGTAGTGATTTACCCTGCTGTTGTTCCTTTCGTCACCATGTATCTTTTCTCTAACGTTACCTCTTCCTCGTTTTTTTGCTCCGTCCTATCTATGAGACCCCAAACTCTGCTGGCATCAGTGCGCGAGAGAGGCAGAGTGTGTTCACTCTACTCTGCGCTCAACTAAAGTTATCTTAATAATCAAAGTCTCCACAACGCATGACACGATGAATCAATTATGAAATTCGTTGGCAACGCTTTTAGTAATCGATTTTGACCGATTTAATCGATTCGTTGTTGCAGCCCTATTGATTAAGTTAACTTAAACCAGAGATGCCCAAAGTAGGGCTCCCAGGCCAAAGTTGGCCCATGGTAACCTTTGATTTGCCCCGCCTTCCCATCTGAGAAGTTGAGGCAAATGTTTGGGGCTGCCTTTGACAGAGATCGTCTTTTCAAATTTAACCTAACCTTTTGTTTCTATGTTTTATTGCTGAGCTACAAAAAAAGACTGAAATAAAATTATCCAATTTATTAAAATTTTTTTAATACAATTAAAAAATTGTAAATGATTCAGACTTTTAAAATGTAAATACTGTCACTTAAAAGGTCGAGGACAATGCACAAGATATCTGCGAGCAAATCAAGGTAAAAGCAGGAGCAGCTCAACTAGTGTATTCAGCATTGAACCTTATTGTATTATAAATGGGATTGTTTCAGTTTTTACTGTAATAAGTTCATTATAAAATGTTAAAAATGATACTGCATTAGTTGATTTAAATATAAATATGATTTAAAGCTATGTTTTCGAGTGATTTTTTAAATATTATCGAATAAATTAGGAAAGTACCCTGCATGGCAAATTCAATACGATTTGGGATGTATTGGCCCCACATCCCTAAATCAACTTTGGTTTTTGGCCCTTTACAGGAAAAAGTTTGGGCACCCCTGACTTAAATGTTTTTACACATTTAAGTGGATTAAACATAAAACAATTAAGTTGTCCCAAAAAACTTAAGAATTGACGAAAATAGACGAGTTACTTTAAACAAGCAGAAAAAGTCATTTTGTGTGTACATTTTGGTTTATTTGAATTAAATCATGCATTTGGTGAAACCTTATTTTTTATTTAATTGATTTATTTGAGATACTGTAGTTGGGTTGTTACCCCTGGCGCCCAACCCATTTTATTAGCCAAATACCGCTACAAGTTAGTCAGTGACACAGTATGTAAACACACAACGTTCATTTATTCATTTTCCTTCAGTTTAATCCCTTGATTCATCAGGGGTCGCCACAGCGAAATGAACCACCAACTTATCCAGCATATGTTTTACACAGCGGATGCCCTTCAAGCTGCAACCCAGTACTGGGAAACACCCATACACACTCATTCACACGCATACACTACGGACAATTTTGCTTATTCAATTCAGCTATAGCGCATGTCTTTGGACTGTGGGGGAAACCAAAGCACGCGGAGGAAACCCACGCCAACATGGGGAGAACATGCCAACTGATCCAGCCGAGACTCAAACCAGCGACCTTCTTGCTGTGAGGCGACAGTGCTAACCACTGAGCCACTGTCACCACACACAAATTTAATTAAATAAATGTAAAAAGGAGTAAAGGAGTGGATTCATCATAATTTCAATTTTAAATTGTAAGTTTTTTCTGACCTCTAATGGTAAAATATATGAATTCTATTTTTAATAATCGCACTTTATAAAAACAGTCTGCAGAAACACTTTGATTGACATTCTCCCTTTGTACGTGTCAATTCTGATCAGTACCTGAAAGGGGCAGTTTCAAAGAATTATAAAACATTATTTATGTGTTTTTTTTTTACATGCACATCAGGGACTAGGCTGCACGATAGTGTAAACATCTGATATTGGGATCCATTCATTGATCTATCCATTCATCCGTCATGTTGTCTGTCCATTCATCCATCATTTTGTACATTTGTTTTGATTCATCCATCTGTCCATCCATGTCTTCCGTCCATCCATGTCCTCCGTCCAAAGTCATGACAGTAAGTTTTTTTTATGTTATTTTAACCCAATTTTTTTTGCACCTTTTTATTCACATTTTAACTATTAATAACAATCAAATTAAATCAAACCGACAGACGATGCCCATTTTATCAATACTAAAGAGAAGATCACATTTTTAAATAATAAATAATAGCAATGAATTAATACATGTGAATAGTAGTAAAATAATAACAAATAATAAAAAATTTATACGAAAAATAATGATATTCATTCATTCATTTTCTTTCCGGCTTCCTTTATTAATCAGGGGTCGCCACAACAGAATGAACCGCCAACTTATACAGCATACAGTTGAAGTCAGAAGTATTAGCCCCCCTTTGAGTTTTGTTTTCTTTTTTAAATATTTCCCAAATGATGTTTAACAGAGCAAGGAAATTTTCACAGTATGTCAGATAATATTTTTTTTTTCTGGAGAAAGTCTTATTTGTTTTATTTCAGCTAGAATGAAAGCAGTTTTTAATTTTTCAAACACCATTTTAGGGTCAAAATTATTAGCCCCTTTAAGCTATATTTTTTTCCCAAAAGTCTATAGAACAAACTCTCATTATACAATAACTTGCCTAATTACCCTAACCTGCCTAGTTAACCTAATTAACCTAGTTAAGCCTTTAAATCACTTTAAGCTGTATAGAAGTGTCTTGAAAAATATCTAGTCAAATATTACATACTGTCATTATGGAAAAGAGAAAATAAATCAGTTATTATAGATGAGTTATTAAAACTATTATTATTAGAAATGTGTTGAAAAAATCTTCTTAAACAGTAATTGGGGAAAAAATAAACAGGGGGGCTAATAATTCTGACTTCAATTGTATGTTTTACACAGCAGATGCCCTTCCAGCTGCAACCCAGTACTGGGAAACACCCATCCGCTCATTACGCTCATTCACACACATAGACTAAGGACAATTTTAGCTTACCCAATTCACCTATAGCGCATGTTTTTGGACTGTGGGGGAAACCGGAGCACCCGGCCAAAACTGGGAGAACATGCAAACTCCATACAGAAATGCCAACTGACCCAGCCGAGGCTCGAACCAGCGACCTTCTTGGTGTGAGGCGATTGTGCTACCCACTGCGCCACCGTGCTGCCCAATAAATATATAAATGATTAAGAAAAATAATAATACATAAATAAAAAGAAAAATTATTTTAAGTTAATCAAGTTTCAACTACATTTTTTTTCAAAGTTATACAGTTTAACTTGATATTTTAGTCCGTTTTAGTCTGTTTGATTGAAACAAGTTGAGATGATCAGAAAAGTTTAGGGTAGCAGATGTTATATTTTTACAGTGTATAAAATATTGCCTTTAAAATAATTATAAAAGCATTAAAAACTGCTTAATATACTTTTACCACAGCAGATTCTCAAATAATGACATGCATATTTATGTGACATTTAATTTTTTTTATGGATGATGAACTTTTCCTAATAATAACATCAAACTTAAATTTTCATTCTTTTTTTTTTTACTGATTGACATTTCACCTCCTTCTCAGACCTCTGAAGTGTGATTTAAAGAGCCCCTATTACACATTATAAAGGGTCATATTTCGGTTTTATGGGTCTCCAACAACATACTGATATGCATGCAAGGTCAAAAAACACTTTCATGGTCTTCTAATATGCATTTATTTTTACCTAATTATCCCAGCGACTCCCATATGAATCGTTCAGCGATTCATTTGTTCCCAAACCCCTCCTTAGCGCGAAGCTAATCTGCGCTGATTGGAGCGATGACAGCCTGTTGTGATTGGTCGACAGCGTTCAGCGCGAGACGGTAAAATGCTCAGCGCGGTTTATCAAGCCCCCAGGTCGCCAACATTGGTATAGGATTCGATCACAGCGGATGCCCGAAACATGCTTCATAGTAAACTTAATAACACCACAGTAAACAGTACCCGGTTCTCAACAGTGTTATTCAGACACCTCAGCCCTGAAAGCAGTGCAGTTAAACACCAGCATATTGCTCTATTCTTAAGTATGACGCACATTCAGTATTAATCCACACGGCAGCAAAAGCTAAACTATTCTGAACCTTGACCGCTGCACGTGTGTAGGAACAGCTAACGGTGGCCATAGCAACGACAAACGGCAGTGAAACGAGCTCACAAATACATTTAAATCTGCAAACAAAGCAGCACGCGTCGCGTTTTCAACGTGGCATTAGACGCGATATGAGAATATAAAGAGTTAACCTGATTCAGTACAAGCGGTTACAAGTAACAAAACATGTAGATCATTTCTACCAGCCCGAAGCCCAGCGTGCAGCAGCCTGCCTTTGTTTGACTGTGTGCCTAATAGACTGTCCTTATTTTGCCCACACCCTTGGTGTATTGTCTGTCCATTACAAAATGGAGGAAGAAACTAATCCATGAGCTGTGTACTGATAGATTGCCCATTGTAAGCGTGCAGATTTCTGAACCACTCCTTTTCCTCACACTTCCAATAATATCCAGGTAAGCACAGCGTCTTCATGACTTCAGGATCTGTTTGTCTTTGCTGCTGTGTTAGTGGGCGGGGCCGCAGGTTTAAATTGTCCCGGGTTTGCGCGTGCAACAATTGGGCGGGGCTTATGTTTCATATCCACGTCACGCCGAAACGCCTAAAGACTTGTTATCAAGACGATTCATTTAAACCACCGAGTCGACTTTTTTTTTTTAAGATGAATCAGTAGTTTTAAACACTGTCCACTTTCAGATTTAAGCCTTAGCTGGATATTTCACTTCACTTAGAGCTGTGTTACACACTACATGGGAGGTAATTTTCAAAAACCCATAATAGGGACTCTTTAAGTAAAGTCGCCCTGTTATTAATGAACCTGTGCATGTGTGTAAATAAAGACAGAAGCACAGAAGACCGTCTTCATGGCTATGAGCACAGAGAGCCGGTGATGCATGTAAAAGGGGTTTGCTATCAGTTCAGATAAGAGCTAGCATTAGCCGTGAGCATGTGTGTAGTTTGTTAGCTGTTCTCGTGTTGATGGCTCCGGTGTGTTTGGTCAGGACCCCTTCTTATCTGTCAGCCGCAGTTGGCAGAGTGTCACACACTCCTGCGGTGTGAATAGCAGCACTGCTGCATGTGTGCGTTTACAGTCGCATATGTGATGGTGTGTTTTATCACATACACTTAAAACACTTCAATGAACATGAACACATAGACATCATTGGACCATGTATACACAAACATGGCTGAAGCCTACGCTGTGACCCCCCTCCCCCACCTGGGTCAATCAGATCATCTTTCTTTGTTCCTCAGCCCCAAATACTCACCCCTCATTAACCGTGTGAAGCCATCAGTGAGGACCATCAAAGTGTGGCCAGCGGGGGTAGACTCCACACTCCAGGACAGGTTTCAACACACAGACTGGAGTATGTTTGCTTCCCAGGCCACATGTGGCTCTCGCACAGACATTGACAGCTACACTTCCTCTGTTCTGGATTACATCAACACCACCATTGACAGTGTCACAACCCAGAACAGATCACCACATACCCAAATCAAAAGCCATGGATGAACAAGGAGGTGCGCCTCCTGCTGAAGGCACGCAACACTGCCTTCAGATCAGGGGATGCACAGGCCTACAGCACTTCCAGGGCTAATTTGAAGAGGGGCATCAAAAAGGCCAAGCACTGTTACAAGCTAAAGCTAGAGGAGCATTTTTCCAACTCTGATCCTCGGCGCATGTGGCAGGGCATACAGGCCATCAGCAACTACAAACCCAGCCAGTCCACACCCACAGCCACAAATGTCTCCTTCCTGAACGAGCTTAATGACTTTTATGCCCGCTTTGAAAGAGACAATAAAGAACCCTACACCAGGATCACTTCCCTAACCGACCACTCACCCATCACACTCACCTCCTCAGAAGTCCACACCGCACTGAGTCGGATCAATGTGCGTAAGGCTGCTGGACCAGACGGTATTCCTGGGCGCGTCCTCAAAGCATGCGCAGAACAGCTCGCTGGGGTATTCACAGACATTTTCAACCTGTCCCTTAACCTAGCAGCTGTGCCAACATGCTTTAAAACCACCTCTATTGTGCCAGTGCCGAAACACTCCAGCCCAACATGCCTGAATGACTACCGCCCTGTAGCACTCACACCCATCATCATGAAGTGCTTCGAGCGGTTGGTCCTGGCACATCTGAAACACTCTCTGCCATCCACACTGGACCCACATCAGTTTGCTTACCGTGGCAACAGGAGCACAGAAGATGCAGTCTCCATAGCACTGCACTCTGTACTCACACACCTGGACAATAAAAACACTTATGCACGAATGCTGTTTGTTGACTTCAGCTCAGCATTTAACACTGTCATACCCTCTAAGTTAATGATCAAACTTAGAGACCTGGATATCGACACGTCTCTCTGCAACTGGGTTATGGACTTTCTGACTAACAGACCTCAGAATGTTAGATCAGACCACATCTGCTCCTCCACCGTCACACTCAACACTGGTGTACCACAGGGCTGTGTGCTGAGCCCCTTCCTCTACTCCCTTTTTACCATCGACTGTAGGCCTGTGAACAGTTCTAACACCATCATCAAATTTGCAGATGACACCACAGTGATTGGTCTAATCAGCAACAATGATGAGACTGCCTACAGGGAGGAGATACAGCATCTGGCCACCTGGTGCACCGACAATAATCTGCTCCTTAACACAGACAAGACCAAGGAGCTCATTGTGGACTTCAGAAAGGGACGAACAGGCTCACATGATCCCATCCACATCAATGGGATGGCCGTCGAGCCTGTCTCATCCTTCAAGTTCCTGGGGACCCACATCTCAAAGGACTTTTCCTGGACCACCAACACCTCCAGCCTGGTCAAGAAGGCTCACCAGCGCCTATTTTTCTTAAGGCAACTTAAGAAAAACCAGCTGTCATCAGCCGTCTTGGTGAACTTCTACCGCTGCACAATAGAGAGCATCCTGACGAACTGCGTCACAGTCTGGTATGGAAGCTGCTCTGTTGCGGAGCGTAAGGCATTGCAGCGGGTGGTGAAAACTGCCCAACGTATCACAGGGACCACACTGCCAACCATAGAGGACATCCAGAGGAAACACTGTCTGCGCCGAGCACGCAGTATTCTTAAAGATTCCTCTCATCCTGCTCACAGACTGTTTTCTCTCCTGCCTTCTGGCAGGCGCTTCAGGCTCCCCCGGACAAAAACCAGCAGACTAAGGAACAGCTTTTTTCCCAGAGCTGTCTCCCTCTTGAACTCTGCCCCACACTGACTCTTTGCCCCCCTGATACACCCCCACTCTCCTCATAACTCAGACTCCTCATAATCACTGCACTATTTAACATTTGCACATTTAAAAATTGCACATAATCATTGCACTGATTCATTTATTTGAACTGTACATACCCATGTACATTTGTAATTATGTACACACCCACTGTACATATACACTTGTAATTGTTTATATATCTGCACACTTCTGATTATTAATAGCAACCTGTACATCTATCCATCTATTGTAAATCTCTGTTCATAGCTAATACAACCTGTATATAATGTTCATAGTACATCCATTTGTAAATATCACCATAGTGTTTCTATAACTGCACTTTATAACTTATACCTATATCCTGCACTTGCTGCTATTGCACTCCTGGTTAGACCTAAACTGCATTTCGTTTCCTTGTACTTGTACATGTGTAATGACAATAAAGTTGAATCTAATCTAAAAAAAAAATCTAATCATCTACAGTTGAAGTCAAAATTATTCACCCTCCTGTGAATTGTTATTTTTTCAAATATTTCCCAAATGATGTTTAACAGAGCAAGGAAATTTTCACAGTATTTCCTATAATATTTTTTTCTTCTAGAGAAAGTCTTATTTGTGTTATTTCAGCTAGAATAAAAGCAGTTTTGAATTTTTTTTAAAGACGTTTTTAGGTCAATATTATTAGCCCCCTTAAGTAATAAATTTGTTTTCGATTGTCTACAGCAGGGGTGCCCAAACTCGATCCTGGAGGGCCGGTGTCCTACAAAGTTTTGTTCCAACCCCAATCAGACACACCTGGGCTAGCTAATCAAGCTCTTACTAGGCTTTCTAGAAACATCTGTGCAGGTGTGTTGAGGCAAGTTGGAGCTAAAATTTGCAGGACACCGGCCCTTCATGCAGTTGCATATCCCTTACCAGCCCTGACGCGCACCTCTCAAAAAATTTGACTACAAATCGCAATGACGCGTAGCGCAAGATCTGTGATTGGTTGGCTTGGTAACAGTGATCAGTGTGGGCGGTGCTAAGAGCCGCGAGCCTAATGGAGCGAGTGTTTACAATTGTGAGTCCTGTGAAGGAGGTCCAGATGTAAACTTTTGTTTTGTGTTTGTTGTGTGTCTGAGTGTGTGTGTGTGAGAGTGACCCTTAACGCACTTACCTTGATGTGTCTGAGAAAATTAAAATATGCATCTCAGCTCTCAGAACTACATGGGGTAAATAAAAACAAAGACTGTGTATTTATGCACCATCAAATGTGGTTATAATGTAAGGCAATAGGCAAAAACAGCTACATACAGTAAATTAGGGAGATAAAATGAAAATCTAACAATGCGTCAAAGCTAATGTTGTTCCTAATCGTTCACATGTCCAAGACATAATAAAAGGAAAAAAAAAATCCAGTTCACAATTCCTTTTTTTTTTTTGAAAATACATCATTTGTGTGTGTGTTTTTTCCCCCCACTAAATCTGTGACATCATTTATGAATTTGGCAATTAAAAAGAGTTAAATTTCTGGAATTTTCTAAAAAATTTAGTATTGTGATCAGGACTGAGGTTGATTAACAGATTTATGCAAAAAAAAGTTTTTATAAATATTTATCTGATGCATTTTTACAGCAGTTTAATTTAGTGGATGCTTTCATCCCTAACATAACAAAAGGGGTAGTAAATTTGAACAGTGCACAAGGGTTAAGACAGAATTTTAAGATTTGGGTAAAGTGTTTGGTGCATATAGAGTAGGGTTGGGCAATGTTGACCAATTTGGCATTGTACGATGTCTAATGTGAAACATCGCGATGGACGATGGCATCGTCGTCGTAGGCGGGGGTGGGGGTGGTTGTTGTTAAATATCAATTAATTCATAACGAATTTATTAATTGTAGCCTACCGTTTTCACTACCTGACCCACATGGTCTTTGCTTTACCCATAACCAAACCACAAATAAATAAATAAAGTTACACACAAATTACCACCTGTCAATCACTTTTTTCCGCGGGACTCTGGCATGAATAGGCGGAGTGATCTGTGTCATTATAGTGGCTTTTTCCCACAGCTGGTGGAGGAGACGAGAGTTCGTTTGGAGTTCAGTGTACTTTGTATTGTGATTGATGATAACTTCCTTATTTTATTATTATTATGAGGAAATAATAACAAGTAAAGATGCTAGTGCTCGACCGTTTTGGTCGCATATGCGCTAGGGGTTGGGCCGATAGACGATGCCATCGTCCATTGCGATGGCCGATAAACTTCACGATGCTGAGCCGGCATCACGATCTATCGCCTCGCCCCACATTTATATTGATATATAACTTATTATTTGCATGTCATCTTAATAGCAATAACGGTCTTTTCATGAGCTGTGTTAAATTTTACATATAGCTGCCGCTTGCACGGCTGACAGCATTGTGAGGATTATACAGTACCTCTTGTGCTTAAAATGTGTAGATTCAGTGGCAAACACTGTTACCTGCTACCCCCGTCCCACAGACTTTACAGTGAATGGCTTTAGTTATTTTCATAGTGGACTTAAAGCCACTGGAAGTCTTTTATCCACTCTTGGAAAAGTGTAAATGGTGGATTAACATTCAGCACATGATCACTAATAAAATGTGCCATTATTAGTAACTTTAGGTGGTTTCTAAAACTAAATCTGTCAGTGTTATTTTCATTCTCTCATCTTCAGCGCTTCACATTTTTGCGGTTGTAGCTCCTGTCATGTGAAGGCAGAAGGCATTGACTGAGTGATTGACAGCTGATATTAACCAGTCCATTCGCATTCAGTTCTAGCGCAGTGGGCCAATAAGAAGAGCACAAAGGCGGGGCAAGCATTGCAGGCTTTTTTTTACTTCAGCAAGTTCACATAACAACTATTTTAATCTGTTCCTGAGCGCTGCTTTTGGCGTCTTTAGGTGCAAAGATGCATCCTGCGTAAATGTCCGCGCACGCGGTGAGGATTTTGCAGTGAAAACGGGTCACACAGCAACAATTTATGCACTAGCACAAATGCTTTCAAATATATATTTTAGGTTGCATAAAATTTCGGGCGTATACGCCCTAGCATCTTTACTTGTTATTATTTCCTCATAATAATAATAATAATAATAATAATAATAATAATAAAATAAGGAAGTTATCATTAATCACAATACAAATTACACTGAACTCCAGCTGTGGGGAAAAAGCCATTATAACGACACAGATCACTCTGCCTATTCATACCAGAGTCCCGTGGAAAAAAGTGATTGACAAGTGGTAATTTGTGTGTAACTTTATTTATTTATGGTTTGGTTATGGGTAAAGCAAAGACCATGTGGGTCAGGTAGTGAAAACGGTAGGCTACAATTATTAAATAAGTTATGAATTAATTGATATTTAACAACAACCACCCCCACCCCCGCCTACGACGACGATGCCATCGTCTATCGCCGGTGTTCACATTAGACATCGTACGATGCCAAATTGGTCAACATCGCCCAACCCTAATATGCGGCCGAAATTTTATGCGACCTAAAAAATATTTGGAAGCATTTGTGCTAGTACATAAATTGTTACCATGCGACCTGTTTTCACTGCAAAATCCTCACCGCGTGAGCAGATTTAGGAGACATTTATGCAGAATGCATCTTTGCACCTAAAGACGCCAAACGCAGCGCTCAGGAACAGATTAAATCAGTTGTTATGTGAACTTGCTGAAGTAAAAAAGCCTGCAATGCTTGCACCGCCTTTGTCCTCTTCTTATTGGCCCACTGCTCTAGAACTTCCAGTGGCTTCAAGTCCACTATGAAAATAACTAAAGCCATTCACTGTAAAGTCTGTGGGACGGGGTTTGCAGGTAACAGCATTTGCCACTGAATTGACACATTTTAAGCGCGAGAGGTACTGTATAAAGCGGCAGCTAAATGTAATATTTAACACAGCTCATGAAAAGACTGTTATTGCTATTAAGATGACATGCAAATAATAAGTTATATATCAATATTAATGTGGCGATGGACCGTGATGCCGGCTCAGCATCATGAAGTTTATCGGCCATTGGCGATGGACGATGACATTGTCTAACGGCCCAACTCTAATATAGAGTGAAGACTGCTTCTACAGGTGGTTTGTCAAGCCACATAAAGCATTGCTTCATATCTGAAAAAAAAACACATGTAAAGTCTTGCTGTAATGATGGCTTAATTCTGAATTCGTCAGATTCAAACCATTCTGCGGGACACTGAAGGCTTTCTATCTGTCGGCTGAAATGAGACCCAGAGTACACAAGTGACCCAGTCGGAGTCCTGACCTCAACCCGACTCAGAGACTTTAGTCTGACCTCAAGATAGCAAGACGACCCAAGAACGTTGCAGAACTTAAACCGTTTAGTTTTCAAGTTTAGAGGAGGTCAGTTGAGTTCATATGCTTTTTCCCCTGCTGAATGTTTACACTGTGTTTTTTTGCAAAGAGATGGAATTGTTTGTTTTGTGATTTGCTTAAGCGAAGTGTGTTTGCCCATGTCTGATGAGTTGATTTGAAGAGCAGATCAAATTACATGGTAAATCCAAGCTTTATATATCAAAGATTGATGATTGCAGCTAATATGCACGCACACAAATAGATGAATTAAAATGTACATTTAATAACCTTTGTTATTTTGCACAATATTTACCCACTAAAATATCAGATAACATGCACTATAACAACCTATTATTATTAAATAGATGATGGATTGTTTAGATGCATGGAGATCGATGGATGAATGCAGGAATGAATAGGTAGATGGATGGATGGATTGATGGATGGTAGAGATGTATAGCTGACATGCTTGGATGGATAAATGAGTGCATGTTGGATGTATGGATTGAAGGATGGTAGAGCTAAACAGATGCTTGGATGGATGGATGGATAGATCGAAGGATGGTAGAGCTAAACAGATGCTTGGATGGATGGATGGATGGATTGAAGGATGGTAGAGCTAAACAGATGCTTGGATGGATGGATGGATCGAAGGATGGTAGAGCTAAACGGATGCTTGGATGGATGGATGGATGGATGGATCGAAGGATGGTAGAGCTAAACAGATGCTTGGATGGATGGATGGATGGATTGAAGGATGGTAGAGCTAAACAGATGCTTGGATGGATGGATGGATTGAAGGATGGTAGAGCTAAACAGATGCTTGGATGGATGGATGGATAGATCGAAGGATGGTAGAGCTAAACAGATGCTTGGATGGATGGATGGATGGATTGAAGGATGGTAGAGCTAAACAGATGCTTGGATGGATGGATGGATCGAAGGATGGTAGAGCTAAACGGATGCTTGGATGGATGGATGGATGGATGGATCGAAGGATGGTAGAGCTAAACAGATGCTTGGATGGATGGATGGATGGATTGAAGGATGGTAGAGCTAAACAGATGCTTGGATGGATGGATGGATTGAAGGATGGTAGAGCTAAACAGATGCTTGGATGGATGGATGGATGGATGGATCGAAGGATGGTAGAGCTAAACAGATGCTTGAATGGATGGATGGATGGATCGAAGGATGGTAGAGCTAAACAGATGCTTGTATGGATGAATGGATCGAAGGATGGTAGAGCTAAACAGATGCTTGGATGGATGGATGGATGGATGGATGGATGGATGGATGGATTGAAGGATGGTAAAGCTGAACAGATGCTTGGATGGATGGATGGATCGAAGGATGGTAGAGCTAAACAGATGCTTGGATGGATGGATGGATCGAAGGATGGTAGAGCTAAACAGATGCTTGGATGGATGGATGGATGGATGGATCGAAGGATGGTAGAGCTAAACAGATGCTTGGATGGATGGATGTATGGATTGAAGGATGGTAGAGCTAAACAGATGCTTGGATGGATGGATGGATCGAAGGATGGTAGAGCTAAACGGATGCTTGGATGGATGGATGGATGGATCGAAGGATGGTAGAGCTAAACAGATGCTTGGATGGATGGATGGATGGATGGATCGAAGGATGGTAGAGCTAAACAGATGCTTGGATGGATGGATGGATGGATCGAAGGATGGTAGAGCTAAACAGATGCTTGGATGGATGGATGGATGGATCGAAGGATGGTAGAGCTAAACAGATGCTTGGATGGATGGATGGATGGATCGAAGGATGGTAGAGCTAAACAGATGCTTGGATGGATGGATGGATGGATGGATCGAAGGATGGTAGAGCTAAACAGATGCTTGGATGGATGGATGGATGGATCGAAGGATGGTAGAGCTAAACAGATGCTTGGATGGATGGATGGATCGAAGGATGGTAGAGCTAAACAGATGCTTGGATGGATGGATGGATGGATGGATTGAAGGATGGTAGAGCTAAACAGATGCTTGGATGGATGGATGGATGGATGGATGGATTGAAGGATGGTAGAGCTAAACAGATGCTTGGATGGATGGATGGATCGAAGGATGGTAGAGCTAAACGGATGCTTGGATGGATGGATGGATGGATGGATTGAAGGATGGTAGAGCTAAACAGATGCTTGAATGGATGGATGGATGGATCGAAGGATGGTAGAGCTAAACAGATGCTTGGATGGATGGATGGATGGATTGAAGGATGGTAGAGCTAAACAGATGCTTGGATGGATGGATGGATGGATGGATGGATGGATTGAAGGATGGTAGAGCTAAACGGATGCTTGGATGGATGGATGGATGGATGGATCGAAGGATGGTAGAGCTAAACAGATGCTTGGATGGATGGATGGATGGATGGATTGAAGGATGGTAGAGCTAAACAGATGGATGGATGGATCGAAGGATGGTAGAGCTAAACGGATGCTTGGATGGATGGATGGATGGATCGAAGGATGGTAGAGCTAAACAGATGCTTGGATGGATGGATGGATCGAAGGATGGTAGAGCTAAACAGATGCTTGGATGGATGGATGGATGGATTGAAGGATGGTAGAGCTAAACAGATGCTTGGATGGATGGATGGATGGATCGAAGGATGGTAGAGCTAAACAGATGCTTGAATGGATGGATGGATGGTAGAGAGATGATTAACAGATGTTTAGATAGGTAGATGGATGGATGAGTGCATGATGGATGGATGTATATATCTTATATATATATATATATATATATATATATATATATATATATATATATATATATATATATATCTCATTCAGGTTTGGATGGATCAAGTGATAGATTGTAAACAGATGGATGGATGGATGGATGGGTGGATCAAGAGATAGTAGATAGAAGCATAGATAAATGAATTGATGGATCAGCGGATGGATTGGATTGAGGGATAGGTGCACAGATGGATGGATAGAAGGATGGTAGAGATATAGATACTAGATAACCTTGGATGGATAGATGGTTGGTGAATGGTATGTATATATATATATATATATATATATATATATATATATATATATATATATATATATATATATATATATATATATATATATATATATTAGACATGCTTGGATAGATCAAGAGATAGATTGTGAACAGATGGATGGATGGAGAGATGGATGGATTAAGAGATATTAGATCGAAGCATGGATGGATAAATGAATTGATGGATCAGCGGATGGATGGATTGGATTGAGGGATAGGTGCACAGATAGATGGATAGAGGTATGGTAGAGATACAGATACTAGACATTCTTGGATGGATGAATGGAGGATTGATGGATCGAGAGATAGATAGTAGACCTTCACTTGGATAGATGGTTGGATGGATTGATGAATTGATGCATAGATGGATGTCTTAATTGATTTATGTATGGATAGAGGGATGGTAGCGAGAAAGATATCAAACAAATGCCTAAATGGATAGGTAGATGGATGGATGGATCAAAAGATGGATAGACAAATGCATGGATGGATGAATGGATTGGTGCATGGATGGATGGATAAAATGATGAACGGATGGAAGAAAGATAGACAATATACTGTACATGATTGGATAGATAGATAGATAGATAGATGCAAACATGCCATTTGTCTCCTACAGTAAAGCTGCACATCAGAGCATCAGACGTGTTTATTATGAACTCTTTAAACACATCATATGATCAGTTGCACCTGCTGTGCTCCAGCTCTTCTGTTCCTGAGGGCATGTGTTTACTGTCCGCCTTTCATCCACAATAATGTCTTTGACGCAGCGTGTGCTTTGTTCATTACAGACGTGTGCATATACTGTGTTTTGCAGGCAGTGGAGCCACAGCAGTCGTCCAGGCAGCTCTTTGTAGCCCCCGACAGGAGCGCGTGGCCATCAAGAGAATCAACCTGGAGAAGTGCCAGACCAGCATGGATGAGCTGCTGGTGAGGAACTGCATGCAAACAGCTCTGACTACTAGGCTGCACAATATATTGTTTCAGCATCGATATCGCAACGTGTGCATATGCAATAGTCACAATGCATATATATGCAATGTTACGTTAGAATTGTTGCTTCAAAGTTGATGCAGAGAAATTTTATAATTTGCATGTTTTTAAGGCCTGAGAGAGATTAAAGTATTCTGGTACAAAATTATTTTACCAATTAGAAGCTTAATAAGGAATAATACCTTGAATTATCTATACCAGGGGTTCTCAACCTTTTTCACTGCGGGGCCCACTTTTTTCTCCAATCAATTTTTGAAGGCCCACCTGTGTGACATAAAAAAAAAAAAATGTTTGTATGAAATGCTCATTTAAATCTTCATTTATTAACAAATTTTATTTTATGATTTTGTTATATTATATTTTATTTTATTTTATTTTATTTTATTTTATTTTATTTTATTTTATTTTATTTTATTATATTATATTATATTATATTATAATATATTATATTATATTATATATTATATTATATTATATTTTGTTATATTATATTATATTACATTATATTATATTTTATTATATATTATATTTTATTTTATTTTATTATATTTTATTATATTATAATATGTTATATTTTATTATATATTATATTATATTATATTTTATTATATTATATTTTGTTATAATATATTATATTACATTATATTATAATTTATTATATATTATATTATATTTTTTTATATTATATTTAATTATATATTATATTTTATTATATTATATTATATTATATTATATTATATTATATTATATTATATTATATTATATTATATTATATTATATTTTGTTAAACTATATTATATTATATTATATATTATATTATATTATATTTTATTTTATTATATCTTATTATATTATTTTAAATTATATTTTATTATATATATATTATATTATATTATATTATATTATATTATATTATATTTTATTATATTTTATTTTATTATATCTTATTATATTATATTATATTATATTATATTAAATTATATTACATTTTGTTATATATTATATTATATTTTATTATATATTATTTTATATTTTATTATATTTTATTATATTTTATTATATTATATCTTATTATTTATATTATATTATATTTTATTATATTTTATTTTATTATTTTATTTTATTTTATTTTATGGCAACGCGGTGGCGCAGTAGGTAGTGCTGTTGCCTCACAGCAAGAAGGTCACTGGTTTGAGCCTCGGTTGGGTCAGTTGGCGTTTCTGTGTGGAGTTTGCATGTTCTCCCCGCATTCGTGTGGGTTTCTTCCGGGTGCTTCGGTTTCCCCCACAAGTCCAAAGACATGTGGTACAGGTGAATTGGGTAAGCTAAAATTGTCCATTGTGTATGTATGTCTGTTAATGAGTGTGTGTGGATGTTTCCCAGTGATGGGTTGCAGCTGGAAGGGCCTCGGCTGCGTAAAACATGTGCTGGATAAGTTGGCGGTTCATTTCGCTGTGGCGACCCCTGATTAATAAAGGGACTAAGCCGAAAAGAAAATGAATGAATGAATAATTTAGCTATAGTGAGCAGTAGACACTTTCTCAAAAAACACAATTCTTACAGATTAAACACATTTTTGCCAACTTAATGCTTCCATTATAATTGTTTTCCCTGTCGAGAAAATGAATGAGTTTCTTCAGCAAACATGTCACATTAAAGGATTTGGAGTTGAATAAATCACATTTAATGTGCCTTAAACATGTTGCAGATGCTGCCACTGAAGTCAAGTCAATCCTTCATCACAATTATGTGTATAACAATTCATCATTAGCCAGCAGTTACTGTTGTGACTGCCCTAGTTTCTCATCAGTGTTTCATATCTGTCACACACAGACACGCACGCACGCACGCACACTCATGCTTCTGTCATAGTATGCTTTTACTACTGTATACACACACACACACACACACACACACACACTTGTATAGTACTCACACATGCACACACACACACTTCATAGTACAGTACTTTTCCTACTGTATTCATACACACACACACGCTTATAGTACTCACGCATACACACACACACACGCACACACAAACACACACACGCACACACACACACCCACACACACACACACACACATATAACTTTTTTCCTTCTGTAATCATACACACACTAACACATTTATTATCACACACACACAGACACGCACGCACGCACACTCATGCTTCTGTCATAGTATGCTTTTACTACTGTATACACACACACACACACACACACACACACTTGTATAGTACTCACACATGCACACACACACACTTCATAGTACAGTACTTTTCCTACTGTATTCATACACACACACACGCTTATAGTACTCACGCATACACACACACACACACGCTCACACACACACACACACACACACGCACATACACCCACACACATACACACACACACACACACACACACACACGCACACACCCACACACACACACACACATATAACTTTTTTCCTTCTGTAATCATACACACACTAACACATTTATTATCACACACACACACACACAAACACACACACACACACACTCACATAATGCTTTTCCTTCTGTAATCATACACACTAACACATTTATTAACACACACACACACACAAACACACACACACACACACTCACATAATGCTTTTCCTTCTGTAATCATACACACTAACACATTTATGAACACACACACACACACACACACACACACACACACACACACACACACACACACACACACACACACACACACACACACACACACACACACACACACACACTTGTATAGTACTCACACATGCACACACACACCCTTCATGCTTCTTTCATAGTACAGTACTTTTCCTACTGTATTCATACACACACACACGCTTATAGTACACACACACACACACACACACACACACACACACACACACACACACACACACACACACACACACACACACACACAACGCTTTTCCTTCTGTAATCATACACACACTAACACATTTATGATCACACACACACACACACAAACACACACACACATACACTCACACACACACTCACATAATGCTTTTCCTTCTGTAATCATACACACTAACACATTTATGAACACACACACACACACACACACACACACACACACACACACACACACACACACACACACACACACCCAGCAGGCCTTTCACTCTGACTCTCCCGCTTGAGTTGTTCTGCATTGATCTTTGTTTTGCTGCAGTGAGATTGGAAGCTGATGGTTTGATTAATGACTGTTCCACCGCAAAAACAAGTTTATTCCAGGAGATGGGGCTCCGCTGTAAACATCTCTCCCATTCACTCTCACATCGGCTGACACAGAAATATGGCTTTGTGTAAATTTATGCTGAACCCAGACGCCACATGTCTAATGCACTGTTTCCATTTTCTTGGGCTTGACGTCCTGCAGCTTTGATGGTAAAGCCTCATATTGAAGGAGATTTCTTCAGCTGTTTGTTGAGCTACTTGCACACGCAAAGCAGGTTTTACTGCACCAAGGTTATTATAGTTAACGAAAATGAACGAATAAACGAAAACTAAAATGTAAAATAATTGTCGTTAACTAAAATAAAAATAAAAATGAGAGTTTTTGAAAAAACTAGAACTAACTGACACTGTATTGTGTACATATGAAACTAACTAAAATTATAGCAAAAACCTCCTTCGTTTTCGTATTTGTGAATGTATTTAATACATAATCTCACTGTAAGCCGTTTAGAAGTAAATCTAATTCGCGCTGCAGGTGTTTGACCCTTTCGCACCTCAGAGTCTGTAATCCTGCTGCCATTGGCCAGATCGAGCCGGTTCTCCTCCAGTCAGTCCTCGCTGTTGCTCCCGCGACAAAAACAACGAATGGACATGACAGCAGCACGGGGACACCACTATGCTGTATTTACACCAGACGCGGAACGCGCGGAAAAATCGCGCTATTCCAGCATAAATAGACGCGTGACATTTGAGTTTACTCGCTTCATTCGCGCGTCAAATCCGCTTCGTTCACGCGTCAAATCCGCTTCATTCGCACATCAAATTCAGTTCAGAACAGACACGGATTCGTGTCATGGGCAGGGCTTCTGTCTGCCCGGTGACTGTAGCTTTGTTGCTAAATGGCTAACATTTTATAATGCTAAGTTATTTTATTGAGAAAATAACTGTGTTTATGTACTTTTATGAAGGCTGAAAAACAGCGTTGTAGCAGTGTCTGAGTCCACTAGATCCTTTCAGAGGTGCACCCAGCTCTGTGAGCTCATAAACTTCTCCAGAAACTTAACCTGGATGACGAAGGCTTTCAGCGGTGCTTCTGACTGAGCCGAGCCCACTTTGATGAACTGTTGTCTGTGTCGGCTTGAGGATTTCCCCCAGGACACCAACAGCAGGTGCTACGTCACAATCACGCCCCCACAAGAGCAAGCTCCTGATTGGTTAACGCGGCGCGAATGTCCGCAGAAGTTCAGATTTTTGAACTCGAGCGTTTCGCGTGTTAATCGCATCAAACGCGCAAAATGCTCAATTCGATTGGCGCCATTCGCGCATATCGCGACATCCGCACCATTCGTGCTGCAGGATGTCTATTCGCACGTTTGCATTGACTTAACATGTAAATCACTCGCGCTTGATGCTTCTTCCGCGACTGGTGTGAACGCAGCATTACAGGGACTTACAACTATTACTTTAACACATGTGTGCCCAATAATGGGTTTTATTTCTGTATCGCGATCGCGAACGAATCTTTTTAACCGGATCTTCTAAGTGAACCGGTTGAACTAGTTCACCAAAGCGAACTGAATCATTTGAAACAATTCGCGTCTCCAGTAAGCACTTATCCACAAACTACTTACTTTTTAACAAGCCTAATACCCATCTCTGACTCGAAGTAATCCAATATAAACTCTCATTCAGGTATTAGAACAGTAACGTTACACTGAGATCAAATTTGAGAAGCGGTGAACCGATAATACTGCGCATGTTTGATTCAGTGAACCAAACACAAACAGCACATGACAGCCTGCTGTGACTGAACTAAACTTGAACAACAGCACCGCGGGCAAACCGAGGGCTTAATGAGAGGATCGAGTGAAAAAAACGTAAGTTTACTTCATAACAGAAAATTGTAATGGAATTTAAATAAGAGAATCATGCTTCAGTTGGGTTACAAAACTTTACTGTTAGACATTTTTCAGATCATTGTGATGTTTTACTGACTGAAATGACTATTGCTGACTATATTTTGGTATGTTGAGTCCAAACATCTGCGTTAAATATCTGAACTTCCCATCACTACTGTGTATCTAACCTCAGAGCAGCCTTGCACACATACTGTATTTAAGGCTGCTATCTTGTAGTCTGTTGTATTTGAATTTGAGGATAGGTATGGTATTGGTAGATGACAGTGTTCATGTGTCCTCTAAATACAGGTTTCAAGAAATGTATGGCTGAGTTTTTATTATACAATATTTATTCTATTGATTTTGAATCTTGCACCTAACAAATATCCTTATTTAGAAAAAACTAATAATAACTAAACTAAAACTAATACTGAAACTAATAAAAACTACACTAAAACTAAGTCATTTCAAAATAAAGTAATAAAAACTAGTAAATCTGCCTCTAAAAACTAATTAAAACTAACTGAATTTGAAAACAAAAAGTCAAAACAAAATAGAAACTAAAACTAATGAAAAATCCAAAACTATTATAACCTTGTGCTGCACATGTTCATGCTTGAGGTTTGCTTTAGTATTGAAGCATTAATTAGCTCTTTATTTTTCAATGATAAAAATATACATTTGTCAGATATGCTGAAGTTAAGATTCCCTTCAAATTAGGGCTGCATGAAAATTTGGGAAAATTTTCATATTGCGATTCTTGAGGTCAACATTGCGATATGCGATTGTGATTTATAAGTGGTATTGTGAGTCAACTTTATGGGTTTTTAAAGGGATGGTCCAGAGTTTATTTTTAAGGTTTGGTTGTGTTTATAAGATGCAAAGCAATGTGTGCTCATGCTTCACTTGTAGAAAATTACATTATTTTTTTCATATATCTTACTTTGATTATATACAGCTACTCTGCTAACATGAAAACGACTGTCATATTTCCTAGCTTCTCTGAAAGGCCCGCCCTCAAGAGGCTCTGATTGGTCAGCTAACATAATGTGCTGTGACTCATCGATCCACTCCACGTCACCAGAAAGCACTACGAGCACGCACTTTTGCACTGTGTAAACACTGTACAGTAGGTGCGTCCCAAATCGCGTACTTATGCACCATTCTACGCCATTTTGTAGTATAAATAGTGTAAAAAGTGCGTTCACATTGTAAACTCTAAAAATAATGAGTGCACTTTAATTACCCGGATGATGCACTCATTCCACCGGCAAAGTGAAGTGTGGAATGTTGGACACTTCACGCACTCAACGACCGCAGCTTTGCTCACATAGCAGAAGGGCCGGTGTCATGAGAAATCGGGTCCCCCCTGACAATTGGGTCCGCCTAGGACCCTGGGTGATCCTATTGGTTCACTGGAGTTGTATTAGGTATAGTTTGTAGCGCCTGATTAATATATATATATATATAATGTGGCATGTGTTGTGGCATGGAGAATTCGTCTTTCGTGCTTTTATGTTAGATAAACTTGCTACCATTTCTTATGTAAATATATAATGTTACATATAAATACATAAAAACATCAAAAAGGCTTCATTAAATGTTTAGAACCGTTTCCATTATTTTAACTATGCATGTCTTTAACTTGTACTTACCAATAATAATGTTATTAATATGATAAGTGTTGTTAAAATAATGTTACTAATATGGTAAGTGTTAAAATAGTGTTACTAATATGATAGGTGTTGTTAAAATAAAGTTACTAATAGTATTATATAATATAATAATAATAAATAATAATAATAATAATAATAATATTGACTATAAAAAGCACTTTTGATCAGGCATTAAATGCAGACGACCTAAGCGGGGTCCTAAGCGGACTCGATTGCAAGGGGGACCCGATTTCTCATGACACCGAATTTTGGATTGTGAAAGCAAAATTCTTCTACTAGAGTGATTATAGCGCCTCCCGATGGTGAATGCGGTTATACTCATGGCAGGTATAAATTGGTAGTTTGGTCATTTATTTCTTAATTTGGCAACAGTCAAACATCATCAGGGAAACATTTTGAACTTTCGCTTAGTAAAAAACATTAGTGTTCCATTTGGGACGACACTACATACATATACTATGCTGTTGAGTGTGTAAGTGCATAAGTGCAAAGTGTGCCATTTGGGATGCAGCTTGTCAGTCAGTGTAGCTGTTAGCCGTATCAGTTTAAGCCTGAATCAGACAGAAAATGAAGAGGACATAGCTGAACCTCACTCCTGCTCTCTAAAATAAAATCTGACAAGTGTCTTTCACATATATTTGGAATAAGCTTGTGTGAGTAATATGAAACCTTCACATATCTTTTGCGAGTTTGTTATTTGAGCTGTTGAACGCATGGAAAGCGGCTGCATAGAGAGACACTGCAGCGCTGCTGAAGATTGTGGCTGTTTACAGCGGTTTGACGGATAAATATGAATTTGCAGGTAAATTGTTAACGGTGCCAAACAGCATTTCCTGTTGTTTACATCCTTGTTTACATCCTCGCTACAACATACTGCTAATGCTAGAAACTGAGCATGTAATTGATCAACTTTAACAAATAAAGATACTTACAGGTTGTGTCTCACAATCCACAGCTTTTGCTATTATGGTTGGAGCTGCTCCTTCTTTGAGGAGTTTTTAGCCGAATCCAGCACTGAACTGAGAGAGATTCTGGAAGCTCTCCTTTGTCAAATGCTAGAGCTATATCTTTATTATAATTCTCTGGAACACAATTAAAATTAAACTGTAAGCCCTTCTCTCTTTGTGTCATGTCCTTTGGAAGCCCAAATACAGAAACAGAAGAAGCTCTGTGGCAATAGCTTATGGTGAATGCATGTAACCTGAAGCGTTTGTGATCTCACTAGCCCGGATTAATTTTTTTGTAGTCCCCAAACTTCGTTCGCTGTAGGCTTTGCTAAGCTAACTCCGTAAAAGCCAATGTCTCCCTTTGCATTGAACCTTGAGCGTCTTGCATTCAGAGATGTTGCAGAGATGTTCACACAGCTACATTACACATCTACTACAGTTTAAAATATCATATCGTAGTGGACCACCCCCAGAAAAGTGCACACATATATTAGTAACGATGAAGAATTTAAGATTCACCAATTACAATTTTCTTGGCTGATTCTGATTTCAGATTTGTAGGTGTGACCTGCTGATACGGATTTTCATAGTTTTCTATGAACTATAGCTATAATAAATTATTAATTATAATAATAATCATAATAATAATTAGAGCACTGGGAAATGGTCTGTGTGGATCAGTGAGCTTCGCTTCTGCTGATGTGAGTGAGAGACTGCTAGTGTTATGTACCTGTTCAGCATAGATATATTCACATTAGATGTCGCCTACGCTATTGTTGTGTATTGGAAGGAATGCGTTAATAGAGCTGCCATTTTAGTACAGGGTAGCGCTCCTTATAAATGAATGTGGGACCAAGGTGCAATGTAGGACTGGCCATCCAGAGCCAGGGATATATACACATAGATACAGTTGAAGTCAGAATTATTAGCCCCCTGTTTATTTTTTCCCCAATTTCTGTTTAATGGAGAGAAGAATTTTCTCAACACATTACCCAACATAATAGTTTTAATTACTCATTTCTAATAACTGATTTATTTTGTCTTTGCCATGATGACAGTAAATAATATTTGACTAGATATTTTTCAAGACACTTCTATACAGCTTAAAGTGACATTTAAAGGAGTAACTAGGTTAATTAGGTTAACTAGGCAGGTTAGGGTAATTAGGCAATATGGTTCATAAAAAAATTTAAAACTGCTTTTATCCTAGCTGAAATAAAACAAATAAGACTTTCTCCAGAAGAAAAAATATTATCAGACATACTGTGAAAATTTCCTTGCTCTGATAAACATAATTTGGGAAATATTAAAAAAAAACATTCAAAGGGGAGATAATAAATCTGACTTCAACTGTACATATATCTATGACCAGGAGTTTTCCCGGTGGTCAGTATGCAAATATTTTATTTAAATTACAAAAATGATAATTTTACATCACTTTTCTACATCGATGGATACATAACCGCACAGGCATTCCTGTCAACGAGCATGTGTTTGTGTGCATGAAAATGTATTATCCTTAGTTTGATCTAATCCATGTCCTGAAACACTCCTCCTCTCCTGTTCACTTCTAATTGTAATGGAGGGAGCCATTCTTTTGTGAATGAATCTCTGTTATGAACGACTCGTTCACTTAGTCGACAATAGGGCTGGGTGATATGGCAAAAAAAAAAAAATCTAGATTTTTTCAAAAAGTTTGACCGATTCACGATTTCGAATTTTTTTTTTTTTTTTTTTTTTTTTTTTAATTAAATTTTTTTTACTGTGTAACTACCTTACCAGCTTACCTTGTTCATTTAAATTTAAATAAATGCTGAAACTAGTTTTTTTCATGCTCACTTGTAAAAGAAAAGCAACCGTGTGACTAAACGCGGTTATGGCACTCTCTCATATAGGCATGCTAAACATAGCTACAATAGAAGTCACAGCACCCGTATTTATGTAGAGGTCATATGTTGTGCAGCTTTGGGCAAATTTTATTTGGAGAGAAAATTACCAAAATGTAACGTGAAGATTGAAAAGGATTGGAGGGGAAATAAATATTTCAAATCTCTGTACATAACAGAAAAATAAACAATGATAATGCAACAATAGTTTATCTGTATTAGTGGCATGGCAGAAATATATATTTAGACAGGCCTTGTCAAAGTGAGCGGGCACTTTCACTAATAAAAAATATAGCACTTAAATTATTTCATAACAATCAATTAAATAACAGCGGTTTTATTTTAAAAGTTGGTAATGATATAAAATATACTACATTTTGATGGTAAAATATAACCATTTAAACGATTTCAGTATTCAAACATTAAATAACGAATGCATCAAGTTAAATATAAAAAAACGAATGAAACAACACATAGCATATCAGGATATAAAGGACTATATTTAGCAGAATGCTGCTCTTTTTATCTTTGTAATTTTATAGTTTTATTTTTGTTATTTTAATTATTTTTTGTCTTCATAAATAACTAAAGAGCTATAGACAAATATCTGCTTGACGTTTTAGAAAATATTTGTGCGTAGCTCCACCACCCAGTATATATTAAAGATCACCGTGAAAAAAAAAAACCCACAGAAACCTGTTACATATCTATCTATATTTAAATGTCTATCTTATATTTAACTGAATCATATAACAGCCTATAGCTG
Source organism: Danio kyathit (assembly GCA_903798195.1). Classification (NCBI taxonomy): domain Eukaryota; kingdom Metazoa; phylum Chordata; class Actinopteri; order Cypriniformes; family Danionidae; genus Danio; species Danio kyathit. The sequence goes on from LR812527.1 coordinate 59,710,431, forward strand.
AAATGTTGAAAAGTGCTCAATTTGTTTTTATAAAACATTTGTCGATACGTATTGATATATTTTTTGGAGTACAAACTACCGACATTTAAGAATCCATATTTATTTTATTCATTCATTCATTTTACTTGTTTATTGGTGCACATATGGGTTATGATTTAATTCAAACAGTACCTTGGACAGCTACTCTGCCACTCCGTAATTCAAGCAAAAGTCCAAATTAAAGAAAGATTTGACTTTCTGCGGTGACCGACATTTACAACACGCCGTAACCATCCTTCAGGTGGTGCGCGGGTATAATGTACAAAACCAGACGTCTGGGCTTTGAATTAGGTGCAATTATTTCCTCGTGTGTGTGTGTGTGTGTGGAGAGATGGGTGAGCCGGCCAAAGTGACTAAAAGCGATCTAGAAAGTTAAGTTGGTTGCCCACACCTCTGCCTGTCAAGCCTCCTCTCCTCGCACGCGCGCCTGTCTCGCAGCTCACGCGCGCCTGTCTCGCAGCTCGCGCTGGAGAGACAGACGGCTTCGGGGACGCGAACAACAGCATGACGCGCGTGGAAACATTAGCGAAGCTGGCTGGCTGACTGCCGTTGCCCTGGCATCGGGGCTGTTGTTGCTCTAGCGGGAAAATGTCCCGGTGTTCCCAATGGCCAGTGCGCCCTGGCGCGCTTCCGCTAAACCAGCTGTGGTAGCTCATCAACAGAGCCGCGACGTCAGCACAATTCAGCACCGTTGTCTAACAGTTTAGAACGGTTTGGCACGATAGTGGAAAAGCGGCTTTAATATTTTTATTAAACAATCGCGATTCCTCGTTTTTGTAAAAAATAAAATCGTCTTAAAACGTAAATTCGAATTAATCGAAAAAATCGCCCAGCCCTAGTCGACAATAATGCAAGTTTCTGGCACCGCAGCATCTTATCATATTTCATTTACAATGTTTACTGATTTTATTCAACAAAACTAGCATAAGCCTAGTATTTATTGCGAGTTGGTGCTAATTTGCCTTATGATCAGTGCAGTAAGAGACTGTATTATCATCAATATCATCAAATATTTGTTTAGGACAAATGTTCATAACATAGAAAAACGAAATCTTACCTATGAAATGTTCTGCCTTTGTGCTTTGTTTGCTCGTTACTACACCTGTACGATGTGCTAAAGTTCAGCATCTTCAGATTGGCTTTAGTCTTGATTAGTGCGGTTGAATGACATTTGTCCTGGGAGCGCTGTACAAATGTGGCGGCGCTATTGACGCATGCTCAGTGTCTGTATGTGATATCTAGTTTATATATCTATGCCTATTCAGGTGAGGAGCTCCAGCAGCTCAATCACTCTTCGTCTAGATTTCATTGTGTCCACCAGCGCGAGTCAGCATCTAAGTTGTGTGTGTCACAGACAAGACTGGATATCAAACAACTCTGTTCACCCGTCGTCAGAAAAGGAACACATAAAGTTACTCTTAGTCTGAACTGGGTACTTAGGCGGAGGTGATTGAAGAGTAATGAAGTTTGTTTTCTAACAGATCGGAGCAGATGACTAAAATTAGCTGATTCCTTGTTTTTGGTCAGTCGATCAAATTGAAATATATTTGCCTCCCAATATGATAACCCTAATGTGGTATGAAGATTTGTGTTTGTTTGTTGTGTTAGTGGCACGGAAATCAGTAAACTGCTCTCAGAAAGTATATGTCGTTATTTATTTAATATAATCACAACATTGCTCTGTGGTAACAGCACAGTTGCTGACATTGCGATTGCTATACGATTAATCGTGCAGCACTACTTCAACTTAAAAAAATGTTTATTATAGTATTTCTATACTGAGAATTTTTCTGTAGAATCTACAATAACTTACTGGCAGCAGTTTGCCAGTAACCTACTGTAAACCAATTACAGCAAAAGTACTTTATTTACATTTACAGCATCATTTATCTTACTGTATATGTGTTTTCAGTATTGCACATATTTAATGTAAATATACAGCCATTTTCACAATGCAACTTTAGAATACAGGAACTGTAATAAAGGTATACAGAATACAGCATTTGGATTTTTGAATCATTTCAATGATTTGTTGAAGCAAATTGATTGAGTTTGTTGAAACTGATTCTTTTAAAGTGAATCAAAATTATGATTTTTTTTCTTTTTTATATATTTTAATAAGTACCAGTCAAAGTAAGTATGTTGTTGACTTTTTATGCAAATATATACCATATCCTATATAACATACCACATATATAGGTCACCCATATCTTGGCCTATATATTTGTATGTATATATGTTTACAAAAAATATGTAATAATACATATATTTTTTTAATCCTTTCAATGATTTCAAATTGATTGAGTTTGTTGAAACTGATTCAATAAAAGTGAATCAAAATGTTTTTGATGAATTTTTCTTTTATATATATCTTAATAAGTACTGTCACCTGGCCTTTCCATTCATTAACCAAGATCAGACAACCTGAAACCTCCCCTAGACCATCCAAATTGTATGTGTCCATGGTCCTGCTTTTATACATATTTTTCCCCCACCTCTGTGTACCTGTCATCATCTTAGGAAGTATTTACTGAAAGGTCAACTATATGTTTAGGTGGTCCCGTTATTCTTGGCTCTGCACTCTTTGCAATGCAAGCATAGGCTGTATTCATAAATTGTCATGCTGGTACAATAATTTGATAATATGTCACTCATTCTCCTGAATACCTCTTACACATACAGTGCATCTGGAAAGTATTCATAGTGCTTCACCTTTAGCACAAACAAAGCAAGGCTGGGGAAGGTTACAGAAATATTTCCGCTGCTCTGAAAGTTCCAATGAGCACAGTGGCCTCCATCATCCGTAAGTGGAAGATGTTTGGAACCACCAGGACTCTTACTAGAGCTTGCCGGGCATCTAAGCTGAGTTTTTTGTTTGTAATAAATTTGCAACAGTTTCATAAAATCTCTTTTTTCACATTGTCATTATGGGGTTTTGTGTGTAGAATTTTGAGGAAATAAATTAATGTAATCCATTTTAGAATAAGGCTGTAACATAAAAAAAAAAGTGAAGAGCTATGAATACTTTCCGGATGCACTGTACATGGCTTTATATAGGTGTTTTTCATATATAATCAGTGCTTTACATATTCAGTTATTCTACAGCATAGCTTCTCAGGTGTTATTCTACAGCATACAGTAGCTCCTCATAGCAGGCTCCGGCACCTCTGTGGGCTCATTTTACATATACCATAGCAGGGCTTAAAGTATTCCGGCACCGTGCCGAATCTCCTGCGTGTGGCCGTGAGGGAATTTTTTTATTTTATTTTAGAGCCTGCGGATGAGGTTTAAATAGGGATCCTTAAAATAGCCGATTAACCGTTAACCGAAAGGGTGCATTTGTAACCGATGAATAGTATCAGTTAAACGATTAAAAAATATAATTTTTTTATAATATTGGTGCGCCTCGCGTTTTTGGAACGGAAAGCCGTGCTCTTTATGAACGGCCCCTAAATGTGCAACAAATATTTGTTAACTCGCGGAACAGTAACACATGCAAACACACGTGTCTACAGACTTATTTTGCAAGAAGCAAAATGAAAGAAGGATATTTCTGGTCACAGTTTGACACAGATGAGTTGACATGAACCAGCGATGATGCTGACGCCTCTGTGCTGTTTGGAGCCACGTCATAAACTTCACAAACAGGCTATGATGATTTAGTGTACAACCAACAAACCAAGCTTTTTTCCATTCGGAAAATGAGTTATAGGTAGTACTTATATGATATCAGTTTTTAAAATAGCCTACATAATATACGAATCAAACAAATCCAAAGATTTTCTTGATTTTTGTATAATGATAACTCCACACCAAACTGAGGCTTTCATTTTACAGCTTATAAAACATGTATGCAAATGAATGCAATATCTATGTATATATATGTCAATATATATGTCATTTTCTTTCATCACACGCAGCGCGGGCACACATGAACTGCGAGTGAGACGGAGGAAATAAGTCATAATCATAAGACATAATCTTTAATCTAATGACTTTTATTAAAATGTTGACAGAGGTTTTGTGAAATAAAAATAACATGCAAAAAATAAATGCATGTTTCCTGTGAAATGATCGATTTGAGGTAGCCTGATATTTTTATTTGACGGAAGAACATTATTGGACAAACAGCAAATCCTCAGCCTCCTCCACTGTACCAGCTCCATCTTCTGGTCCAAATGTCTTAAAAAGAAAGAGTTTGCAGGACTTTGGTTACAACCCAGAAAAAAAAAAAAAAAAATAAGTGATAGGTTGATTTCACTTGATTTCACTTCTTCTTTAGCACTTTGAGGACTTGTTATTTAAACACTCTAAGCACCCCCCCTCCCCTCCAAATAAAAAAAGTTCAGGCTCAGGATTTTTTGTACTTTAACCCTTGCCATAGTATCTTTAGTTCACAATAAACAATAAAAAATCTTCTTCAGTACCATTCAGAGTAACTAAGTTGTTGACTTTTTATGCAAATATATACCCATACAGTATATCACCCATATCTTGACATTTTGTTTGGAAAAAAAAGTGGGATGCTTTTTAATATGCTTTCTTTGTTTATAAAATCACCGTGATGTGTGCAACAAATTGAGACCTTAAAATAGGTTTCATTTTTATTGACATGTTTGGTAGATGGGGGTGGGGGAGGGATTAGTTAGCTTTTGCCTCCGCATCCATGTCAACATGCCCATCTACCACACTGTTTGAATCCGCACCTTCGTTAAAACTTTGTTCACTGTTTTGATCAGCTTCTCTAATCGCTTCAGGCACACTGAAAACATTTTGTTTCTCCAATCCGTTCAAAACAGCAGCTTTAATCTCACGTTTTAACAATTGCCGATTAACAGAGGTTTGGAAGTGATCAGCTATTAATAACAAATCGTCTTTCTGAAATTTATCGATGAGATCCAATTATGGATTCTCAATAAACTGAAGCACTAATGAAGACATCGCGAAGCTTAACGTTACCAACCAACTACACAAAAATATCAAACTTGTAACACTCACCTATCATCAATATTTCCACAATGTTTGTGCCAGGTCACAACAGCTATTGCCAGTGGAAAATATAGGCTACCAAAAGTATTCGGGCTTCCTCTTCGTCGAGAAAGGATCCCGGACGAGCCCCCAAATTATGTTATGCCCTGTGTGGCTCGGACAATGAAAAAGGGCTTAACATAATTATGACAACCCAATATTTTAAGAATTCCCCTGAGATGATAGCTGCTATGAATCGACACAGACAATTACATGGCAAAAAGTGGTTTGCTTTATTACAATAAAGATAAAGGAAAAGAATATTTAAATCACCCAATATATATTTACAAATGTGTACAATACATGCAAAATGAATTAAACAAACAAACCTGATAGAGGGAAGGAAAATAATCGGTGCCAAATCAAAGAAATTAACAAATTAAACACCTAACAACTAATCCCTCCCCCACCTCTAAATAACTAACGAGAAATATGTAAATAGGGAAAAAAAACATCTGCGTTGTCACACGCCCCTTACTCAACTGCACTCACTGGAACAAACATACACAGAGTAGCACCCGCTTCTGACCTAGTGGATACAGAGAATCAACCACGTGTGTGTAAAAAATGTAAGTCACATGACGTACTTCACTTTCACTTCCCTTTTAGTAGATTTAAGCAAGTTTAGTATGGGACATTCTGAACAGATGTACAAATTAAACTCTTAGGCCCAGTTTACACTAATGCGTTTAAGTTTTAAAACGCACAAGTTTTGCTACGGTTAAGCCATCTGTCCACACTACGCCGGAGATTTCGAGCCCCAATAACGGAGTGTTTTGAAAACGCTGGAGAGGTCATTTTCATTCTAAAACGCTGCTGCTCCGTCTCAGTGTGGATGGGGGAACACGGAGACATCTGAAAATGAAGGCGTGGCTGCTGAGATTCGCTACCTGATTGGGGCTGATTGCGTATCCTTCCCTTATTCGTCAAGCCCCTATCACATGACTATAACGCTACCCGAAGACGGCAGACCAGCCTTCACTGTAAACAACAACATGGACACAGAAATGGGAGCATTGTTTGTGCCGAGCGAGACACATGCTTCCTGTTTATACTTGAACGCGCATGCCCAGAGTGCGCGAATGGTCACGTGATATACGTTTTTGGTGGAGTAGTGTGGACGGAGATATGTTTAGAAACGCTAGATAAAACGCTAGTATGAACGCGGATCGTTTTTGATCTAAAATGCCGTTTCAAAACAAAACGGGGCCTTAAAGCGAACCAGAGAACAGGACAGGCACAAATGTTACACAGAAACACACAGCAGCGACAAGAGACAATGATTCCCCCCCCACCCCCAATCTGGTCCGAGTCGTCACTGGAGCCCTTAAATAACCCCCTTCCTCTTCTGATTGGTCCACTCAGGAAAACTCCATTAGCCAATCGGAAAGCCTAGATTTCAGAAGAACAGCAGAAAGCAAATAAAAACAGAAAGGGGAGGAGGGAAAAACCCAGCAACACCCCCAGGCATGTAACATAAATATTAAAAAGTATGGTAGTAAACATTGGCCTAATTTCTTTCCTCTGTACCTTCTAAAGATTTGTTTTGTGAGATTTGGTCTATGAGGCAATTCTGTGTAATATAATTCAGTCGAGGAACTTTTGCCTTAGATTTTTTTTAGATGTTATAAAGCTCATGAACATTATCAAAAGCATGCATTATCAAGCTAAACTGCACCATCTGTCTCCACAGAAGGAGATTCAAGCCATGAGCCAGTGTAGCCATCCAAACGTGGTCACCTACTACACTTCATTCGTTGTCAAGGATGAGCTCTGGCTGGTTATGAAGCTCCTGAGTGGAGGTAAGAGAAATCTTCTGTGTTAACTCTGGGCATTTTGTCTGTGAATAAGAATTGTTGACTTTTTTTTGTTGTTAATTTGTCCAGGATCAATGTTGGACATCATAAAGCACACGTTCAACAAAGGGGAACATCAAAACGGCGTTCTAGATGAATCCACGATAGCAAGCATTCTGAAGGAAGTACTGGAGGGATTAGATTATCTACACAAAAACGGGCAGATTCACAGGTAAGTACATTTTCCACTGTAGAACTGCTTTCCCATCACACAATAGTTCCTTTAATCGTTTTCAGTTTAGCAGAATCAAAGCGTAAAGGGATAGTTTATGAAACAAAAAAGGTGAAATGATAAATAGGGAGACACGGTGGCTTAGTGGTTAGCACTGTCACCTCACAGCATGAAGGTAACTGGTCCCGGCTGTACAAATTGCCATTTCTGTGTGGAGTTTGCATGTTCTCCCCGTGTTGGTGTGGGTTTCCTCCGGATGCTCCTTTTTCCCCCACAGTCTAAAGACATCTGCTGTAGGTGAATTGAATGATCTAAATTGGTCGTAGTGTATGAGTGTGTGTGCGAATGAGTGTGTATTGATGTTTCCAAGTACTGGGTTGCAGCTAGAAGGGTATCCGCTGCATAAAAAAAAACATGCTGGATAAATTGGCGGTTCATTCCGGTGTGGCGACTCCTGATGAATAAAGGGATTAAGCCGAAAGAAAATGAATGAATGCAAATGATAAATAAAAACACTTTTTACGCGCCTCCCAGTGGTTACAAACAGGGTGCACTGATTATAAATTGACGATCAGGGGGGTCAATTTTTTCGGTAATGATATTTTGTGTAATACATGCTTCAGTGTATCAAATTGAATGACATCTATTTTATTAATGCAACATATTTACTTTTTCAGTGTTTTGTGGAATACCTGTGTATTGTGACCTACAATATCCTGTGATTAGCCATTTCAGAGGTTACTGTAGGTCAAACTATACATCTAATTTTACTTTACTACACCTATTTTACAAGATAAGTCTTTTGTGAACACTTACCATGTCTATCGGCTTAGATGAATTGCATTCACAATGGTATAATCCATTATATGGGTGGTTGAATGTATATTCATTCATTAATTCATTCATTCATTTTCTTTTGTGCTTAGTCGCCACGGTGGAATGAACCGCCAACTCATTCAGCATATGTTTTACGTAGCAGGTGCCCCTCCAGCTGCAACCCAGCACTGGAAAACACCCCTACATTCTTGCGTACGCACTCATACACTACGGCCAATTTAGCTTATTCAATTGGTCTATAGTGCCTGTCTTTGGACTGTGGGGGAAACCAGAGCACCCGGAGGAAACCCACATGTATATTCATATTATCTATTATTTAATTAGTAATATTAGTATTTAAGTTGCAGATCAGAGCAAATTATTTCTTACTATTTAGAAGACTGACCCCTCATAAATGTTGTTTTCATGTCCTTCAGGGGGGGGATCAAGCATTAATTAGGGGGGAGGGTCAGTCCCCCCCAAACCTCCTTGTAATTTGCACTCTGGTTACAAACTTTTATGAATTTACAACAGAGGATAGTCTGAATAATGTTAGAAACCGGTAGTCATTGACTTTCATAGTAGGAAAAATAAATACTATGGAAGCAAATGGTTACCGATAGTCATATAGTTTTGAATCTTTTGCATATTATATGACATAATTGCATATTATATGACCCAATGTGAGACCAATCAAAACAGATTTGGCCAGCTGACCAATCAGAGCAGATTTGGCTTACAAGGGCGGGGTTTACAGATCTTAAAGTGATAGTTTACCTAAAAATGACAATTGACTTAATATTTGCTCACCCTTTAATTGTTCCAAACCTTTATTAGTTTCTTTCTTCAGCTTTTTTTAGTCGACAGAAATAAAAACAAACACATTTAATCACGTTTTGCCCAAAGACTAACATTGAATTAGTCATTTACTCTCTTTAATGTCATTTACTTGCATCTTAAAGGGATAGTTCACCCAAAAATGAAAACGTACTCACTATTTGCTAACCCTTTACTTGTTATTAGCTTCTTTCTTCCATTGAACACAAAAAGCAGATATTTTGAAGAAAGCCAAAAACGTGTAACCATTGACTTTCATAGCAGGAAAAATAAATACTGTGGAAGTGAATGGTTACTGATTTGCAACATTTTTCAAAATATCTTTTTTTATGTTCAACAGAAAAAAGAATGTCGAGCTGGTTTGGTGCAAGGATGAGTAAATGATGACAGAATTTTCAGTTTTGGGTAAACTGTCTCTTTAAAGAGCAGGTGATTTGGGTTTTCGAGAAATAATTTTTAGTTATTTTATAATTATTTTTAGTTAAAATATTTTTTACGCGACAGCTTGTCGCGTAAACAGTCTGCAAATTTGTTCATCAAAAAGTGCATGGTGAATGAAGATAATTGTCTCTCAAAAGAAAGAGTCAGCGCTGAATCACCTAAAAAGAGTCATTTATATTTTTGAATCTTTTGCGTATTATATAACATACTTTGCATAGTCCCCACGTTCCCACAAAATATGAACAAAATGAGCGTTTTGCTTCAGACATGAAAGGCCAATCAAAAACAGATTTGGCCAGCTGACCAATCAGAGCAGAGTTGGCTCATGCAGATCTTAAAAGGATAGTTCACCTAAAGATGACAATTGACTTAATATTTGCTCCCCCTTTAATTGTTCCAAACCTTTATTAGTTTCTTTCTTCAGTTTATTTAATTGACAGAAATAAAAATAAACACATTTAATCACGTTTTGCCCAAAGACTAACATTGAATTAGTAATTTACTCTCTTTAATGTCATTTACTTGCATCCTAAAGGAATAGTTCACCCAAAAATGAAAATATACTCACTATTTGCTAACCCTTTACTTGTTATTAGCTTCCTTCTTCTGTTGAACACAAAAGCAGACTTGACTTTCATAGCAGGAAAAATAAATACTATGGAAGTGAATGGTTACCGATTTGCAACATTTGTGAGGGAAAGTCTTGAATGGTTAAACTTCTTCTTTCTGATATGCATATTCAGAGAAAGTGACAATATATTTGGATCATAGATGCTTTTAAGCCAGTTGTAGGTCTTTTACACAATATTAGGACACTTTAAAGTACCATATGACCTGCTCTTTAAAGATTTGTTCAACTCTTTACATTTAGAAACAGCTATATTGTGCACTACATGATAAATAATATATATATATTATTATAATATATAAATAATATATATTATTAATTTATATATATATATATAGCCTTTTTCACATTAAATGTGCAACTCTTGAGTGGTTAAACGTCTTTCTGATAAGCATATTCCGTAAAAATGACAATATATTTGGATCTCAAGATGCTTTTAAGCCAGTTGTAGGTTTTTTAATACAATATTCGGATACTTTAAAGTACCATATGACTTGCTCTTTAAAAAATTGTTCAACCTTTTACATTAACAAACAGCTTT
>LR812527.1:59725788-59755788 GCA_903798195.1 Danio kyathit
AAAAATTAGTCTAATAATAGTTTAATATATTAAAAAAATCCAACATACAGTAAAAATAGTTTACTGTAGTCGAATAATTGTATAATATATTATAAAAAGTCAAACATACAGTAAAAAGTTTACTGTAGTATAATAATAATATAATATTGTATAAAAAATCTAACATGCAGTAAAAACAGTTTACTGTAGTATAATATATTATAAAAATCAAACATACAGTAAAAATAGTTTACTGTAGTATAATATATTATAAAAAGTCAAACATACAGTAAAAAGTTTAATGTAGTATAATAATATAATATTGTATAAAAAAATCAAACATACAGTAAAAATAGTTTACTGTAGTATAATATTATAATAAAATGCAATAAACAATAAAAACAGTTTACTGTAGTATAATATATTATAAAAATCAAACATACAGTAAAAATGGTTTACTGTAGTATAATAATAGTAAAATATATTATAAAAGGTCAAACATACAGTAAAAAGTTTACTGTAATATAATATAAAAGAATCAAACAAACAGTAAAAATTGTTTACTGTAGTATAATAATAGTATAATATATTATAAAAATTTAACGTACCGTAAAATAGTTTAAAGAGACTCTTAAACTTGATGGATAAAATGTTATAAAGTTTGTGCAATGGTAAAGTGTAAATACTAAACAATCAAATAAAACTTTAAGATAGATCAACATCTGTAAGGTGTCAATAATAATGAATACAGTAAACCTCAATGACTACATTACCCCTATGCTAAAAACTCTTTCAGATGGGGTGCTAGTGGCTTGGATGCACAGGAAAAGAAACCAAAAAGCCACTCTGGTGACATCCTTAAATTTTTTTTATTTAAGATCTCCTCACTGCTGCTGTTTCATTTTCGCGGGTGTTGTTATTCTGACCTGTGGTGGAGATGACGCAACCCAACCAGAGTGTGTTTACATATTATGTCTAGAAGCACGTGAAAAGAGCGTGGCACATGGTTTCATTCACCATTTTCAATGCGCTTCGCGCTCGTGCTCCCCTGGTGTCTCTTGTAACTAGGTGATCATCAATCGTTTTCTCAGAGGATGACAAATGGACAAACCATTGCTGCAGTTTAGATACAAGTTTTATTTATGGATAAAATGAATAAGCACTGCAGTGTTTGGGTGATCTGTGTTTGCCTAAGGTAATTAGTCTACCGTTATTAGGCATAGGCCGGTATATAATTCTGACGATATAATAACCTTGGATAAAAATATTACGGTATCACGGTATTGTGATTACTGCTCCAAAATAAGTTCTTTTTAAATATCTGGGTAAAAAACTACAACTTTTTTCCCCACTGAACACAATATATTTTATTTAGGAACATTTACAATATTTTGAACCAGTAACTTTTGATGTAGAGGTTCCTTTTCTGCTGAAGATACCGTTGCTGTAAAACATGTAAAAAACAAAAAAAAAACGTACATATACCTTACAGTATAACAAAAAACTTTGGTGGTTTTAAAACCTTGACTTTTCCAAACCGCAGTAAACTTTGAAACCGGTTATTGTCCCATGCCTAACCATTATTACTGAAATGTGTATTTTCCATACAAAGTGTGAAGCAGATTGGTTAGTTCTAGTTGCATGAATCGTTGTGTCGTCGCAACATTCTGGAAAGTTGAGATGTTTTCATCTAGGAGTGCCTGGAACACCATATTTGCACGCGCAAGCCATGCGCCTCGATTAGAAATAACAAACTTACACACTAAGCTTATTGGCATTCCTTCCGAAGCGCGCTCTCAGCAGACACATTTTAATAAAACTATATCGCTTCATACCAAACTTTTTGTTATCGTTATTGACAATGGTGTTCGGTTAATAAATACCTATACTGTTTTATCGGCCCAGCCCTAATACAGAATAATAAAGGAATACAGTTATGCAAACAACCATAACATTACCCTTATTCCAACCCAAATCGACCCTTACAAACAAAAAATAAGAAAAAATTACACTAATTAATCAATAGTTAAAAAATTCATAAATAAAACAATCCGTCTGCAAAGACGGTAAAGTCTAAGGGCTCTATTTTAATGGTCTAGGCGCAAAGTCTGAAGGGCAGGGCGCAAAAGCATTAAGGGCCTGTCCAAATCCACTTTTGCTATTTTAAGGACGGGAAAATGCGCTCTGCGCCGCATGGAATAACAGGGTTGAGCTTATTCTCTTAATGAGTTATGGGTGTGTTTTGAGCATAAACCAATCAGAGTCTTATCTCTCATTCCCTTTAAGAGTCAGTTGCGTCGCTCCATGGCGCATTTGCTATTTACATGACAGACTTTGTAAGTGGAAAAACTGAACACTTCAAAACAGTTAAACAGCATCTGCAGCAAGAGGTTAACGATCCTCCTCCATTCGGCCTGTACTTTCACTTTTTCTCTTTCGTGGATAAGGAAACGGTGTTGTTCGCACTCCACTGAAGACATGCATTAGCCTACATAATTAATTTTGTTTGTTAAGCACAAAGATTTGTTTCAAAACTATTTGTAAATTCAGTTCTAATTTCCAGTAAACAAATAAATGAACTTATATTCATTATACAGTATAAGTAATATAGTACTTGTATAGTTATGTCCAAAGACACGTCCTATGCCCCATATGGTCCAAAACCTGACAGGTGGACAAATGTAAGCTTGTTTTTAATAAAGCAAATATAAATATGCATATAATAAATAATACTAATGATAGTAAAAACATTATACAAGAGCAAGCCAAGTTGTCATGAATAAACTGAAAAAGCAGGCATGGTGAAGAAGGCATGAAGGCAGTGGTTTTTATATTTATAGAAAAAATTTTTGTAATATTTTAATCCTTTAATTCTTTTTCATTTTTAAAGATATTTCTGTATCGCTGCACATCCTGCATGTTTTAAGCAATGTGCAAGCGAGGCGCACAACTGACGTGCTCTGTGCTGGACTTTAGACCTGCTTTCCACTGGTCTATTGAGCAGTCTATTTTAGTTCCTCAAAATAGCAACGCACCAACAATCCTCCTTAACACACAAATGGATTTGCTATTTAAACAACGTGGCGGAAGACGGGAAAATTAGGGTTGCGTTGGTCTGAAACTAGCAACACGTCGTGGAACCTTATTATTGCACCTTATTGCGCCGGGTGTATGATAGAGCCCTAACAGTCCCTAATGGAGTTTTTTTTTTCCTAAATGTCAGTTACTTAAATATTATAAATGCAGGGAGTGCAGAATTATTAGGCAAGTTGTATTTTTGAGGATTAATTTTATTATTGAACAACAGCCATGTTCTCAATGAACCCAAAAAACTCATTAATATCAAAGCTGAATATTTTTGGAAGTAGTTTTTAGTTTGTTTTTAGTTTGAGCTATTTGAGGAGGATATCTGTGTGTGCAGGTGACTATTACTGTGCAGAATTATTAGGCAACTTAACAAAAAACAAATATATACCCATTTCAATGATTTATTTTCACCAGTGAAACCAATATAACATCTCAACATTCACAAATATACATTTCTGACATTCAAAAACAAAAACAAAAACAAATCAGTGACCAATATAGCCACCTTTCTTTGCAAGGACACTCAAAAGCCTGCCATCCATGGTGAACGGATCAAAACACTGACAGAATCCATCAACATTGCGTGCAGCAGCAACCACAGCCTCCCAGACACAGTTCAGAGAGGTGTACTGTTTTCCCTCCTTGTAAATCTCACATTTGATGATGGACCACAGGTTCTCTATGGGGTTCAGTCAGGTGAACAAGGAAGCCATGTCAATTGTTTTTCTTCTTTTAGACCCTTTCTTGCCAGCCAAGCTGTGGAGTACTTGGACACATGTGATGGAGCATTGTCCTGCATGAAAATCCTGTTTTTCTTGAAGGATGCAGACTTCTTCCTGTACCACTGCTTGAAGGTGTCTTCCAGAAACTGGCAGTAGGACTGGGAGTTGAGCTTGACTCCATCCTCTACCTGAAAAGGCCCCACAAGATCATCTTTGATGATACCAGCCCAAACCTGTACTCCACCTCCACCTTGCTGCCGTCTGATTCAGACTGGAGCTCTCTGCCCTTTACCGATCCAGCCACGGGCCCATCAAGACTCACTTTCATTTCATCAGTCCATAAAACCTTAGAAAAATCAGTCTTGAGATATTTCCTGGCCTAGTCTTGACGTTTCAGCTTGTGTGTCTTGTTCAGTGGTGGTCGTTTTTCAGCCTTTCTTACCTTGGCCATGTCTCTGAGTATTGCACACCTTGTGCTTTTGGACACTCCAGTGATGTTGCAGCTCTGAAATATGGCAAAACTGGTGGCAAGTGGCATCTTGACATCTTGGCAGCTGTACGCTTGACTTTTCTCAGTTCATGGGCAGTTTATTTTGCGCCTTGGTTTTTTCACACGCTTCTTGCAACCCTGTTGACTATTTTGAATGAAACGCCTGATTGTTCGATGATCACGCTTCAGAAGCTTGGCAATTTTAAGAGTGCTGCATCCCTCTGCAAGATATCTCACTATTTTTGACTTTTCAGAGCCTGTCAAGTCCTTCTTTTGACCCATTTTTCCAAAGGAAAGGAAGTTGCCTAATAATTATGCACACCTGATATAGGGTGTTGATGTCATTAGACCACACCCCTTTTCATTACAGAGATGCACATCACCTAATATGCTTAATTGGTAGTAGGCTTTTGAGCCTATACAGCTTGGAGTAAGACAACATGCATAAAGAGGATGATGTGGTCAAAATACTCATTTGCCTAATTATTCTGCACTGCCTGTAATATGTAGTAAATAATCTTTATACTTATTAATACGTTTTCATCAATATTTTGCTTTTCTTTTGCTGAAAAATGTGCTTAATTGAATACAGTAACAGCATCATTATAACTTTTAAATCACTGTGTAAGGGTTTTTGTAACTTAAATTTGTGATTCTTACATTTTTGTAACCTGTAAATTACTATTTAAACATTTACTTGGCTTCACAGATTTTGGCGTGAGTGCTTTTCTGGCCACCGGTGGAGACGTCACAAGACACAAAGTGAGGAAGACGTTTGTTGGGACCCCCTGCTGGATGGCACCAGAAGTAATGGAGCAGGTCAGTTTGTGCAGAAAGCCAACCATTTTTAAGCAGCAATGCAAAAAAACACTTTTCTTTGAATGCATCAAGCAAAACTAAACTACATTCACAGAACAACTTAAGCATTTATAGAAAATAATTAAACGTAAATATTATCCTGCTTGCTTTCTGAGCGTTTTCGAGTGAGTTGGTAAATGCCTATGACTGGTCACATGCTCAACAGACAGAGCGCTAGCACTGTTCACCGATAAGTGACACTGATAAAGGGACGCGGCGACCACAGCTGATCCATGATAGACACGGTGGTGAAAACTCGCTCTGAAGACACACACTCGTGTCTGTATCCACAAGTATCTCTATAATTCATCTTTATTTCTCTAGCGCTATTACGATGTAGACTGTGTCAAAGCAGCTTAACACAGAAGTTCTAGTAAATTGTGTCAGTTCAGTTTTCAGAGTTGAAGTTCAGTTTAGTTCAGTTCAGTGTGGTTTAATTTTCACTGCTGAAAGTCCAAACACTGAAGCGCAAATCCATCGATGTGCAGCTCCTGAAGTCCCAAACCAAGCAAGCCAGTGGTGACAGCGGCGAGGAACAAACTTCACCAATTGACGAAAGTGAAGGAAAAAAAACCTCGAGAGAAACCAGGCTCAGTTGGGCACGACCATTTCTCCTTCGGCCAAATGTCTTGTGCTGAGCTGCAGTCTAGGCGCCGGTGGCTGGAGAACGATGGTCGTCCATCGTGCAACAAAACGTATATTCAATTATAATAATTATAGAATTTTATCTCTGCAGTTTTCAGTGTCTCACGTTCTCTGAGAAATCATTCAGATATGCTTGATTTGCTGCTCAGAACAGTTGCAATGCTTCCTATGATATACAGTATAATAAGCATTGGTTTAAAATAAAAAATAGTTCTAACATTATAAACATATTTACTGTCACTTCCGTGTGCAATATATCCAAGCGGATTTAAAGTTTAAGTGTCTTGCAAAAAAAAAAAAAATTATAATAATAATATTGATAGCGAACTTTGAAGAGTAGTACAATTAAAATTGACTATTTCATCCAATATTTATGTGTGCTATTTATTTTTATGCATGTTACATTATGATGCTCAATCTCTGGATCAATGGAAACAGAGATGCTGTCCAAGAAGCAAATGCTCACTGTGTTTTTGTCACAGAGCCAAAGTGTTCTTTATCATCTGCTGTAAAATATGATGGATTTAGGAACTGTGAAAATGTTTACTAGACTATCCCGAAGGGCTTTTTCCAATATTATTAATTATTACAACCATTAGACTATTTAGACTGTTTAATCATTCGATTTCTGCTGTTGTTTGTTTTTGATGCAGTGCTTCATGTTTTAAGTCCTCATCATCTAATAGTCGGTTCACATGTCATGTGACCACAGGTACGAGGTTACGACTTCAAAGCTGACATTTGGAGTTTTGGAATCACTGCCATTGAACTCGCAACAGGCTCTGCGCCGTACCATCGATACCCTCCTATGAAGGTAAACAGGACAATATGCACTGTGCGTTTTTGTGTTAACGTTTCTGTATTTGTTTAATTTGTTTAATATTGCTTTAAATACAGGGGAGTTTTCAGTAATTAGCATCTAGTCACCATTAAATCAAAATGGAAAGAATATTGAATTTATATTACGATAAAAAAAGTAATTCATTTAACAATTAATTTAATAAAAAACTAATTTTTATGACTGACTACACTACCTAACAAAAGTATTGTTGCCTAGCCAAGTTTTAGGAACAACAGATAATAACTTGACTTCTAGTTGATCATTTGGTATCAGAAGTGGCATATATGAAAGGCATTGGCCTCTAGATTACGTTTATTTTACCAAAATAAAATATGATCATGCTTTGATTTTTAATTATTTAATTAGGACAGTAAGGTCTGACTTTTCTTAGACAAAAGTCTCGTCACTTAACAGAAATAATGTCCAGTATAGAATATAAAGTCATGCTGCAGTGGAAAAAGAATGAATATTGTGTCTGACTCCCATGAGCTTGGAGGACTGCATCCATACATCTCTGCAATGACTCAAATCACTTATTAATAAAGTCATCTGGAATGGCAAAGAAAGCGTTCTTGCAGGACTCCCAGAGTTCATCAATGATTCTTTAGATTCATCTTCAATGCCTCCTCCATCTTACCCCAAACATGCTCAATAATGTTCATGTCTGGTGACTGGGCTGGCCAATCCTGAAGCACCATGACCTTCTTTGCTTTCGGGAACTTTGAAATGTGGCTAATTTAACAAACAAACAAACAAACAAACAAACAAAAAAACAAGCTAAATAATGATAATGAAGCATAAGTATTAAAAACTTCTAACTGAATTTATTAAAACTGACGCGATTCTCCTCAGCTCTTCTCTTCGGTGATGCGGCTGTAGGTTGGAGGGCAGGTTATCAGAGCAGTGATCAGGCCGATTTAAAGTCATGAACAGCATCAAGCATGTTTAAAATGATCCGAGAGGCTCCGATTTGTGTTGAAAAAGATCCCGAAAAGTATTAATGTTATATTTATCTTCTACATATTACTAAAGCACAACAACAGCCTGTTTCCTTTCATTAGATATAATGTAAATTAAGTTTTTAGTCAATGATAGTCAGGGGATTTAATAGTTCTGGCTTGAAGCCCGTGCATCTCTTTCTCCGTTCGCCATGCTGGAGAGAAACCTTCTGCGCAAAAGGAGCGCAGCGTCGATGACATCGAATACAGCTCTCATCTGATTGGCTGAAAGGTTACGAGTTGCTTGCTTCTGCCAGGACAGTCTCAAAAATACACACACACGTATCCAGGTGGAGTCGTATGTGAAAGAGGATTTGCACATTCTCATTCAGGATGAACTCGCAAGTTTTAAACATTCAAAAGTTTTTGTACACTCTTATACACTTGCAAATGGTGTTTTGCATTTGTGAAACGTATTTTATGAATATGTATTTTTATTTTGAGCACGTGTATTGTTTTTGTGAATATAAATAAATCATTTACGCACGTGAATTTAGTTTTATGCACGTGAATTTGGCCACGCATGTGTACATCGTGTCTTTTGCGAGAATTTCTTTAGAGACTTTTCTGACTCCATATTCTGCAGTATTTGTGATGATTGGGATGCAGTTCAACAGATGATTCATCAGAAAAATCGACCTTCTGCCACTTTTCCAAATGATCAACTAGAAATCAAGTTATTATCTGTTGCTCTTACAACTGGGATCGACAACGAGGCTTTTGTCAGGTAGTGTAATTTAAAATAATTAAATCACAATGACTGTCATGACTAACTAATAATTCATTCACAAATACTTCCTCTCCCACTTCAGCAACATCTGTGTTCTGATTGGGGTTTATTTTTTTTCCGAGCTTATCTGAGTTCTGTTGCACGGTTGTGCTCCATCGATTTATTTAACTACAACTGTTTATTACCAACTGTTTATAAAGTTAAAGGTTTGATACTGATTAGAATTTAAAGTGGCGACGAGGTCTTAAAATATTCTGAGAAAGTCTTTAAAAAGGTATTGAAATTTCCTTTAGGATTCCTGCATATACCCTGCATGAGGAAATGTAACTATTTTACGTTTTGTCAGCTTAGCTCAGGGATGGGCAAACTCGATCCTGGAGGGCCGGTGTCCTGCACAGTTTAGCTCCAACTCTAATCAAACACACCTGAACATGCTAATCAGTGGCTGTTTCTCAATATGCGTTCTTCAGCGGTCTTGCGTCCTCGTGTTCTCGTGTAACGTCATCATCAGCTGCCAAAGTTCAGTTCCAATACTCAAGATCGCAAGTACAGAGGACGCGTGAAACTTCCCGGATGTGTTCTTGATATCGAGGACGCACCGATGCAGACTTGAGCACCGATCTCGCTCTAGAAGTCCCAGAAGTCATTGCGATTGGAGGTGGGAAGCGCAGCGTTTTATTTAGATTTATTATTAAAGTTCAGAGATATCACTTATTTACCTCAAGAGTTTCCCTAAATGAAACGGTGAATATAAACATTACCATGGACATCTTAATAAAGGAATAAACACATTAAGAGTGTTTGTTTGCTGAAATTCGTATTTTTTTTTTTTTTTGAACAACAATTTTTATTTTAAACATTGTCATACAGATTGACAAAGGTTTAGTTTTTCAGCTTAGCAAAAAAAAGTCAAAATAATGAGTAAATTTAACATAAATAATAATAATAATACAAAAACAAAAATACAGCATGAATAATATAAATTCAAATAACTTAACACACTTTGAAAGAAAAAGTAAACAAATAAATAAACAACAATATTAATGTTAAATAAAGCAATAACATATTTGTCTAATCTATATACTTTCAATGTCTGTCAGCTCAAGAAAAGAGTCACCATCTAGATTCTCCAAAAAGTCATAGAATATTTTCCAAATAGACCAAAATATCTGGATTTTGTTTTTCAAAAAATATGTTAATTTTTCCAAGGCAAGGCAAGAGGTCATCCCCTTTATCCACTGAGATACACCAGGACTGTCTACTTTTTTCCAAGAACACGCAATTACATGTTTAGCTTCCAGCAAACATAAAATCAACATCACTCTTTCATGTTTGGTCACATCAAAGTTGAATGGACAAATATGCAATATACACAAGCTGGGATCAAGAGGAATTACTTTACCAATGATTTGACTTTTCAGTATTTTAACCCAAAAACAACTGACTTTAGGACATTCCCACATACAATGAAATAAAGTTCCTTTCTCTTGTTTACATTTATAGCACGTATCAGGGATATTTGGGTTAAAATGATACAACTTAACTGGAGTTACATACTGTCTACTCAGCCATTTATATTGAAGCAATCTAAAATGAGTACTTGTTGTCTGAGTTTGGGCTTTTAGACAAGCTTCTTGCCACTCTTCCTCAGTTATATCAGCCTGCAGGTCAGACTTCCAAGCTTGAAGTCTATCATTAAATGACTCTTTTGATTTGTCCACCAACTGTTTATATAAAACCGATACTTGACCTTTACCTTTTAAACAGTTAAGTATAATATTTTCCAAAATAGAAAGAGGGGGTTCAGCTAAATGGTGATCTTGTTTTGACATAATAAAACTCTCAAATTCGTATTAAAATCAGTTTTATTTGTATTGTGCAACGTATATTTATAATGTTTTTATGCATAATATATATTTTGAAAAGGGGAAAAACAATAAATCATTGTATAAATGCTGTAATGTTTAAACAATATTTTATTTAAAACGCGTGAAGGTCACGTGACCATCAGGAACAACCTGGGAAGAACGCAGCATCTCATTTCTCACAGGACGCGTTCTCTGTTCTCGTGGTCTCCCGAGTTCGTTCTACCGAGGATACCTGGCAAGACCAGTCTCCACAAGAACGCAAGTCCGTTCTCAGCGTTCTTGGAATTGAGAAACAGCCAGTGTCTCCAAGATCACTAATTATCTATAAGCAGGTGTGTTTGATCAGAGCTGGAGCTAAACTGTGCAGGACACCGGCCCTCCAGGACCGAGTTTGCCCATCCCTGGCTTAGCTTGTACAAATTCATAGTTGTATGAAAATTTTTAAAAGGAGGTGTGGCACCAAACCCCACCCCTAAACCCAACCGTCATTGAGAGATTTGCATATCCTGCAAAAATATTTGAATGAGATCATACATATTCATACGAATTAGTCAAGATAGGAAATCAAAGACTATTGACTTCTTTAACCTATCAGTAGCATTGAATCCATTTTCTCCACCCTATAAACATGATAACATTTTCATATCTGATGTTGACAGGTTTTAATGCTCACGCTGCAGAACGATCCTCCCTCCCTGGAGACTGGGGTCGAGGACAAAGAGATGCTTAAGAAGTATGGGAAATCTTTTAGAAAACTTATATCCTTGTGCCTTCAGAAGGACCCCGCAAAGAGGTAATTTCCCCTCGCGATTTGATCATCTTTTGTTCACATGTCAGTAGAGTGCCGAATAGTGACCAGACGGTTCCACAGAGCCTGTAATACTGTAGGCAAACACACTGATGGGAATTGTGTGGTGTACGTTATTGAATCGCAGTTCATCGTCTGCCCTTTGTGTCCTCCCTCTCTATTTGTTCTCTGTAAAGATAAATCGCAGTCAATAAAAGAAATGCCACACAGACAAATTAGGTCTGATTATGGTCAAATAGATACGGATGGACCAATGCAATCCTGAGACAGTAAATTGCTGCTGGTCTGTTTACCGTCTGTATCAGCGGTCTCATCTGGACATTGGGTAGTAGTGCTGTAGTGGTGGACTGAAATACATTAATTGATAAAAGAGCGAGGTTAATATGATGATGGTGTGTGTGTGTGTGTGTAAAATGTATATAAAAATATTAATGCTTGACAGTCATTAATGGCATTGTTTAATTGATTCATCAGAAAAAAATATATATATAAAATGTGTTTTCATGTGTTTGAGAAAATGTTTTTACATATAGATATAAAATATATATGTACAGGGGGGGGGGGGGGTATTCAACATGTTATGTTTCCTAAGAATAATATTTCTAAAGGAGCTGTTAACATGGAATTGAACCAGATTTTGTTAAAAACCCAAACAATACAAACATCAAAACAAATCTGAACAATGGAATGACACAAGGAGAAAGCACTGAACTATTGAAAGGTGTTTAATACTTTAGACCAGGGGTGCTCAACCCTGTTCCTGGCGATCGACCTTCCTGCAGTTTTCAGTTGCAGCCCTTATCAAACACACCTGCCTGTAATTATCAAGTGCTCCTCAGGTTCTAATTAATTGGTTCAGGTGTGTTTGATCAGGGTTGGAGCTGAAATCAGCAGGAAGGTCGATCGCCAGGAATAGGGTTGAGCACCCCTGCTTTATATAAAAGGCTTTTTTGGTGACGACAGCTTAAAGACGCCTCTCATGTGGAGAAAGAAGTCACATTAATTGCTCTGGTGTGGTTTTTTCACAGACTTCAACAGAGTTTAAAAATCTTGATGGTTCTGTGGGTCTCGTCTATCAAATCTGAGCTTTATATTGTATTTACTATTCAAGTTCAGATCAGGTGATTGGCTGGGCCATTCTACAGCTTGACAGCATTTACACTGATGAAGGGCAGAGGGTTGCTGAAGAACTACTGAGAGATTTCAGCTGCAGTCTAGGCTTTCACTGCCCTTCTACACCTCCCTTTCTTCATGTGTTCAATACTTTTTTTCTGCGTCATTTCATTTTATTACACATAACTTCATTTGTAAACTAATTAATTACTGCATTTCGTTTCCTTGTACATGTGTAATGACAGTAAAGTTGAATCTAATTAAGCTGTCATCACCAAAAAAGCCTTTTATATAAAGCAGGGGTGCTCAACCCTATTCCTGGCGATCGACCTTCCTGCTGATTTCAGCTCCAACCCTGATCAAACACACCTGAACCAATTAATTAGAACCTGAGGAGCACTTGATAATTACAGGCAGGTGTGTTTGATAAGGGCTGCAACTGAAAACTGCAGGAAGGTCGATCGCCAGGAACAGGGTTGAGCACCCCTGATATAAAGTATTAAACACCTTTCAATAGTTCAGTGCTTTCTCCTTGTGTCATTCCATTGTTCAGATTTGTTTTGATGTTTGTATTGTTTGGGTTCTTACCAACATCTGGTAAAAATTTCAAGTCCATAGCACCTTTAGAAATATGTTTTCTGAGAAAAATGATGACGTGTTCAATACTTATTTCCCCCACTGTATATACTTTGTATTTTGTATGTATGCGTGTATTTATATATACTTTAAATATTGTACACACTTATATTATGTAAAAACAAACTTTCGTTTTATTTTAACTAACAATAAATAAATAAATAAATGTTTATTTATTTATTTCAAATATGTAGTTTATTTTGGAACACAAAGTAGTACTATTTAATAATTTAACAACATGAAAAATAAGGCCTTTTAACACTTCTTAGGCACCAAATGTGTTTTTCAGTGCTGGGCGTCCAAAATAAAAGTTTTTAAATAAATAAATAGATCCCTACATTTATTTATAAATAAATAATAAATAAATATATACATTTTTATTTATTTATTTTTTATTATTATTGTTTATTTAAATATTTATTTATTTATTTATTTATGTATTTATGTATTTATTTATTTATTTATTTATTTATGATATTTACTTAATAATTAGTTAATTTTTATTAATAATTAATAATTTAACAACATGAAAAATAAAACTTTTTAACACTCCTTGGACACCAATTGTGTTTTTCTGTCAAAATAAAGCTCTATGATTAAAATCAAATGAACAAATAAATAAAATAAAGGGTAAGACTTTATTTTGATGGTCACTATTGCACATTTTGTTAACTAAAAGTTGGATTGCAACTTCATGCCAGTTAATTCTCATTTAAGTATTAGTAGACTGTCTGCTTAATATCTGCTGATTCTGCTCCTTCAACAGACATTTAACTGACTATAAGAAACTTTGCAAGTACATGTCAACTTACTCAAACCCTAACCCCAACCCTAACAGTCTACTTATAATCTAATTAGAATCAGTTGTCATGTAGATGCAATGTATCTTAAATTCAACAAAATGCGTTAAAGGGACCATCAAAATAAAGTGATATCAAATAAAGTGTCCCTTTCATAACTTCATAGGTGTTTTTGTATAATAATAAAAAAAATATATATAATAATATAAAGATCATACAGTGTTTCCCACAGGTTTGAAATATACTTGCTGTGGTAGCCAGATTGAAACACACCTTTTACCCACAGCACATAAATAGTTAACTATATGCGACAAACAAAACATAATTCGATTTTTAACACTATTTTTAATTAATTAAAAAAATTAATAAAAAAATTTAATTAAGAAATTAATTTTAAAAAATCCACTATTTCTCTTTTATGCTAATTAGGAGCCATGTTCACCCACTGACAGGTCAAATCTGCTCCTCTCTATCCTTCATTCAAGTTCAGGTTGCTTTATTGGCATGACATTTTGTACTGTATTGCCTAAGCATTTTAGATGTATAAAATATGTAATATATTTACATCATCAAGTTAATAAAATATACAGCAACTGAGAAATAAATGACAGAAAAAAATTATAAAAACAGACAATATCTCTAAAAATTATTATAATTACAAGATTAAAGCGTGTAGATAATTTAAATAAGACAAATGAGTTGATTACCCATTTCTAATGGTGTACAAATATTATGCAGCCAATTTAGATGTAATTTTGTCCTCTCCGAGTCGTTAAGATTAAAGAAAGTTATTTATTTAATGTCTCTCTCGCTCTTGCGGCTGCGCGCATAAAATGAACTACAGCTTAGAAAATGAAAGCAAAACCAAATCCCGGCTGGACGCAAAAAGGTGCGGGTCTCTGTGGGTCTGTAGAGGACGTGAGTGTTGACAGTTATCGTGCACACAGAATGAGCAGTATGAAATGGGTAAAGAAGAAGATTATGCACTACTTAATCCTCGCGGATGTTTGTTTATATTGGATGGATACAGAAAAAGTGTGATATAATAATAATAATAATAGTTAAAAAAAAGTGTCCCTAAATACAGGGAGTGCAGAATTATTAGGCAAGTTGTATTTTTGAGGATTAATTTTATTATTGAACAACAACCATGTTCTCAATGAACCCAAAAAACTCATTAATATCAGAGCTGAATATTTTTGGAAGTAGTTTTTAGTTTGTGTTTAGTTTGAGCTATTTTAGGAGGATATCTGTGTATGCAGGTGACTATTACTGTGCAGAATTATTAGGCAACTTAACAAAAAACAAATATATACCCATTTCAATTATTTATTTTCACCAGTGAAACCAATATAACATCTCAACATTCACAAATATACATTTCTGACATTCAAAAACAAAACAAGAACAAATCAGTGACCAATATAGCCACCTTTCTTTGCAAGGACACTCAAAAGCCATGGATTCTGTCAGTGTTTTGATCTGTTCACCATCAACATTGCGTGCAGCAGCAACCACAGCCTCCCAGACACTGTTCAGAGAGGTGTACTGTTTTCCCTGCTTGTAAATCTCACATTTGATGATGGACCACAGGTTCTCTATGGGGTTCAGCTCAGGTAAACAAGGAGGCCATGTCATTAGTCTTTCTTCTTTTAGACCCTTTCTTGCCAGCCACGCTGTGGAGTACTTGGACGCGTGTGATGGAGCATTGTCTTGCATGAAAATCATGTTTTTCTTGAAGGATGCAGACTTCTTCCTGTACCACTGCTTGAAGAAGGTGTCTTCCAGAAACTGGCAGTAGGATTGGGAGTTGAGGTTGACTCCATCCTCAACCCGAAAAGGCCCCACAAGCTCATCTTTGATGATACCAGCCCAAACCAGTACTCCGCCTCCACCTTGCTGGCGTCTGAGTCGGACTGGAGCTCTCTGCCGTTTCATCAGTCCATAAAACCCTAGAAAAATCAGTCTTGAGATATTTCTTGGCCCAGTCTTGACGTTTCAGCTTGGGTGTCTTGTGCGTGCCATGGCCATGTCTCTGAGTATTGCACACCTTGTGCTTTTGGGATATGCAAATATGGCAAAACTGGTGGCAAGTGGCATCTTGGCAGCTGCACGCTTGACTTTTCTCAGTTCATGGGCAGTTATTTTGCGCCTTGGTTTTTGGTTTGGTTTTTTCACACGCTTCTTGCGACCCTGTTGACTATTTTGAATGAAACGCTTGATTGTTCGATGATCACGCTCCCATTTTGCCAAAGGAAAGGAAGTTGCCTAATAATTATGCACACCTGATATAGGGTGTTGATGTCATTAGACCACACCCCTTCTCATTACAGAGATGCACATCACCTAATATGCTTAATTGGTAGTAGGCTTTCGAGCCTATACAGCTTGGAGTAAGACAACATGCATAAAGAGGATGATGTGGTCAAAATACTCATTTGCCTAATAATTCTGCACTGCCTGTATATTTGGGCAGCCGTTATTATACTTGGGTGGCCCGCCCAAGTAAAGTCTATGTATTAAAGTCGATGAATAATGATCAGCTTATTATTATTATTATTATTATTATTATTATTACTACTAGTAGAAGTAGTAGTAGTAGAAAATTATTATAAAATGCCCTACAGTTTAGTAGAGTTTTATAGTTCTGTAATGATTAGTTTCATTGTAATGTATGTTATTGATTGTTATGATACGAATACTTAGAGAATAAATATGACTGGAAGCCATTACAAAGCAGCCTTGAGAATGTAAAATCAGAAATTTGGAAAATTTTGCCTTGGGGCCAGTTAAAATGTTGGCTGGCCAAAATAAAAACCTGAACTTTTCTCTCAACTTCGCCAAAGCAAAAAAGAAAACCCTTATAGTGAGTCCCGAAACATGGACTCTATCTGAAAATGTCAGCTTGGACTGCTTTAACCGGGGCTCTTCTCATCTCCACAGGCCCACTGCAGCCGAGCTTTTGAAATGTAAATTTTTCCAGAAGGCTAAGGTACGTCAGTATACTCTCCCTCCATACTTCAAATGCTTTAACCAGTGCCTCGCAGCGGTCTGTCACTGATATATACATTCTGCATTTCCCCCCCTTCTGCCTCTGTGTTGTAGAATCGAGAGTACTTGATTGAAAAGCTGCTTACTAAAGGACCAAATATAATCCAAAGAGCCAAAAAGGTAACGCTGTCACATTCTCCCAGTGTATTTTTGTTTCCACACAGGCCACATGGCTCTCTCTGCTCTTATGTTCGGTAAAGTGCTCTCCTGTATTGATTAAAGAGTGTAGCTTCTTTTGATTGAGGGATGGGAAGCTGTAATGTTTCTCATCTGCCCTGAACGCTTGCTGAGAGTCTCACTCGTCCGCTTATATACACTAGAGATGCACTCCAACTTATTACTGTAAGAGCCGCTCATGCATTGGAGTCAGTGATGAACTCCTGCCCAGAGAGTGTTTGCTGCTTTATCTCTCATAGATTCTTTGTTTGTCTATATATTGTTTTGTTTTCCCCCCTCCAAATGATCTCCGCTGTGCTATTGTATTTTACTCTGCTATATTATCTCATTCTGTATGTTTTATCACTCTGTCTTCCAATCGAATGCTGTAATATACACTGGGACTGACCAATATATAGTTTGAGCATTGATCTCGCAATGTGTGTACCCACAATAGTCACATCGCAGGATTATTTATTACATATTAAAATACATTTTATACAATGATGAACATGTTATTTTATGTTTTAATGTTCAATTTCTATATTTGAATACTGTTAGACTCCCCAGAAAACCATACAACACTGTTTATTTAACTTTTAATTTTACTCTGTCATGTTTATATATACAAAACCTGACAAAAGTCTTGTCGCCTATCCAAGTTTTTGGAACAAAAAATAATAACTTGACTTCTAGTTGATTATTTGGAATCAGAAGTGGCTTAAATGAAGGCAAAATCCTCTAGATTACGCTTATTTTACCAAAATAAAATATGATCATGCCTTGATTTTGAATTATTTAATTAGGAAAGTAAAGTCTGACTTTGCTTAGACTAAAGTCTTGTCACTTAACAGAAATAATGTACAGTATAGAATATAAAGTCCTGGTGCAGTGGGAAAAGAATGAATATTGTGTCTGACTCCCATGAGCTTGGAGGACTGCATCCATACATCTCTGCAATGACTCAAATCACTTATTAAAGTTCATCAAGAGTCTTTGGATTCATCTTCAATGCCTCCTCCTTCATCTTACCCCAGACATGCTTAATAATGTTCATGTCTAGTGACTGGGCTGGCCAATCCTGGAGCACCTTGACCTTCTTTGTTTTCAGGAACTTTGATGTGGAGGCAAAACTTCACCATACTTGACTGTTTTCTGTGAGAATCCTGGGTTCATGCGGGTTCCAATAGGTCTTCTGCAGTATTTGTGATGATTTAGCTGCGATATATATGTTATATCGCAATATGAATATAATTTCACCAGATGATTTGAATAGCTCTATTTGGAAAGATTTCATTAAATTAGATCGACTGGGGTGATCTTTTTCTATGCAGTGCATGTGGATGAAATATAAATTACAAGCATTTAAAAATACAATAGAGCAAAAAATAAAAGTGAAATAAACAGTGCTTTGTTTTTCTGGGGAGTCTAACAGTATTCAGGTACAGAAATTGAACAGTCAAACATAAAATAACATGGCCATCATTGTGTTGTTAAAAAAAAAAAAAAAAAAAAAAAAAAAAAAAAAAATATATATATATATATATATATATATATATATATATATATATATATATATATATATATATATATATATATATATATATTTTAATCTTTGACAAATGATCCTGCGATGTGACTATTGCGGATCACACATTGCAATATCGATGCTTTAAACGATATATCGTTCATCCCTAATTTGAAGTCTGATGAACTCTTAACACTTTGGGCTCTATTTTACCGATCTAGGCACAAAGTCTAAAGCTCATAGCACGAAAGCATTAAGGAAATGTTCAAATCCACTTTTGCTAATCTAAGGGTGGAAAAATACGCTCTGCGCCCCGGCGCATGGTCTAACAGGGTTGTGCTTATTCTCCTAATGAGTTATGGGTGTGTTTTTAGCATAACGTGCATTAAACCAATCAGAGTCTCATCTCCCATTCCTTTAAGAGTCAGTTAAGTCGCGCCATGGTGCATTTGCTATTTACACGGCGGACTTTGTAAGTGGAAAAACTGAACGCTAGCGAGAAAACAGTTAAACAGACCATCTGCAGCACGAAGATAAAGAATGAGCCTCCTCCATTCGGCCTCTTTACTTTACTTTTACTCTTTACTCCTTTACTTTCATGGATAAGAAAAAGGTGTTGTACGCACTCGACTGAAGACATCCATTAGCCTACATATTTAATTAAATTTGTTAAGCGCAAATATTTGTTTCAAAACTATTTCTAAATTCAGTTCTAATTTCCACACTGTAAGCCCGGACAGGTTGATTGAACTTAAAAAATTTATGGAAACTCGTTGCCCTAAAAAAGCTAATTTCGTCTCGTCGAAAAAACAATACTTTTTAAGTTTATTGTACTTATGATTTCAAATGCATTTAATTAAACATTCAGTTGACTGAAATAAAGGTTTTTAGTACAATAAACCTAAAAAGTTTTGTTTTTTCAACAAAACAAAATTAGCTTTTTTAGGGCAACGAGTTTCCATAAATTTTTTAAGTTCAATCAACCTGTATAGGCTTAAAACATAAAATCTTGACCTGAATGTTGTGAAAAATTATTTTAAACTTAGCTATTCACTATAAATGATTTAATGAAAATACACCTACAGTACATTACAAACAAGGACAAAGAATAAAAATTTACTTTACACTTTATTTGAAATCACTTAGAAATATCACTTTGAAACAAGTGACAAAACAAGAAAATGCCTTGTATAACAATTACTCAATACAGTATTTATTGTTATAAATCGTATTAAAACAATTATTTAAAATATTTTAAACAGTTTTTACAAACATATTCAAATACTGAACAACAGAATGTTATTACACTGTAACATTATGGAATGTTAACACTTGCCAAACACTAAGGTATAGTTTTAAAAAAATGTATCTCACAGTTGGCACAGCAAGCCTGAAGAAACATACCTTTTCTGTACCTGTGTACATGGCAAGTTGATTTTTAACAGCCAGAATCTTACCCTTCAGCTTCTTCTTACCCAAACTTGTTGAATGAAAAGAAGGGCATTGTCCATGCACTTTGGGTAGTCTAGGTGCAGTGCATAGGTTAATCCAAAAAGACACATGGCCTGGGGTTTGTTGTCTATATTGTCCATTACAATATTCCCCTCCAAGATGAATCCCACTGAGGATGGGTGGAGGCGGATGGACAGGGGTTAATTTTCTCGGTTAAGGACTCCAACAAGTACATGTTGGTATGAGTCTCCATCATCTGAAGCCTGACAACAATAAATAGATAACAAAAATAAATCTTAGAAGTGTACATTTGATTTTAATATATATTAATTGTATTGAATGTTTTTAGTTGTATGCAAGCATAATTTGTTACTGGTATACCCAAACATATCCAGTATTCAATAATATATAAAATATACAAATACTACCAAACATTAAATAATTGTTTTTGCAAACAAGTCATTGCATACAGCATGAAAAGATTATTTTATTTTTTAGAGTTTCAAAGGTGTTATAACATGAATTAAAATTTCTCGTTGATCATTATTCTATTTATTAATGAACTACAATAAGACATTGTTTGGGTGATTTATTTATTGTTATTGCTAACATAATTGCACATTAAGAAACATGATACAAAAAAAAAACTTATATTAATATACAAAAACATTTATTAATGATACTTACAAAACATGCTTTGAAGAACTCAGTTGGGTCATCACCAAGAAGTACTGGAAGCACTCAAATGGCAACACATGGCATGTCAGTGAGGTCAGAGGCCTGAGGTGTTGCAGTTGCAGAGAAACAACATTGTATCATTTGTCAACATAAGAGAAAAACAATTTTCATATATCATTATTTAGTCTCTGTTACTGAGGATTTCTAAAGTAATATATAGTATAGTATATCAGTTTCAAAATTCAGCGAACAATGGCATCAGTTTATGTCAATGGCATGTACAAACAATGGCATACTGTATACAAACCTTGCCATCTTGTAGAAGATCTGAATCAGCTGTGGACAGTGATGATCAAGAGACCCATAGAATTCTTGCTTAAGATTCTTCCCAACTATCCGGTTGAATTCCTGATACACCTTTAGTAGTAAAACAAAAAAAAAGTTAATTAACATCAGAGAAATGTCAAAATTAAACAACTGTCAAATAAACACATTATCATGTTTATCAATACTTTACTCATTTCATTACAAATACATTCCTGATATATAAATGGAAATGACAGGCTTCTTGCATAGCTCCCATGTTTAATTCTGTATGGTTTTAATAAGTACCCTCTTTTGTCACAAGCAAATGTACAATACTTACATTTT
Organism: Danio kyathit; assembly: GCA_903798195.1. Taxonomy (NCBI): domain Eukaryota; kingdom Metazoa; phylum Chordata; class Actinopteri; order Cypriniformes; family Danionidae; genus Danio; species Danio kyathit. The sequence goes on from LR812527.1 coordinate 59,746,880, forward strand.
CTTCTCATCTTGGTTGGCCTTGCTTTGATCTTTCTGGAATCTGCAGAGTTACAAAAATATACATTAGATTACTAGCTGACTGAACACATTTACATATTTTGATCTGTTATCTCCAAATTTCCCACAAACAGCTAACCTTAACCAAAAGAATTAGAGTGCTACAGCTATTTATTTATGTAGCTTTTCATTCTAATTAATTGAAAATGCACTTGCTAAGACCATGCTGATGAGCACGACGTTGCATATCTTTAATAACTGCTAACTAGCATGGATTCGTATTTCTTACATGCAAAGAAAGAGTCAAATCTCAATGTATTCTAGTCTGTTTAATACTTCACACAAAGAAACTTAAAAAAAACCTCAGGTTAATGTTACGATACATAACCACCACTGAAAAAATTATCATTTTACACAACAGATAACGCGGATGACTCATCGAATACAACATCAATATTAAACTTTAGATGTGACGACCTCATTAAGCATGTTTTCATGTATACAGTAACTGTAACGTTAAGTTATATAGGTTTAATGCGGCGGCCGCGATCGGTTATAACATGGCGAAAATAAACACGCTAACACAGGCAAAACTTACATGAACTTTTTTACATATTATATTTTCGATGTCACGATCCCCTTACGCACGTCTTTGCACTTTGCACGTCTTAGAACTGTATATAAATGTGGCAATGGCGGTTGCGATTGACCGGAACAATAACATGATTCTAACGTTAGACACAGCTTAATCTTACATGTAGTACTCTTGCTAACTGTTACATACTTTGTTTATTAAAGGAAAACAAGGTATGGGCTGTTTGAGGCAAAAGTATGAAATCGTACTCACAGTGATCAGCAGCCATTAGAAAATGCGCGCTCGCGCTGTATCCACCAGTGACGTCAGTCCAAAGACAAAGAGCCAATCACATTTTCCCTTGCACATCATTCCTTTGACAACAGACTAGAATAAGCTCTGTTAAGTACATTCAATTTAAACATTCCAATAGAATGAAAAATATCATGCAAATCGTACAACAAACTAAACAAATTGAGTAATTGAGCAAAAAACTTGGTATTTATGTTTATTGAATCTAAGTATTTTGAATTAATACAACTTTAGGGATAACAGTGCAGCAAACAAATAAATGAACAATAATAATAAAGTGTGTCAAAAAACTGAGTTATATCCAAACACACGTCCTGTTCTTATGCCTCATATGGTGATGCAGACGTCTCCAAAACCCGACAGGTGGACAAATCTAAACTTGTTTTAATTAAAGCAAATATAAATATGCACGTAATAAATATTACTACTACTAATAACATTATACAAATGCAAGTTGTCATGAATACACTGAAAAAAGCCCTCTGAGATATAGAAGCCATGGAGGTGGTGTTTTTTTATTTTTATTTTTTATTTACTTAAATATTTTTTCATATGTATTGCTGTACATCCTGTGTGTATTAAACGATGTGTAAGAGTTTTGGACCTGCATAGGTGCGTATCTAACGCGCTCTGCACTGAACTTTAGAGCGGCTTTTAGTTGGTCATAGGTGCAGTCTATTTCAGTTTCTCAAAATAGCAACGCGTCAAAAATGCACTTTAACACACCTCCTTTTTAGACCAACACACCCATGAGTCCACAAAGTGGTGCAAATGGGTTTGCTATTTAAACAACAAGGTGCAAAATGTGAAAATTACAGTTACACTGGTCTGAAAATAGCAACAAATCGCACTAAACACATCTTGCACCTTATTGCGCCAATTGTGTGATAGGGCCCTTTATGTTTGTGATGAGAAGAAAAAAAGCGTTTATTTCATTGCAATCTGTTTCACTTTATAACAACCCAATAATAGGTCTTATTGTGTGTGGTGTATGAAGATGTAAAACTCCCTCTCTTTAACAGACATATAATGTCTCTGCGCTCTGATGAGCTATGAAGAAAAATGAGCTTTAATGCAGACAACAGGGGGCTGTGTTTAAACAGCCATTTGCATGGCAGGCCACCTGTGAACTAGTTCTGCTCAGTCAGAGACAGAAAGGAGGGGCTTTTTTTTTAGCACCCCAATCCTCCATCCCAATAAATGATGAGAGAAATGGCTTGTAAAGAGCCCTGCACATCCATCCATTTCAGAGCAGGTACAGAGTGTCCCGCTGGAGATGGAAGCAGAGGCTGTGACATTGATGGCTTGAAATGATGGGGGGTGTGGGTGTTTTTAAATGTGGGATATTGTGTAGAGGATGACAGAAAGGATGAGAGGAATTGACTGGGAGGATGTGAAGAATATTCCCTATTATTTTGCTGGTAATAAAAACATGAATGTTAATGTGCTTTAAAAAATCAGTTTCATTTTTCATCATTGTCTTGGAAATCAAGAGTTTTTTTATAGCATTACTGTGCGTTCACACCGAAGGTGGCGAGAGCGTCCATGTTTGCTCTAGCTGCCCTGGCGACAACGTTGTCTGCTTTTACAGCTCTGGCAGCGAGAGCATCAAAATTCACTACATTGATCTTGTATTTAAAATAGCTGTTGCAGTGTAACGGAGGCCAGCTAGTAAGTGCTGTGCAGGTAAACCTCACTCCTCTGACCTCTAGCTCTAGCGATAGACTCTAGAGGCCATGGTCTTTAGCCTCCTTTGTAGAGCAACCGACTCCCATGCGGAAGGTCGCCGGTTCAATACCAGCTCATAGCGTGTTGGGTGGCGTAGGACCGGCGGGGTTACATTGGTGCCTTGACCCGGATGGGAGTGAGGTTTAGGGGGGTGAGTCTAATGGAGGCCAGCTAGTAAGTGCTGTGCAGGTAAACCTCTCTCCTCTGACCTCTAAAGGTGCTCTAGCGATAGAGGCCATGGTCTTTTGCCTCCTTGGTAGAGCAACCGACTCCCATGCGGAAGGTCGCCGGTTCGATCCCAGCTCGGAGCGGGTTGGGTGGTGTAGGACCGGCGGGGTTACATTGGTGCCGTGACCCGGATGGGAGTGAGGTTTAGGGGGGTGAGTGTAACGGAGGCCAGCTAGTAAGTGCTGTGCAGGTAAACCTCACTCCTCTGACCTCTAAAGGTGCTCTACGAAAGATCCAGTTGTTGCATGTGGTGTGGCTTTGCTCCACTTGTCCAATATGTCTGAAATATTCTGAAGCAACAATACTGTTTTGTACTGTCTGTAGTTAGCATAAGATTCACGTTTTTAAAAAAACAATATAACATTAATGCACATCAGTAACTCGGCAGTTTATTTTTATTTTTTTATTTAAGTCCTTCTAAGAAAACATAGTAAATAATTAGAAATCCGGCGAATGCAATACTAACACCCTTGGGAACAACTGTGGTCGGAACCAAAGTTCACAGTGACTATGTTCTCTGGAATCCTCTCAAGCGGTGGACTTCTACATTCCGATTGCTTGCCGCCGAACCGTGTCATAGCTCATTACCATAAAGTTGACTTGATTTCAACTCTACTCGACGCCCACACTGCTGAAAACGTGCCGCTCCTCACCGCTTTTAGCCGCTGGCTCCCATTGAAAATGAATGACTTCCGGCAACTTTGATGCTTTTGTCACCTCCGGTGTGAATGCACAGTTAGAGTCCCACTTTGTATTAGTTGACCTTAAAGCTCCAATGAAATTAAAATAGTTTTTAGATGTTAGTATCAGTATTGTTGGTTTTTAGGATATCTATAAGTAATAGAAATATCAGAAATATCAAATCTCAGGAACGATAAAATCCCGGACGAGCCCCCAAAATGTTACAACCCCTCGATAGTCTAGGAGAGTGGGGTTGCACACTTGGATTGAGGACTTGGTTAAAACAGAAACTCAAAGAAAATTGTACTTCAAAGTAAGAACAGACAATAATAACTTGTGTACAAATAATAGTGATTTATTTACAAGTCGTGATGGTGAAAGAGTGAATTATTTATAATATTTACAATTTTAGAAACAATAAACGCTAGCTGGCAGCTGGTTTAAACTTCTCTGTATTGAGTTTATTCACGGGTGCTTTGTATTTTCTGAACGCTACCTTAATTTACTAGTTGCTAAAACTCGCTCATTCAGAGGCGGGAACCGGCGGACGTGCAACAACATTAATCATAAGGTAAACACAAAACAATAGTTTTCCATATGGAGCTCCTTCACGGGACACTTGTAAACACTCGCTCTAATGAGTTTGCGGCTCTCAGCACTGTCCACACTCATCACAGCTACCAAGCTGACCAATCACAGAGCTTCATTGTGACATGTAGTTACATTTTTTGAGAGGTGTGCTTCAACGTCGGCCACAGCAAGGGCTATTCGACCATGCGCCAAACTATACACGTGTGCTTGATGCAGAAGTATAAATCAGCCTTAAAGGGCACCTATTTTACCCCTTTTTTAAGATTTCATATTAATATTATGGTTCTTCTGAGTGTGCCAGTTTAGGTTCAGTTCAAAACACAATTCAGATTTTTTATTATAATGTGTTAAAAAGTGTCATTTTGGGGGCGTGTACACAGGTCGTTGTTTTAGGGGTGTGTTGCTTCACATGAAAATTAGTTTCAACTTCCCGCCCAACTTAACAAGGGGGCGGAGCCAAGAGCTCCCCCGCTTTGTGTATGGCAACAGACAGGCAGACAGAGAGAAGCAACATGAGTGAGAGGACCAGCATTCAGCCGTACATGTACAACTCGGACACAGACCAAGCAAAGACTACTGTTGAGGAATCAATATTTCTAATGTGCCAGAATGTGTCAGAGTGGTAGTTACAAAATCATTTGTGTCTTTGTATAGTTTTACAGCTGCTATGTAACGATGGATGTGTCATCCGTATAGGGATGTAATGATTAACCGGTTTCACTATTAACCATGCTTTAATTCGTCACGGTTAATTAATCGTAAAGGCTTCTCAACACCGTGTTTCTCCACGGAACAAAACTGCGGCAACTAAACAAAGTTATGCCAACTGTGTGCTAGTTTAAGGTTCCGACCTTGTACACCGAGACTAATAACCACGCACACTGGATTAACTTTGACTGAGGCTATAACTAAGGCAAGTTCGTTATTTTCCATGGAGGCACTTAACACAAAGTGCGAACCAATTGGTTTGTTTGAATCATTTTCCTGAATCAATTCAATCTGAGTCACTGGATCACTTATAGACTTACTGTATGTAACAATTCATTTTTGCTTATGTGATCTGATAGTTGGCAGTCTGTTTGGAGAAGTAAAATTAAATTCGTATTGACAACTGCTAAACTTTTAAAGGCTGATGTGTCGTGAGCTCAGAGGTTCAGAAAGAGCTTTATTGCTGAGGGATTTCCCGTACAGAGAGCACAAAAAAGTATATCATACAGTTGAAGTCAGAATTATTATAGAGTCTTCGCTGAGGTCCAGCATTCTCCAGCTTCCGGCGCCTAGACTGCAGCTCTGCACAAGACGTTTGGCCATAGGAGAAATGGTCGTGCCCAACTGAGCCTGGTTTCTCTCGAGGTTTTTTAGTTCTTCACTTTCGCCTATTGGTGAAGTTTTTTTCCTCTGCGCTGTCGCCACTGGCTTGCATGGTTCGGGATCTGTAGAGCTGCGCATCGATGGATTTGCTATTCAGTGTTTGGACTCTCAGTAGTGATTATTAATCCACATTGAACTGAGCTAAACTGAAGTGAACTTAAACTCTGAAAATTTATTTAACACTCTACATTGTATAAGCGCTATACAAATAAAGGTGAATTATTAGCCCTCCAGAATTATTAGCCCCCCTGTATATTTTTATCAACTACATAATGAGAAAAAAGGCTTTAATGGGGTAGGAAATGTACTTATTTTGCTCATATGGCTTTTGAAGGGAATCATTTCTCCTCCAGCCTTTTCATTTTCGACCCGGTTGTGGTATTGCTTAGATGACGTCAAACAGACACGGGTGCTCCTGCCAAATTTACACTAGTTTTTCCTCCATTTTTTGAATCCAGATAGACTAAAATCAGAATCAGTTTTATTGCCAAGTGTGCTTCACACACACAAGGAATTTGTTTTGGCAACAGAAGCTTCCAGTGTACATAAAGTGACAACACAAAATTAAATATGAGAAAAGAAAAAGGCGATAAACATTAAACAGAGATGCAGTTAGTCAAAAAGATCTGGATGTTGAATTGTATTTACACATTTGTTATGAATATACAGGTTATAAGGTGCTGTGTACAAATGTGTGTGAGAAAGTATTGCATTGTATATTGTTATAAGGTGCTGTGTACAAGTGCGTATGAGAAAGTATTGCACATTTATTGCACAGTACAGGAATATTTAACTGTTCATGAGGTAGACGGCCTGAGGAAAGAAACTTTTCCTGTGTCTGGCTGTTTTTGTGCTTGGTGCTCTGTTGCGCCGACCAGACGGTAACAGTTTGAACAGGTAGTGTGCTGGGTGTGAGTCGTCCAGGGTGATTTTGCGAGCCCTTTTACTCACTCTGGAAGAGTACAGTTCTTGAAGTGTAGGAAGGGCAGTGCCAGTGATTCGTTCAGCAGTCCGGACTATTCGCTGTAGTCTATGGAGGTCAGTTTTGGCAGCTGAGCTGAACCAGATGGTGATTGAAGTGCAGAGGATGGATTGGATGACAACTGAGTAGAACTGTACGAGCAGCTCCTGTGGCAGGTTGAACTTCCTCAGCTGATGAAAAAGACTAAAAGAAGCCCTTTAACTTTTCTCTCAAGTTAAGGGCTTCTTTTCGGTCTATTTGGATACTCACACTAGTGGATGCTGACCCCATTGGCTGTAGGTAATCGCGATGTTAATTTTAATCAAAACACATTTCATACGGCATGATTTTGAATCGCTGACAGGTCCAGATATTTAGCATGCCAAATATCTCACGGGTATTGGCGACTTATCTGCGATTCTCTCACATCCCGTCTTTGATAGTTCACACTGTGTGATTGTTACGTACATGAACGAGCACCGATTTGTCTGTGATTTCAGGCATTTGTCTTTGATTTCTCAAAAACCTTCCGGTGAGTCAAAATCAGGGCTAAAATCATGCAGTCTGAACTCGGCATTAGGGTAACTAGGCAAGTTATTGTATAATGATGGTTTGTTCTGTAGACTATCAAAAAAAAAATGCTTAAGGGGGCTAATGATATTGACCTTAAAATGTTTATTGAAAAATTCAAAAGTGCGTTTATTCTAGCCGAAATAAAACAAATAAGACTTTCGCCAGAAGAAAAAATATTATAGGAATTTCTGTGAAAAATTCCTTGCTCCGTTAAACATCATCTGGGAAATATTTGAAAAAGACAAATTCACCGGAGGGTGAATTGTTTAGACTTCAACTGTATATAAAGAAAAAAAATGGAACATGAATAAATAACAATATAATAAAAAAAAAATGTTAATAAATAGCATATGCATTTGTTGAACCCATCTGTTTTAAAATAATAACTATCAATATGTAGTTTACTAGTGCAAAAAACTACATTGTCCATGATTCTACACAGGAAATTCCACTAATCAGAGAGCTTCTAAGATCAGGGAGGGGAAAAAAAGACATATTTAGCTCCGCCCACTCTATTCATCATCAGAGCACACTGCACAGATTACAGTGCAGCCACACACACACATATATCAGGTCTGACTCGTGAAGAGAAATCGTTCCAGCAGACGCATGTAGAATTGATTTTGGTGATGTGTGATGGCATTTCGGTTGTCTGAAGCGCTTTCAGTAATAGACTCTTCCCAATGAATTACTGTATTAATGGGAGAGAGGGAGGGCCGCTTGTCTGAGTGGAACGGAGCGCATGTGCGCTTGTTAGATTCCACAACAGTTGCAGTCAACCGAGGCGTCGCAAACCTGTGGGAAATGCTGCTTTAATTAGACATTTGAAAGCGTGTTTGCAGCACCTCACTTTGGTAATTGGAGTTGTTATAGGGCTGGTATAGAAGTGAAGCTCATCCGCTGAAACAAACTTGTCAACAAACGGCTTGAAGAGACTCTGGCTCGCTGTGATTGGGTCACTGGAGGTCAGTGGAGATATCGGCTGCTGCTTTTTGCTAGTCGATGGCGGTTTGCAGCTTAATCGGGTGATGGATCACTGTCTGTCCTCCTGTCGGTAGTCACCGCATTGCATTGCAGCCTGTAATATCTCTGGCCGAAGCCACTGCACTGCACAGGAATCAAGTTTAAAGCAGTATTTTTTTTGCCTTGTTTGTGGTTTTTATGATTATTTTTTACTTAATTTAAACTTTTTTTTGGTTATCAAGATAAAGCATTTAAACTATGTTTGTGTTTTAGTTTGTATCTTAAATGGAAATTATATCACAGTATTTAATATTTCTATTTTAATAAAATATATAAAAATAATATACGACACAAGTATCATATTTTACACAGTATTTTTGCCTTGTTTGAGGATGTAAAGATGATTTATTCAGATTTTTAAAAACTTAATTAAATTAATTAATTATTTGACATTTTTTCCCAAGAAAACAAAGCATTTAAAAATATGTTTGGGAATTTATTTAAATTATATTTTAAATTTGTATTTTAATAAAACATATACGAAAATATACTGCACAGGGATCATGTTTTAAGCAGTATTTAGCCTCATTTGAGGATGTTAAAATGATTTGTTCTGATTTTTATTTTTTATTTTTTGGTTTAATTTGTTTTGGTAATCTTTCAAGATAAAGCATTTAAAAAATATGTTTTGGCTTTTATTTTGAATAGAAATTGTTATTTTATATTTGTATTTTCATAATTTTTAAAATATACTGCACAAGGATCATGTTTTAAGAAGTATTTTTGCCTCGATTAATTTTTTTTTACTTAATTATATTAGTTTTTTTGGTTATTTTTTAAGATAGCAAAGCATTTAAAATGTTTTTGGCTTTTCTTTTAAATAGAAATTATATTATTTTTTATTTGTATTTTCATTTATATATATATATA
>LR812527.1:59758288-59788288 GCA_903798195.1 Danio kyathit
ACCACACACACTGAATAAAGCGTACATACACACACAGACACACACAAACACATACAAGCAGACACGCAATCACGCAACATACACACACAGAAATATCGAAATGCGCACACACACACACACACACACACACACTCTGTCATGCGTTGCAGTGTCTGAGCTCCAGCAATCAGCCCAGAGAGCAGTGCACGTCGGAGAGTTTAACAAGGATGTACCGCTGGATCGCGTCTCACTATAGTTGTTAAAGGGTCACGAAACACCAAAACACATGTTTTGAGCTGTTGACAGTCATATATGTGTCACACGCTGCTATAAACACTATTAGGACTCAAATATTGCACCTAAAAAGTGAAAATTGGTTGTTTTTGCGTTATTTTGAGCAAATTCGTTCTTCCGGTTTTGAAGCTGCGTCACGGCGATTAGATACTTGCGTGTAAATCCAGTGTGGAGAGTGGCTGTCTGTACCTGCGAGTACATTGTGACGTCTCTGAGTGTGCGGCATTAATTCATGAGAAAGACTTTGTTCAAACCAATCAGCGCGCTCTATTGTGTATGCGGTGCAACTTCATTAATATGCATGATAGCTTCAAAGACTGTTTTACCTGTTACAGTGTTTAGACTGCAGAGAGACGTTACGTTGTGTTGCCAAAACAAGTGAAAGAACAAGAATTTGGAGACATGTGTCAACAGTGTTGCATTTATTAATGTGCTGCGTTTATTAATGTGCTGCAACGAAGGTTTTGTTTTCATTTTCCCGCTATGAGAGCGCAGCTGGACTCATATGTGGATTATAGTGCACGTGACGCGACAGAAATGCGTTTGTAAGGAACATTTTTACCCGAGAGCTTTTCGCATCTGGAAATGATGAAATCCAGATTTGCTGCTCGTCTCCTTTTAAAAAAGACACGGTTCCAGTTTGTATTGATTGTCCTGTCTCTACAGATTTGGTAAGTGTGTGTGAGAGCAGTGCCCTTTGTTTGTTCATTCAGATGGCAAAGTTACTTCGTATCGTCAGCAGTGCTCTTTCAGTTTTTAAAGACATACCTCAGTCAAAATGATTTAGTTACTCAGTTTACAGTATGTTAATATCACTGCAATATTATAGTACAATATTATAGACTGAAAGATCCGCTGTAAATGCTGCTCTCCGAATGTAAACATGTAAACAGCAATCTAACTTTTACTGTCGTGTAGGATTTTCGCCGCATTTTGTGACAGGATAGTCTATACACACACTGCTTTCTGACGCAACCTAAAGAGTGCATCTAATTTACCGAGAAATGCGGAGAATTTTTTCTCTCATTCGCCGTGCGGTATCAAAAATTCCATTAATACTCCACTGTCCAGCAGTTCCTCGCTTTCAATATCTCGCTTGTCACGGGGGGCATGCAGGAAATGTTCTTGAATAAAAAGTGAAAGTGCCAAACTGCACAGTCGACAAATTAATAGTTTTGCAAGTAATTCGATTACTGATGTCCATGTAAACACAGTCACTGTCTTTCTCCCTGCGTCTGTGTGTTTGTTTTGCCTCACCTCTGAAAATTAGCGCATGCCCAAACGGAAACTCCCATATTTGCAAATCCTTCCTTTTTTCTCTCCCCCGACACTCCCACCTAAACAGAGCTGGACACACCCACTTTCCTGACTTTTTCCAAACTAGAGGTGTGAAAACACCCTGCTGAGACAGGGGGGTTTAGTGGCTCTTTAATCGTGATATTTAATTAATCTAGTCTCTATCTAACGACTCTTCGGTCTTTTGAATCTATCAGGTAACGTGTCACAGCCTCAGTACACTGCTTCAATCTTTCGCTTCACGCTTGTACTTAGTCATTTTAGTGAAAACCTCAGATTCTGTTGGTTGGTTGCTGTTGGTTGTGGACCTTTTTTATCAACCAAGTTTGTCGACGCCATTATAACGACACAGATCACTCTGCCTATTCATGAGTCCTGCGCGAAAAGTGTTTGACAGGTGGTAATTTGTCTGTAACTTAACTTTATTTATGATTTGGTTATGGGTAAAACAAAGACCATGCGGGTCAGGTAGTTGAAACGATAGGCTACAAATAATTAATTCGTTATGAATTAATTCATTATTCATAAATAATTAATTCACCACTGCCTACGATGACGATGCCATCGTCCATCGCGATGTTTCACGTTAGACATCGTACGACACCAAATTGGTCGACATCGCCCAGCCCTATCTCAAACTGATTCCTGGAGGGCCGCAGCATTGCACAATTTTGCTCCAACCCTAATCAAACACAGCTGATGCAACAAATTAAGGTGTTCAAGACTACTAGAGACTATTAAACAGGTGGGATTTGGAGGTGGTCGAAGCTAAAATCTGCAGAGTTGCAGCCCTCCAGGAGTTGAGTTTGGGACCACTGGTTTATAAGGTTACAAATGTCCATGGCATGGGCGTTGATGCATACACATGGTGTAGAAGGACGTGTTCTCATAAAACATAAGGCATCAAAATGATATTAATTGTTGTTTGTTGCGCATTTTTCCTCCTTGTTTGCTCAGATTTAAGTATGTGCCCAATTGTGACTTGTGTGTGTGAGTGTGTGCATGTTTGCGTTCGCATATGCAAGTGTTTGTGTGACTGATTGTGAATTGTGTGTGTGCGTGTGGATGTGTGAGAGTGATTGTAACCCTTGCATGTATTTGTGTGCAGAGATAGAGTGACTGACCTGTGCAATTTTCTGTGCGTGTTTGTATGTGTTTGCGTGTGTGTGAAAGAGATAGAGCTGACTGACTTGTGTGAATTTGAGTGTGAATGTGCATGTGTGTGTTTGTACACTCTCTGAAATAAAGGAACAGGAGCTGTCTCTGGGGCGGTACCTTTTCAAATGGTACATATTTGTCTCTGAAGGGTCCATAGTGGTACCTCGAACATACTTTTTAGGAGCATTTGGGTACTAATATGGACCTTTTAGGTACCACTGTGGACTATTTGGGTACAAATATGTATCTTTTAAAATGGTACTGCCCTAGTGACAGCTCCTGTACCTTTATGTCTGAGAGTGTATGTGTGTGTGTGTGTTTCTGTCAAAGTCCAGTCAGCATAAGGCTGTGCATGTATAGAGCAAATCTCAGTCATCTCTGGACTCTCTGACCTGAACAATTCCTGACAGACAGACATCATTCCTCTGTCCCTGTATTCCTCCATGTCTGATTCTCTCTTTCTCTCCATCTGTGCGTGTGTGTGTGTGTGTGTGTGTGTCCTCACTGTGAGTCTCTCACAGCACTGCAGTATTCAGCAGCTGCGTTCTCTTCAGGCTCGTGTGCAGACGTGCAGGATCTGACCTTGGAAACTGAAAGCGTGTGGTCAGGGACGTCTAGTAGAGCGAGACACAGATAAAGTCAAGAGCATTATAATGTAGCGTTTATTTGACGTTGAGCTGTCGAAACCATAGCATGCTACTAATCCAAGAGCAACATTTAATAAAAAATTAATCATACAATCAAACCAAAAGGCGTAGTTAATGTGTCTGTGCTCTTTGGATAAGAGATTCATAAAGATAAACAACAAAATCATAAATCCAAGGCACTCGAAAAGTAAGTGAAAAGATTAAAAAGCCTTCATTAACATGGCTACACATAGGTGCTGTTTTATAGAAGAGCAATGTTAATAAAAGCTTTTTAATTTTTCTTCACTTTTTGAGTGCCTTGGATTAAAAAAATAAACCGACTGAAGTTAAAGCGTAATTTATTTTAATATTACTGTTTTAAACCCAATTATTATTAATGATAATAAAAAATAGTAGAGGTAGAAATAAACATTTAGCAAAATGAAATAAAACATGTAAAACTACTTTTTATTATTTTATCATAATTAAAAAATAATATTTGTATTTTTTTAAATGTTTTTTTTTTGTTTAAATGTTTAAACTGCTGCTTCTCTATGTATTTATTTCAAGTATTAATGCTATTTAAAATTATAAAATAATAATATAATAATAATAAAATAATAATAATAATAATAAAATAATAATGTTAATAATGAAACATTTAATAAATGATTAATGACAATAATAGCATCACTAACAACATTTTATTATTATTATTATTATTATTATTATTATTATTTTTATTAGTATTAGTATTAGTAGTATTAGTACTACTACTACTACCACTACACACTCTCAGAAATAAAGGTACACAAGCTGTCACTGGGGTGGTACATTTTCAAAAGGTACAAATTTGTAAAAGGTCCATAATCAGGGCCGGATTAACATAAGCATTATGCTTTATCTCGTCGATATTTTGAAGTATTCCTTTCGGGCTCGGAGTGGTTGTAGCCCAATCAGAATATTGAATAGCCCTGTTTTAGTCACCCATAAGGGTGATCAGATGTCCCAATTTTCCCAGGACAGTCCCTTATTTCAGCACTACCGCGAGAACAGTCCTGTCAAAGGTAGGCTAACCAAGCTCATCGTAGAACAAAAAATTAAATTCCAAAGTCTTCATAATTGATACACTTGTACATGTAGCAACAGAAGCTGGCATAGGCGGAATCAAACTGAATGTACTCATAACTAAAGTGCAGTCTCGGCCGTGTTATCAAAAGTTATCAAAATATCCATTGTTGCGGAGAACAGTATATCTATCTCAAGTAAATACACTCAGTTATACTTTACAGTAAGTCTAACTGAACTAGTTAGAAAGCAAACTTTTTTAATGAATGCTTACTTTGCCCCTTTTTATGAAAACGACAATAGTAAATATGGAGCAATGAAATATTGGCGCTGGCTTTCATCAGACAATATATCTGATGCAAAAAATAAAATAAAATAAAATAAGGATGCTGTCTTTGTAACTCAGAAGACCACAATATTTTGGATAAAAACGTGTATTTTAAAGATATATCATTAGGGATTTTTGGTCAGCTAAATTTCTAATGGTACTTTATAAAGGCGAACCCCTATTTAAAGCATTTAATATAAAGCACTTTTTTAGGAAGTATTGCAAATGTTTTTTGTTTTGCTGATTTTTGCAGCCTGTTTGAACTTTAAGGTTCAGATTATTTAATTACTTAATTTTGTATACTTGCAGACCTATTTTAATAAAATAGAAAAATTATATAATGATCAATTATAAATCAAATGGTAGAAAATTTAACAATAATATTAATTAGTAAATTATTAATAATAATAACAAAAAAATAACAACAGTATATATATATATATATATATATATATATATATATATATATATATATATATATATATATATATATATATATATATATAGTTTTGTGAGGTATTAAAATAAAAAGGGGCCCCTTGGATTTGTTATAGCTCCTGGGCCCAATGTGTTCTTAATCCAGCCCTGTCCATATTAATACCTCAAGGGTACATATTAGTACCTAAAAAGTACAAAAGTGTTTTTCTTTAAATTTTTAGGTACTAAAATATACTTTTGATGTACCAATATGGACCCTTTAAGTACAAATGTGTACCTTTTGAAAAGGTACCACCACAGTGACAGCTTGCAAACCTTTATTTCTGAGAGTGCACTGTAAAAATATCCATGAATTAGCAGTATCCGTATTTTGTGATTCATGTTTTTATTTAGAATTTTTCCCCATTTTTTTTTTCTGGTTTCTATTTATGCCTTTCGTCCAGTATAGCGAGACACAGAGAAAATCAGGAGGATTATAATGTAGTTTTTACTTGTGGAGTTGTCGAATCCGTAAACCGTAGAAATCAAAGCATGGCTACTGCTACCAAAAATAAGAAACAGTAAATAAAATAATTGATTAAATAATAATAAAGTAAAATAATCAATTACTAAAATAATAAAATAATTTATTTGAATATTTATGTTTTACAAAAAGGCAACACAGTGGCTCAGTCGTTAGCACTGTCGCCTGACAGCAAGAAGGTCGCTGGTTCAAGTCCTAGCTGGGTCAGTTGGCATTTCTGTGTGGAGTTTGCACGTTCCCCCCGTTTTGGCATGGGTTTCATCCGGGTGCTCCGGTTTACCTCACATGTCAAAACACATGCGCTATAGGTGAATTGAAGAAACTAAATTGACCGTAGTGTATGAGTGTGTATGGGTGTTTCCCAGTACTGGGTTGCAGCTGGATGGGCATCCGCTGTGTAAATCATATGCCGGAATAGTTGGCGGTTCATTCCACTGCGGTGACCCCTGAAGAATAAAGAGATTAGGCCGAAGTAAAATGAATGAATGAATGAATGAATGTTTATAAATGTAGCAGCAGTAAAAATAAATTAATATATAGTGAAGTTTTTTTTATATTTAAAAAATTGCCATTGTTATTATTTTATTATATTTTAAAAATATTATTTGTATTTTAATAAAATTTTAATTGTTTAAACTGCTGCTTCTCTATGTATTTTTTTAAGTATTAATGCTATTTAAAAATAATTATATTAATTATGAAACATTTAATAAATGATTAATGACAATAGTAGCATAAAACAATAATAATAATAATAATTATCATATTATTATCATTTTAAGTTGTAGTATAGTAATACACTGTAAGATATATTTTTCCATTCATGTTTTTATTTATTATTTTTCTCCCTTTATTTCTGCTTTTAAATTGCTTAATGGGATCTTGATCTTTCTTTCACCAACTTATAACCTTGAAAAGTTTGAAAAAGTGACTTTTATGAACATTTTTAATAGTTTAAGTGATATATTGTCTGGATTGGTGTTGTATATTGTGCTGCTAATACCTTGTAATAAACTAACAGTACATTTTCTATTATTTTGCAGACTTATTTCTCTATGTATTATTTCTTAAGCAATAAATATATATTTTCAAACTATATTAAAATGTCAATAAAAGTCACTTTGTTAAACTATAGAGTTGAATTTTCAGCATTAAAATTTGTCAGAGCAGAGATTAAGCTCCCATAATGCAATTCACAACTCGTCACCTTAGAATTATAAGGTTCTATCTGACATTTTTGTCAAAATGGAGTTATTGACATGTTCTTATTAAATGACAACTAATTTACATTATGGGATGTTTTTTTTAATAAGTTGTTTACATTTTAAGACGTTTTATTTAAAAAAACAAATGTTACACACACATACTGTTTGCTATGGAATGCAAAAACTTTGAAGCTCAATATCTCAAAATCATTCAGAACGCAGATAGAACATTATAATTCCAAGGTGACGAACTGTAAACAAATATAGAAACGGTTTATTAACAGTTATTTTTTATACTGAAGTAGTAAATAAACATTTCATTAACATACTAATGATGTTCTATTTATTTAAAAATTTACATTTATTAATAACAGATGCCTAGACAAAATAGTCAGTGCTAATAAACAAAATAAAAGCCTCCACTTATTCTATTCAATTTTCCCTTACCTTCTGCAGGCTCATACATCTTGACTCCCTGGAGTAAATCTATTACAAAGAAAGAGTCAAGGTCATGCAATTTTGACAGGAGATAAGATGTGATCTTGCGTCGTCACTTACACCTGTAATAAGCTCTGACATTGTGTCGTTGAGCTGCAGTGAAGTGTTTTTACAGTGTTTGTCCAGCAGGAGGCGCTGCAGATCACGGTTTGCCTCCGCGCTGTACTCACACATTATTTTGAGTTATTTTCAGCTCAAATTGTAATCATCTCCTCTGCTAAATTAAAGATGTAAATCAGAACACAGCCATAAAATCATCTTTATTTCTGTCTTCGGATTTTTTTCCCCAGTCAGAGTGAATAAAGCTTTAGTGTCATGACTGTAAACATGTTTATTTTATTGCTGCATATTTATTTTACAAGTATATAGTTATTATGGTCCCACTTTACAATAAGGTTTCATTAGTTAATGTATTTACTAACATGAACTGATTATAAACAATACGTTTTAAGGCATTTATTAATCATACTCAGTTAAAATACTTGGGTTGAAAATACCCCAACATATAACCCAACTATAGGTTATTATTATAGCACCTTCCCAACTGTGGGTTTATAATCCAGCATTGGATTATAAAATTTAACCTAATGCATTGGGTTTTTTGATTAAATGTTAAAATATTAAAATATAAATTTTATAATTATGGCTGTGTAAATAAATAACATACAGTTTTCAAAAATATTGAAAATTCTTTATTTCCTTTACATTTTAATTTCCAGACACTTCAGCATTCTTATCTATTTAATATAGATCAGCTATAAAGTGGTAAGTTTGAATTTTCCACAATTAAGAGTGCTGGTAAAACATCATTGCGTTAGAGCTTAAATAAACTTTATAACGCAAAGACATCATTACGTACGCATAGTAATACAGCTGTTCTGTGGTATAATAATACCAGTGTTGTGTTTTTAAATATTTGTTTTTATTATAATGTTTTACTCTTTATACACAAACACACCGGCCACTTTATTAGGTACACCTTACTAGTTCTGGGTTGGGACCCCCTTTTGCCTTCAGAACTGCCTTAATCCTTCATGGCATAGATTCAACAAGGTACTGGAAATATTCCTCAGAGATTTTGGTCCATATTGCCATGATAGCATCACGCAGTGGCTGCAGATTTGTCGGCTGCACGTCTATTATGCAAATCTCCTGTTCCCCCACATCCCAAAGGTGCTCTATTGGATTGATATCTGAGGACTGTGGAGGCCATTTGAGTACAGTGAACTCATTGTCATGTTCAAGAAACCAGTCTGAGATGATTCACGCTTTATGACATGCACAATATCCTACTTGATGTAGCCATCAGAAGATGGGTACACTGTGGTCATAAAGGCATAGACATGGTCAGCAACAATACTCAGGTAGGCTGTGTTGTTGACATGATGCTCAGTTGGTACTAATGGGCCCAAAGTGTGCCAAGGAAATATCCCCCACACCATTATACCACCACCACCACCAGCCTGAACCGTTGATATAAGGCAGGATGGGTCAATGCTTTCTTGTTGTTGATGCCAAATTCTGACCCTACCAAGTGAATGTCACAGCAGACATTGAGACTCATCAGACCAGGGAACATTTTTCCAATATTCTATTGTCCAGTTTTGGTGAGCCTGTGTGAAATGTAGCCTCAGTTTTCTGTTCTTAGCTGACAGGAGTGGCACACGGTGTGGTCTTCTGCTGCTGTAGCTCATCCGCCTCAAGGTTGGACATTTTGTATGTTCACAGATGCTCTTCTCAGACCTCGGTTGTAACGAGTGGTTATTTGAGTTACTGTTGCCTTTCTATCAGCTGGAAACCAGTCTGGCCATTCTCCTCTGACCTCTGGCATCAACAAGGCATTTGTGCCCACAGACCTGCCACTCACTGGATATTTTCTCTTCTTCTGACCATTCTCTGTAAACCCTAGAGATGGTTGTGCGAGAAAATCCCAGTAGATCAGCAGTTTCTGAAATACTCGGTACACGGTGAGTGTATGTATTTATATGGGTCAGTTTTCTAAAAAAAAAAAATACAACATCAATAACAACAAAAGATTGGCTTGCAGCTTAATGACCACAGGAAAAAAAATGTGTGTCTCTTGGCAAAAGCAGTTGAGATTGTCTGCCATTTTTCAGCTCTAGTTTAGTCTTGAAGTGTGTGCGGTGTAAATCTCCAGCGTGCACCGGGCGATGGATGGATGGATATTTTTCAGGTTAAAGCTGTTTTCTTCTCAGTGTGTGGTTTTATCCATGGAGCGGAGCAAACTTCAGACAGTGTCATTGATTGAATGCTGTCTAATATCCACAGTCCAGAGTATCATATTTCACAAGTGGACAGAGGATTTACGGTCTTCTGGGCCTTTCTGATAGAGTTATCACTGCTTCTGGGATTAAACGGATCAAACTTGGGTGTAACTCCAGAAGTGCGCATTTACACCATCAGTCTGACATGAGAAACATCCAGCTAAAGATTGATTTTTGATATTATACACTCACCGGCCACTTTATTTACCTGTCCAGCTGCTTGTTAACGCAAATTTCGAATCAGCCAATCACATGGCAGCAACTCAATGCATTTAGGCATGTAGACATGGTGAAGATGATCTGCTGCAGTTCAAACCGAGCATCAGAATGAGGAAGAAAGGTGATTTAAGTTTGAACGTGGCATGGTTGTTGGTGCCAGACGAGCTGGTCTGAGAATTTCAGAAACTGCTGATCTACTGGGATTTTCACGCACAACCATCTCTAGGATTTACAGAGAATGGTCCGAAAAAGAAAATATCCAGTGAGCGGCAGTTCTGTGGGCGCAAATGCCTTGTTGATGCCAGAGGTCAGAGGAGAATAGCCAGACTGGTTTGAGCTGATAGAAAGGCAACAGTAACTCAAATAACCACTTGTTACAACCGAGGTCTGCAGAAGAGCATCTCTGAAGGCACAACACATCCAACCTTGAGGCGGACGGGCTACAGCAGCAGAAGAACACACCGGGTGCCACTCCTGTCAGCTAAGACAGGAAACTGAGGCTACAATTCACACAGGCTCACCAAAATTGGACAATTGAAGATTGGTAAAGCGTTGCCTGGTCTGATGAGTCTCGGTTTCTGCTGTGACATTTGGATGGTAGGGTCAGAATTTGGCATCAACAACATGAAAGCATGGATCCATCCTGTCTTGCATAAACTGTTCAGGCTGGTGGTGGTGGTGTAATGGTGTGGGGGATATTTTCTTGGCACACTTTGTCCATTAGTACCAATTGAGCATCGTGTCAACACCACAGCCTACCCGAGTATTGTTGCTGACCATGTCCATCCATTTATGACCACAGTGCACCTATCTCTGTTGGCTACTTCCAGCAGGATAATGCACCATGTCATAAAGCGTGAATCATCTCAGACTGGTTTCTTAAACATGACAATGAGTTCACTGTACTCAAATGGCCCCCACAGTCACCAGTTCTCAATCCAATAGAGCACCTTTGGGATGTGGTGGAACAGGAAATTTGCATCATGGATGTGCAGCCGACAAATCTGCAGCAACTGCGTGATGCTATCATGTCAATATGGAGCAAAATCTCTGAGGGTCTACACTTTGTAATTAAATCTTTTTTTATATTTACAAATCCATTATTAACATATTATTAATTAATATGTGTATATCCTATATTTAAGCTGCTCGATTATGGGAAAAATCATAATCACAATTATTTTGCTCATAATTGTAATCACGATTATTAAAAACAATATACAGCTGAAGTCAAAATTGTTCACCGTCCTGTGAATTTTTTAATAAATATTTCCCAAATGATGTTTTAACAGATTCAGGATTTTTTCACAGCATTCCCTATCATATTTTTTCTTCTGGAGAAAGTCTTTGTTTTATTTTGGCTTGAATAAAAGCAGGTTTAGAAATTTTGAAACCTATTTTTAGGATCAATATTTTTAGCCCCCTTAAGCAATATATTTTTTTGATTGTCTGCAGAGGAAACTACTGTTACATAATGACTTGCCTAATTTTCCTAGTTAAGCCTTTAAATGTCACTTTAAGCTGTATAGAAGTGTCTTGAAAAATATCTAGTCAAATATTATTTACTGTCATCATGGCAAAGATAAAATAAATCAGTTATTAGAAATGAGTTATTAAAACTATTATGTTTAGAAATGTGTTTAAGAAATCTTTCCGTTAAACAGAAATTGGGGGAACGATATAAAGGGCCGCTAAAATTAAAAGTTATTTTCCTCCCTGTAAATAAGGAAATGGAAATAAGTATAGAATAAAAACATGAAACAAACTGTGCTTTAACCATCGTTCTTCACTGTAAGAAGAAAACTTTAATTAAAGCTACAAAAGTCCTTCAGTCGCGGATGAAAGTGAAACCCTCACTATTCTGCTGCCCTAGTCTGCCGCCTAGGTCGCCTCTATGGACATGCCGGCCCTGAGGATATGATGCAACAATCGCTTTATCTCAATTAATGTTTTTTCATAATCCTTAGAAGCCAAAATCAAAATCAAACCTGAATTTCGATTATTTGCACAGCCCAATCCCAAGGTGCTTTCACACCTGCCTTATTTAGTTCTGTTGAATCACACTAGAGTTCGTTTTCCCTTTTGGTGTGGTTTGTTTGGGCTGGTGTGAATGTAGCAGTCGTACTCGAGTGCGCACCAAAAAAGCATACCGAGACCTCCTTGAAGAGGTGGTCTCAGTACGCTTTCAAACAAACCCTGGAGCAGATTGTTTGTGGTGAGAATATGATCCGAACTAAAACAGACCCAACCGCAAAAAAGCACTGCGCCTTTTTGGACTAATCCAGCTGCCATAGGCCGATTCGCTGTACATTATGGAATGTGGAGGAAAAGTATTTGTTGACAGCGCTTTACCAAAAGAGAGAGAGAGAGGGAAAACATTACCTGATAGATTGTTGGTAATGTTTCCGGAAGATGACCATGTCGCAGTTTAGCTAAATTAATTCACGCCTCCTCCTGAAGTGACGTACGATGCACCTTCGCCGTTTGCAATGCCGCTCTTAAAACATCGTTTTCCAACCACAGCCGTGCTTCAATCTCGAAATGTATTGTTTGTCTAAAGTGATGTATACAAACTATATAGTGTACTATAAGCAGGGATACAATCAGCCAGCGCAGTCGTCCCTCCACAGTGAAAAGCAACATTTTGTGTCTGCCGGTTTGTTTACTTGCAAAGTAAAACTTTTGTTCCATTGGCATTTTCCCGCACGTGAATTCTGACCAATCAATTATCAGTTTAGGAAATATGTTCAACAACATCTGGCCAATGAGTGATGTGTGTTTTGTCAGATGACTGCATTTTGGTTCTTTTCAACTGGTTCGGACCAAAGCAATCAGTGTGGTGTGAAAGCGGCCCAAAGGCGGCAGGGAATGCTACAATGTATCATTTATTGCCCTTGGTCCGGACCAAATAAAGCAAACTACAGATGTGAAAGCACCCCTATATAGTGTATAAAAAACCCCAAAACTATAAATACTAATCATTTCACAGACGTAGCTTATAAACAAATGGATATCCAATTCATGTGCCTTTAATCGCTTCAAACAAGCTTCTTTTTTAAAGTTTAAATTTCAGGAAATTGGCGAATAACTTGATATTCATTATATTGAGGTGTTGGTGTTCATTTTATCAAACTGACAGAATTAAAGGGCCTTGTTGAGCAAAAATGTGCTGATCCGTATATCAGTGGATGTCCAGATGATGCTTTTGCATGTTCTGAAGAGGACAGATAGTGTGATATTTCAGCTGTGGTTACAGACACTGAACAGGACTAAAGATATGGCCTTTCTTTTGAAGTGAAGAAGATGAATTAAAGCTCACGTCACTGACCCACAGAAACGAGCTCCGACTCCAGCTGCTCATATCCAATCGGGACGCTCTAGAGGAAAACACCAGGCTTCTGGTGGAACAAAACCACACTCATTTCCTCCATAGAGAAATTGATTTTAACAGGCATTTATAAACATACCTAGTTGGTGCTCTGAAGATCTTAAAAAATGTGACATTCTTCAGTAGAAGCCAGGCGGAAACATTTCTTTTAGCAGAGCTATGATAGTATTGTCATTTGTGCATCCAGAAAGTATTCATAGCGCTTCACTTTATCCACATTTTATTATGTTACAGCCTTATTCCAAAATGGATTAAATTCAAGTTATTTCCTCAAAATTCTACACACAATACTCCATAATGACAATGTGAAAAAGAGTTTTTGAAATTGTTGCAAATTTATTAAAAATAAAAAACCTGAAAAATCCCATGTACATCAGTATTCACAGGCTTTGCTCAATACTTTGTTGATGCACCTTTGGCAGCAATTACAGCCTCAAGTCTTTTTGAATATGATGCCACAAGCTTGGCACACCTGTCTTTGGGAATTTTTGCCCATTTCTCTTTTGCAGTACCTCTTAAGCTCTATCAGGTTGGATGGAAAGCGATGGTGTACAGCCATTTTCAGATCTCTCCAGAGATGTTCAATTTAGATTTATGTCTGGGCTCTGGCTGGGCCACTCAAGGACATTCACCGAGTTGTTGTGAAGCCACTCCATTGATATTTTGGCGGTGTGCTTTGGGTCATTGTCCTGCTGGAAGATGAACCGTATTCCCAGTCTGAGGTCAAGAGCACTCTGAAGCAGGTTTTCATTCAGGATGTCTCTGTACATTGCTGCATTCATCTTTCCCTCTACCCTGACTAGTCTTCCAGTTCCTGCTGCTGAAAAACATCCCCACAGCATGATGCTGCCACCACCATGCTTCACTGTAGGGATGGTATTAGCCTGGTGATGAGCGGTGCCTGGTTTTCTCCAAACGTAACCCCTGGCATTCACTCCAAAGAGTTCAATTTTAGTCTCATCAGACCAGAGAATTTTGTTTCTTATGGTCTGAGAGTTCTTCAGATGCCTTTTGGCAAATTCCAGGCGGGGAGTGTCTTCCGTTTGGCCACTCTACCATACAGGCCTGATTGGTGGATTGCTGCACAGATGGTTGTTCTTCTGTAAGGTTCTCCTCTCTCCACAGAAGAACGCTGGAGCTCAGACAGAGTGACCATCGGGTTATTGATCACCTCCCTGACTAAGGCCCTTCTCCCCTGATCACTCAGCTTAGATGGCCGGCCAGCTCTAGGAAGAGTCCTGGTGGTTCCAAACATCTTCCACTTACGAATGATGGAGGCCACTGTGCTCATTGGAACTTTCAGAGCAGCAGAAATGTTTCTGTAACCTTCCCCAGCCTTGTGCCTCGAGACAATCTTGTCTCTGAGGTCTACAGACAATTCCTTTGTCTTCATGCTTGGTTTGTGTTTTGACATGCACTGTCAACCCTGGGACCTTATATGGACAGGTGTTTGCCTTTTTAAATCATGTAAAATCAACTGAATATACCACAGGTGAACTCCAATTAAGCTGCTGAAACATCTCAAGAATGATCAGTGGAAACAGAATGGACCTGAGCTCAGTTTACAGCTTCACGCCAAAGGCTGTGAATACTTATATACATGTGATTTTTCAGCTTTTTTATTTTTAATAAATTTGCAACAATTTCAAAAACTCTTTTTTCACATTGTCATTATGGGGTATTGTGTGTAGAATTTGGAGGAAATAAATGAAATTAATCCATTTTGGAATAACATTAAAAAATGTGGAAAAAGTGAAGCGCTATGAATACTTTCCAGATGCACTGTAGAATAAATAAATAACAGTAAAATATATAGAGTAGTCAAGTTTTATTTCTAGCACTTTTGCATTGTAGATTAACATAGGCCATGTCCACACATACATGGGTATTTTAATTCACTGAGTTTTTCCCGCCTTTCTGCTGTTAGCTTGAACTGTTAGCATAAAGCTATGCAGGACAGGTGCATCATGCACACGTAATGATTAACAGCCGTACTGAACCAGTGACAGTGCACAAAGAGCAATAAAACAACAGCATGTCCAACAGATGAATAAACGTCACCATATTTCGCAAGATCATGCAGCCGTTGGCTAAATTCTTCATCAGTCAAACAAGAAAGTAGGTTACTGGCTAAAAGTGACTGACAGATAGCATACGCAGAACATCAAAACACTCGACTGCTTTGTTTAGATTTTAGTAACTATAACTTTGAATTTTTATTCAGTTCGTGGTTTAATTAATTTTGTAACACTGTAAGCTATGATATCGTCTTGCTTTTTATTACAAAGATGCCGTTTATGTGCATAAGTGACATAGTAGTAACAAGTAGCCTCCAACAGAAACAGTGATAAACAAACGAATAACCGTTCATAATTCACAATTGTGTCGGTGGACTCAATGTGCTCTATGGGATGTTGTTCTGAAGACTCTTACCTTTCAAAATAAATCATGATGTACAGCAATGAATGCATGTGTGTCTTGTTATTATGATGATAGAGTATGTACTCCATATCTAATAATAATCGTTTTCTGTACAACTTACACAAATTTAGCAAATACATTCCTTATCAGCTTCCCATTGACAAAACAACTAGCTACAATGGCTGCTTGAGGGTTGTAGCTTTAAACTGATATATAGGAACCTAAAATACACCTGGCGTAATAAGTGGGGGTTGTTGGTGTGGTGGATGGCGGAGGGGGTGTTGCGGACGAAAGTGAGCGGGGGTGTCGCGGACGACAGTGAAGAGGGTTGGGGAGTCGTGGAAGACAGCGAAAGTGAACAGCGGACGGGGCAGAAGGGCGGTTGAGGAGGCGGATCGTCAAAATGAGGTGCTGGATCAGATTTCAGAGGTTCCGGATCCGGCGTGTTCCAGCACAAATTAAGCCCTGGATGTACAGCAATACACAAATATCTTTTACAAAATGAAAGGATTAAAAACAAATTAAAGGATTAAAATATTACAAAAATTATTATTTTCTACATAAATATAAAAACTACTGCCTCCATACCTTCTTCACCTCGGGGGGCTTTTTTTCAGTTTATTCATGACAATTTGCATTTGTATAATGATATTATTATTAATTAGCAGTATTATTTATTATATGCAAATTTATATTTGAATAAAAACAAGTTTAGATTTGTCTACCTGTCGGGTTTTGGAGACGTCTGCATCACCATATGGGGCATAAGAATAGGACGTGTGTTTGGATATAGCTCAGTTTTTTGACCACACTTCATTATTATTGTTCATTTATTTGTTTGCTGGAAATTAGAACTGAATTTAGAAATAGTTTTGACTCAAATCTTTGTGCTTAACAATCAAAATTAAATATGTAGGCTAATGGATGTCTTCAGTGGAGTGCGAACAACACCGTTTCCTTATCCAAGAAAGTAAAGGAGTAAAGTAAAGAGAAAGTAAAGATCCTCACACTACAGATGGTCTGGTTAACTGTTTTCTCGCTAGTAAAGTTCAGTTTTTCCATTTACAAAGTCCGCCATATAAATAGCAAATGCACCATGGCCTGACGCAACTGACTCTTAAAGGGAATGTGAGATGAGAGCACAACCCTGTTGGACCATGCGCCCTTAAAATAGCAAAAGTGGATTCGGACACGCCCTTAATGCTTATGCACCATGCACTTTAGACTTTGCGGCTAGATCATTAAAATAGAGCCCACAGTTTGTCAAGATTACTCATGTTCTTTTTGATGTTATCTATTCTTAAACACTGACATGAGCAAAAGCAGCGCCCCAGTGCATCCACCTCCTAACGCTGGATAGAAAAAATCTGTAAACATACAAATGCAAAAATGCACTGTGATGCTTGTTAAGTGTACTCCTAACCAACAGGCAGCGATAAAAGCCTAATAAGGTATTTGCGGAATATGTGACTCATTTGTCGCAAATGTGCGGAATTTTTCTCAATAGCTATGTTTCCATCCAGATAATGCGAATTAACTTCATGCGCAAAACTGGAATATTAAATAAAAGACGTGCAAATAAAGCAGCGTTTCTATCCAATGAGTCAAAGCGAACAAAATCCTAACTTCCTGACTAACTGGCGCCAAATATCAACAGTAATTTGCTGCGATAAAAGAAGCTGTGTCAATCTTTTTTTCATTTAATAAAGAAGTTGCGCCTCAGAAGATAATCCTGACACGCAGTGAACACGCGGTGGCGTTTGAAGGCGTGAGACGCGGAGCACAGACGCTCTTGATTCTGGAGGTCATTAATAATATAATAACAATAATACTAAGATGGTTAAGATGTTTTAGAATGGCCAAAACAACATTTCAGATACTTTACAGTGTGCTCAGCCTGCTGGTTTTTCTATTCGCACACATTATTATCATCACATGATTTCTTACTGTATAACAAACTCACATGACCTTTAATGCGCATACTGGAATTTGTGCGATAAAAGTGCTTCTATCGTAGTTTTTGCGCATCTTTTTTCGAATAAAATGTGTCTTTATAGTTCTTTATAAGTTTTTAATGCGCATTTTTAAAATTTATGCGCATCTTGGCATTTCCATCAACCGTTTTTTTTTATGAGCATATCCAAAATGCGCATAAAAATAGGTGCATGGAAACATAGCTTATGATATCTTTCATGGTTAGTGTGAACTCAGTCATGTGGGCCAATCAGAGAGAAAAAAAAATGTGTACGCTAATGTCATGAGTAGTGTTGTCAGAAGTATCAAGTTGGGTACTGAAATTTTTAAATCAATTCTTACTATAGGTCCATTTCCTGCTAACGTTTGAGTGCTGTTGATAGCGTAAACACCACTGATTGGCCATTGGGTTCATGTGTTCAATAGAAATGACTGTGATTGGCTGTAAAGGTCATCGGTTCATCACAGGGTTCCCGCGGGTCCTTAAAAAGTCTTTAATTAAAATTCGGGAAATTAAGGTCTTAAATTGTCTTAAATTTACCGGAAAGTTGCTGACAGGTATTACATTTTTAGCCGGTGTGCTTAATGCCGATAGGGAAGCACAGTGGTCCACCGTAAAACATCTAATAGTTGATCAAGTTAGTATGTGTGAAACGAGTGAAATGACAGTCTCCGTGATTTATTAGCTTATTACGGTAGGTCGGCTACAGACGCTAACGTCGGTCTGCACATGCATGCTGCCATTACGCGGTTGTCGTGGTGAGGTGACCATGGAGCTCAAAGCCGGCGTGAGTCGCACATGAAATGAGAGAAGCACCAGCGGTACGTTGCAGCAGCTAATCATAGCTGGTCCAGGTTAATCCTTGCATTGTTTGCAGCTTGACCTAACGATGTTACTAGTTCAGACGCCACCTCAGTCGGCTATAACAAGTTTCACTTCACCGCCAGACACCCAAAAGCAGGGTTCGACAATAAGGACTGCCCGATAGCCACCAGCATGGCAGACGCTCAGCCCAGTGTACAGATTGGCGCAATCGGGCCAGTGCTGCCTTGTCACAAAAGTTTAGCTGCGACTCTGTCAATTGCGTGCAAATACAATCTTAGGGTGCTTTCACACATAGACTTTTGTTTCGGAATCTGTCTCGTTTCCCCCATTAGCACGGTTCGTTTGGCATATGCGAGTCCTGGAATCGCGATCAGATTCGCGCCAAATCAATCGGTCCGAGATCGCCTGAATGAGGTGGTCTCTGCTCGACTGAGCGGATCGATTGTAGTAAGAAAACAAAACAATCCAACGAACTAACGACCCAGGCTATATCACAGTGTATTATGATTGAGGGAATGATGAGTAGGGCGAGATGTCATTCCTACCAGCAAATGTGCATTTCATGTCTAATGCGAAAGTGAAAGCATGCGGAAATATTAACGAGAGCTGTTTATCCGTCAGGAAGATTGACCGAAGTTACCATATGATAATCTTTTCATATCTTATAATGCTGTCTGTTGTATTAGGCCTGTTGTTTTGTTCATTTCTGCACTTACAGCTCGAAAAAAAGATCAACAATGATCTGCTTTATGATCTGCTTCATGATCTGATATTTCTCTCTATAATTTAAGCCTATAATGCATAATTCTAGCCAACGTTTCTTTAATAGATTGAATAATTCAATAGATTTTTACAAAACTTGACAACTGAAATGAGGCTCTGTATGAGAAAGTCGGACCTCTCTGATTTGTATTTATGTCTGTGGGTGTCAAAATTAAAGTGCACATTTTCGCTTATAAAATATATACACAACTGCTCAAAAGTTTGGGGTCAGTATGATTGTTAAATATTTTAAAATAAGCTTCTCCTGCTCACCAAGGCTACATTTATTTCATCATAAATACAGAACACATTGTAAAATTGTAAAACGTTATTGCACTATAAAATAACTGTTTAAAGTAGTTTATCTTTTAATTTAATCATTTATTCCAGTGATTTTAAAGATGAATTGTCAGCTTTATTACTCCAGTTATGAGTCACATGATCCTTTAGAAATCACTCTAATATTAATTATTATTGTTTTTATTATTATTATTATTTTTAATGGTAATGGTAATAAAAGCAATAATGACTGGAGTAATAATTTTATTTGAAACTACATACAATAAGAAAGAAGTTATTAAAAATTTTAACAAATATTTAACAATTTAACATTTTTTTTAACATTTAATAAATGCCGCCTTGATGAACTGAATAATTTTCCTTAAAAAAAACATGACCCTGACCCCAAACTTTTGACCGGTAGCGTAAATGTGTGTGTATATATATATATATATATATATATATATATATATATATATATATATATATATATATATATGTTTTGCTGAATAAAAAGGGTAGGTATTACAATTGTGTTTGGCTTTTAAAACATTATTTAAAATACTGTATGTGGCTAAGAAATAGCTATATATATATATATATATATATATATATATTTTTTTTTTTTTTTTTTTTTTTTTTTTTTTTGTGGGGCCAGTGAAAATTTTGGCAGAGCAAGTAAAAATCTGAACCACTGGTCCGATCGGGCCAGTAGAAAAAATCCTTAGCGTTGAACCCTGAAAAGTCAGAGGTACTATGGGTTCTCCATACCAGGGGTTTTCAAACTTTTAGGACCCCCCCCCCCCATTTTTGGGTCTTAAATTATATTTGTTGAGGTCTTAAAAAGGTCTTAAAAAGCATTAAATTTTACTTTTAATATGGAGCAAGATCCCTGCATCAGCTCTTCATCGCAAACACAAATACACAGACACTGGAGCGTTTCAAAGTGGTGTAGATCCGCTGGTCTGTCTAAGAGCTGACATATGAGTAATCTGCTGATGGATCCACTGATCTACACAGCCTTCAAAGGCTTGATGTTTGTGTGTCTGTGTTTGCACAGAAATAAAGGAAATTATGAGAAACACTTGGGAAATGTTTGAAAAATAATTCAAATTTACTAATAATTGTCTCTTCAAGTGTATACACACACAACACAAAATCTAATGATACTAAAGAACATCTATCAACTCTCAGTGGTTCATTTCAAGAAGATTTTTCTTGAGGTTTTGCTTCAAATCAAAGTTTTGGGTTTCATCTGAGAGCTTCTGGAGAAACGAATGATTAACCTGTAAGAGAGTGTCAGATGACAGTTGTCCTAAATTTTGAGTTTGACGTGTGTCCCGGTTACCTGCGCAGGTCAGAAGGGTCCCGGGGTCGAGTGGACACCTGCACAAAACTGAGGACGGAGACTGGGAATGGAGCGACGACGAAATGGATGAGAGAAGTGAAGAGGGGAAGGCAGCTGTCAATCATGAAAGGGTGAGCACAGCCATTTAGATGCCTAATAATGATTCTTAAAGAGACAGTTCACATAAAAATCAACATCGTCTGTTAATTTACCCACTCTCAGACCATCCAGTATTACTTTAGTCTTCAGATAAACGTTAAAGTAGATTTTTTTGTTGAAATTGTGGTGCTTGGTGATTCATAAAATGTAAGTCAATGGCTACTGGCATTTTGAGAGTCAAAATACATACATAAAGACAGTATTAATAATAAAAGTGGCTCCTGGTGATACACTGCGAAATGATGAGGAGAAATGATCAGTCTGTGCAAGCGAGTTTTCCAAGGCTCTGGATTAAAGATGGAATGTTTTTTTTTTTGTCTTAAATGGATAATATGAAAAAAAAACCCTGAAGCGTTAAAAAATGTTAATCTAAATTGTATAATCTATTATTGAGTGATTCTTTTGAGGCGTACTTCTTTTAGTCACTCATTTCAGTGAATCAGTTTCTATATATTTATCTGCAGTAAATATCATAATCAGATTATTGAGTGATGCTACTGAGTCGCTCTTTTCAATGAGTCAGTTTCTAAGTGTCAATGAGTCATTCTTTTGAGTCGCTCTTTTCAATGAGTCAGTTTCTAAATATAAATCTAACTATCATAATCAGATTGTTGAATGATTCTTTTGAATCACTGTTTTTGAAGAATCAGTTTGTAAATGTTGAGTCAATCTCTCAGTTGCTCTTTTCAGTGAATCAGTTTCTAAATATTAATTTAAATATCGTAATCAGATTATTAAGTGATTCTTTTGAGTCACTCTTTTCAATGAATCAGTTTGTAAATGTTAATGAGTCATTCTTTTGATTCATTTTTCAGTGAATCAGTTTCTTAATATGAATCTAAATATCAATCAGATTATTTAATGACTCTTTTGAGTCTCTGTTTACAAAGAATCATTTTGTAAATCTGAATGAGTCATTCTTTGAGTTGCTCTTTTCAGTGAATCAGTTTCTAAATTTGAATTTAAATATCATAATCAGATTACTGAGTGATTCCTTTGAGTCACTCTTTTCAATGAATTAGTTTACAAATATCATTCAGAAATCATCAGACTGAGTGATTCTTTTGAGTTGCTTTTTCCAATGAATCAGATTTTAAATGTTAATGAGTCATTCGTTGAGTGACTTTTTTCAGTAAATCAATTTCTAATTATTAATCTATATATCATAATCAGATTATTGAGTGATTCTTTTGAGTCACTCTTTTGAATGAATCAATTTCTAAAAATGAGTCTAACCATTGTAATCAGATTATTGAGTGAGTAATTTAAGTCACTCATTTCAGTGAATCAGTTTCTAATTATTAATCTAAATATCATAATCAGATTATTGAGTGATTCTTTTGAGTCGCTCTTTCAGTGAATCAGTTTCTAATTAATTCTAATTATTAATCTAAATATCGTAATCAGATTATTGAGTGATTCTTTTGAGTCAACTCTTCAATTATTCAGTTTCTAAATGTTAATAAGTCATTCTTTTGAGTCGTTCTTTTGAATGAATCAGTTTCTAAATATGAATCTAACCATTGTAATCAGATTGAGTGATTCTTTTGAGTCAGTTTTTTTCAGTGAATCAGTTTCCAAATATGAATCTAACCATTGTAATCAGATTGAGTGATTCTTTTGAGTCACTCTTTTCATTGAATCCGTTTCCATGTGTTGATCTACAGTAAATATCATAATCAGATTATTGAGTGATTCTTTTGAGTCAGTTTTTTCAGTGAGTCAGTTTCTAAATATGAATCTAAACATTGTAATTAGATTGAGTGATTCTTTTGAGTCAGTTTTTTTCAGTGAATCAGTTTCTAAATATGAATCTAAACATTGTAATCAGATTGAGTAATTCTTTTGAGTCACTCTTTTCAATGAATCAGTTTCTATATGTTAATGAGTCATTCTTTTGAGATACTTTTTGAATGAATCCGTTTCTAAATCTGAATCTAATTAATGAATTTGAATGATTCAGTAGCAGATTCTTTTCTCACACTGATCACAAAATAATGTGTTTTCAGAAGATGCAAAATATGCCAAACCGTTTCGCTGGTGACATTTCAGACCTCGCTGTACACAAATAAAGCCTCTGTTCTGTGTTTGTCATGTGAGATCTGAACTGATGCACTTCCTCTGATGTGAAGGCGAGAGTTTCACCTCCAGGTCTCTTAATATTTGATGATAAACGCTCTGCCGGAGCCACACAGGTGACGCACAGCATTTGATCAAAGCCCAAGGCCTTTTCACTCATAAATGTGGAATATTTAATGCTTAAGCGTCTCCGTCAGGAAGGAACAATCAGAGCTCCCCGAAGCGAAGCGTCCGCAAATCAGCGTCTGCTAATGAAGCTGGAGACGTTTGTTCTGTTGTTTATTGTTTATTATGGAATGCAAATGAGCGAGTGCTGATTGCACTCCTACACAAACACTGCATCTGTCTGTCGTACAGCGAAAAAACATAATTCAATCCTGTCTTGTTATTGCTTTTGCAGTCACGCAGGGTCAAAGAAAACGAAAACCAGCAAGTAAGTTTACAGCGATTTTTCTTTTACTGTTCCCAATGTTTGTTTTTAAATGCATGGCTGATTTAAGTGTGTCAACGGCACATCAAAACTGACCCTATTTACATTGCTTATGTTGCACGATGCTTGCTTTATTGTCAGTGATTTATCAGTGCAAGATAAACAAGGGTTCGTCTGTGTAGTAAATATTGAATAAAGTTCAGTAAATAAAGCAAATAAGTAAATAAAGTAAACGTTTATTAATAGAAAGTAAATGAATGAGTAAATATGTAATTAAAGTAAATAAAAGTCAAATAAATTTGCAAATAATGAATAAAATTAGTTAAACTAAAGTCAACAATTAATAATAATTAAAGTAAATAATAAAGTGAATAAGTAAATAAATAAAAATGTGATCTAGTAAATTAAATAAGCAAAGTACATATAGTTAAAGTAAATAAAGTAAACGTTTATTAATAGAAAGTAAATGAATGAGTAAATAAGTAATTAAAGTAAATAAAAGTCAAATAAATTAGCAAATAATAAATAAAATTAATTAAAATAAAGTCAACAATTAATAATGATTAAAGTAAATAATCAAGTGAATAAGTAAATAAATAAAAATGTGGACTCGTAAATTAAATAAGCAAAGTAAATATAGTTAAAGTAAATAAATAAAAATGTAAATTAGGAATTAGTCAAATAAAAAAGTAGAATAAAAAAATTAAGGACAGTAAATAATAAAGTAAAGTAAGTATATTACATGGTTAAAGCATATAGTGTCAGGGCCGGCGCATCCATAGAGGCGACATAGGTGGCAGAGTAGTCAAGGCGGCGTCAGCAGCGCGGCTACACCAAAAATGTAAACTAGTAAATAAAGTAAGATGAATGCATGAAGTAAATAAAGTAAAATTGAACAAACACAAAATGTTTAAAGTGAAGTAAGTATAATAGGTAATTAAAGTAAAAAAAAAAAAAAGTTAACAATGAATAATAAAATAAATAAGTAAAGTGTCTTGTCGTCGATCCCAGTTGTAAGAGCAACAAATAATAACTTGATTTCTAGTTGATCATTTGGAAACGTGGCAGAATGTAGATTTCTCTGCTGAATCATCTGTTGATCTGCATCCCAATCATCACAAATACTGCAGAAGATCTACTGGACCCCGCATGGACCCAAGATTCTCATAGAAATCAGTCAAGTTTGGTGAAGGAAAAATCATGGTTTGGGGTTACATTCAGTATGGGGGCGTGTGAGAGATCTGCAGAGTGGATG
This sequence comes from Danio kyathit, assembly GCA_903798195.1. Taxonomy (NCBI): domain Eukaryota; kingdom Metazoa; phylum Chordata; class Actinopteri; order Cypriniformes; family Danionidae; genus Danio; species Danio kyathit. The sequence goes on from LR812527.1 coordinate 59,783,127, forward strand.
GCAACATCAACAGCCTGAGGTATCAAGACATTTGTGCTGCCCATTACATTACAAACCACAGAAGAGGCCAAATTCTTCAGCAGGATAGCGCTCCTTCTCATACTTCAGCCTCCACATCAAAGTTCCTGAAAGCAAAGAAGGTCAAGGTGCTCCAGGATTGGCCAGCCCAGTCACCAGACATGAACATTATTGAGCATGTCTGGGATAAGATGAAGGAGGAGGCATTGAAGATGAATCTAAAGAATCTTGATGAACTCTGGGAGTCCTGCAAGAAGGCTTTCTTTGCCATTCCAGATGACTTTATTAATAAGTGATTTGAGTCATTTTAGAGATGTATGGATGCAGTCCTCCGAGCTCATGGGAGTCAGACACAATATTCATTCTGTTTCCACTGCAGCATGACTTTATATTCTATACTGGACATTATTTCTGTTAAGTGACGAGACTTTTGTCTTAGCAAAGTCAGACCTTACTGTCCTAATTAAATCATTAAAAATCGAGGCATGATCATATTTTATTTTGGTAAACTAGCGTAATCTAGAGGCCTTTGCCTTTCATATAAGCCACTTCTGATATCAAATGATCAACTAGAAGCAGGGGCAGACTGGCCATAGGGAGCACCGGGACATTTCCCGGTGGCCTGACGGTCAATCTGGCCTGCCATCGTGAGTCTGGCCTGCCGTGCAAACCCCGCCTTGCTCTTCACTTTCTATATCGCATCGGATGTGACCTGCCGGGCATCCACCCCAACCCATCCCCCCCCCACTCTTCACTTTCTATATCGCATCGGATGTGACCTGCCGGGCATCCACCCCAACCCATCCCCCCCCCCACTCTTCACTTTCTATATCACATCGGATGTGGCCTGCCACCGGGACTCTGGTCTTCCACGCACCACCACTGCACCAACCCCCCCACCCACCCGCTCTTCACTTTGTAGATTTGTAGATCTCATCAGATGTGGCCTGACTGACAGTTACTTTTGCACGGTTGAAAATGCTTTCCCAGTCCGCCCCTGACTAGAAGTCAAGTTATTTTCTGTTGTTCCTAAAACCTGGATAGACTACAAGACTTTTGTCAGGTGGTTGCATATATGTTGTACATTTGCAAATACAGTAAAGCTGAATACTAGTATTTTAAAAAAAATATCTAGGTCAAATATTATTTGCTGTCATCGTTGCAAAGAAAAAAGAAATCAGTTATTAGAAATGAGTTATTAAAACTATTATGTTTCGAAATGTGTTGTAGAAAAATCTTCTTATATTAAACAGAAATTGTAAAATATACAGTGGGGTAATAATTCAGGAGGGCTAATAATTCTGACTTCAACTGTATAAACTAAAGTCTGTAGATACTGGGGTCTTGACTGCCTACAGTATGTTTGGCCCTCAATAGATTTAATTAAGGACTAAAGTATCGTTTGATCGTTTAATTGAGAGCATCGAGGGATTTGCCTAATAACCTACATATTAAATAATGAACAAGTGTGGCCTGTTCCACCGTATTGAACAAATAGCAATTAAGCAGCGCAAACACAGATCTTATTTAGTGTGCCGATCCTCCTCACGTATATTTCCTCCAAATGTCATGACTTTTAGTTGAAGCTTTGAGGTGCTAAAAACCCATTTCCCCGGCCGCGTCCCTGGAGGGAATGAAAAGAAACGGCGAGGGACATCTTTCTGTACTTCACTTCACTTGTAAGCACTGTGTTTTTTTTTTTTCGTCTGCAGGGAGAAGTGAATGCGAACAGTCTCCCGCTGGAGGATCTGTCCATTCAGCACCCGCAGGTGAGGCTCCGTGTTTGGGATTTGTCTTGATTTAGTGTCTGCCGCTGCTTTTTTGGACTGGCTGGACGTCCCTCTGGGCTCCACTGGCCTTAAACGTTTATAAAGCACATAAATAGAGCCAGCACAACACGTGTTGCTGTTACAAAGGCTAGTGGGGGACACCTGTGTAGGGAGCATTTTAAATATAGAAAAACTAGGTATATTTAAAGGCTTATTAATGTTTGTCGTTCAGTGTATCTGTTTAATTAAATACATTTAGAGACAATTATTTAAAATTTATTATTAAATTTAATAAAATTAAAAAATATATAAAATACTATTTCTATAGATAAATGTTTCTAGATCTATCGGTTTGTCTTATTTTATTTTATTTATTTTGATTCAATGGTTTGCCTCTGCTCTCTGGACTGGCTGGACGTCCCTCTGAGCTTCACTGGCCTTAAACGTTCAAATTGCACATAAATAGAGCCAGAACAGCATGTGTTACAAAGCCTAGTGGGGACACCTGTGTACTAGCTGAATACCAGTATGTTGAAAAATATCTTGTGAAATATTATTTACTGTCATCATTACAAAGATAAAAGAAATCAGTGATTAGAAATTAGTTATTAAAACTATTATGTTTAGAAATGTGCTGAAAAAAACTTCTCTCCGTTAAACAGAAATTGGGGAACATATATATACAGGGGGGCTAATAATTCTGACTTCAACTGTATGTGTGTTTATACACAGTGCTCAGCATATATGAGTTCACCCTTCACAAATCTCTCATTTATATTAATATTTTCTATAGGAAGCTTTACAATATTATATTTGTGCATATACATTAGATTAGTCAGTACTGAAGCCAAATCTGGAGCTAATCTAACAAAATAACTTACGATAATGGTTCAAAAATTAGTAGGCCAAATTTATATTCTATTAAAAATATTAAATAACATTTTCAAAAAGAGGAAAAATCAAAAGAAACAAAACATATATACAATTTTGTTGAAATGTTGTAGTTTGTAATTTTTTTCCCAATATTTCAATTTAAATTTATTATCTTTCTATTTCTAAAGATGTTCACTGACTAAAATATTATTTTAATAAATATATCTGTTTAATAAATCTGTTTTGTTCAAATGCACCAATATATAGTAACCATATTCACTGAGAAATGGATAAAAATATTCATTTTTAAAATAGGGTGTACTAATTTATGCTGAGCACTATATATATATATAAATATATATATATATATATATATATATATATATATATATGTATATATATGTATATTAAAAAAATATCGCCGTTAATCTATTCTCAAAGTTGGGTTGGGAGCTGGGTCTATTTTACGCAAGCTATGGTGACTTTCACCTTGATATATTATCGCGGATGTAGACCTGACCAGTGAGCCGTCTGACAAAAGAGTGCCATTCTGAATCAAATCAGCAGGATGCCTGACTCTAACTGCAGTTCGGCAGTTTCACTTTAACTCACGAACATTTTATTCATGCCCCCAGTAACATACTGGGTATTAGACGCAAATAATGAGTAAGGACTGGTGAGAGTGTTATGGAATTTAATAACGCACGCCAAGTGGAAAGAAAAAAAACTTCTGCGTTTCGAGATGTGTGTTTGTGTGTGTATGTGTGTTTGTGTGTGTGCGCGCGGTCCTTTACTGACAGCCAAGATTAATCTAGATTTTAAAAATGTATCTATATATATATAAGTACAGTTATATATATACCGTTTGAATCAGAATTTATTTCTTCTTTTTTAAATATTTTCCAAATGATGTTTAACAGAGCAAGGAAATTTTCACAGTATGTCTGATAATATTTTTTCTTCTGGAAAAAGTCTTATTTATTTTATTTCGGCTAGAATAAAAGCAGTTTTTAATATTTTAAACACCATTTTAGGAACAAAATGATTAGTCTTTTTAGCAATTTTTTTTCTCGATACTCTACAGAACAAACCATCATTATACAATAACTTGCCTAATTACCCTAACCTGCCTAGTTAACCTAATTAACCTAGTTAAGCCTTTAAATGTCACTTTAAGCTGTACAGAAGTGTCTTGAAAAATATGCAGTAAAATATTATTTACTGTCATCATGGCAAAGATAAAACAAAATCAGTTATTATAAATGAGTTATTAAAACTATTATGTTTAGAAATGTGCTGAAAAAATCTTCTCTCCAATAAACAGAAATTAGGGAAAAAATAAACAGGGGGGCTAATAATTCTGACTTACACTGTGTATATATATATATATGTATATGTTTGTATATGTCAGGGGTGCTCAACCCTATTCCCGGCGATCGACCTACCTGCAGTTTTCAGTTGCAGCCTTTATCAAACACACCTGCCTGTAATTATCAAGTGCTCCTCACGTTCTAAATAATTGGTTCAGGTGTGTTTGATCAGGGTTGGAGCTGAAATCAGCTGGAAGGTCGATCGCCAGGAACAGGGTTGAGCACCCCTGGTATATGTGATATGGCTGTATATCAGCACTGGTGGGAGGCGTGAGTTGACTCCAGGCCACAGGCCGAGCGCCTTAGTGCCCCCCACCAGTGACCATATACAGCTATTTCGCACTGCTATAAGTGTGATATTGCGTTTATACAACAGTCCGACGGCATAATCGTGTGTATAAAAAAGAAAATCAAACACGGGAAAGTCTTATAAATTATTTTGTATGAGGAACTACGTTCTTTCGCTATGCATTTACATCTGCAGCTGACATCAGAACAGCAGAAACTGTTGCTACTTTACAAACGTCACTTCAGAGCTAGTACTTGAATGATTCTCTAGTGTAACATCTAAAGCAGGGGTGTTCAACCCTGTTCCTGGAGATCTACCTTCTTGCAGATTTCAGCTCCAACCCTGATCAAACACACCTGCCTGTAATTATCAAGTACTGTTTAGGTCCTAGTTAATTAGTTCAGGTGTGTTTGATTAGGGTTGGAGCTGAAATATGCAGGAAGGTAGATCTCCAGGAACAGGGTTGAGCACCCCTGGTCTAAAGTGATGACAAAACAGCTGATTTTGCTGACATTTTAAGATTATAAGACTGAACGGCATGCAGTGTCATCAGTCTACCGAGATTTCCCAGTATTTCTCTGTTGCAATCGGGAGATCACAATAATTAACCCTGAAAAACCTAAGGCAAAGCAAACACTACCAGATTACTATGGTTTAAATACAGCACTACAACATACAACAGAGAGAGATCGACTTAGAATGTCACTTACCTGTTTTATAATGATTTAATCAACTATAGTTTGAATTATGCCGTCTCTGTCGCCATCTTGTGGCGGAACACCAACCGTCTTTGCTCTGCTCAGTATAACAGGCTGAAGGCCTGAATCTCAGAAATTATAAATT
>LR812527.1:59793288-59865788 GCA_903798195.1 Danio kyathit
TGTTTGTTGCTCTTACACCTGGGATCGACGACAAGATTTTGTCAGGTAGTGTATACTGTATATCCACCCTGTACACTTAACTCTTTCTGATTTTGACTAATTTAATAATGTGCAACTTCTGTAAAACTGCTTTGGAGCGATAATTATTGTGAAAAGCACTATACAATTACACCTGCCTTGAATTGAACTAGTGAAACCTTTAGTTTTAAATGGCATTTTACCATTGAAATCCAACAGAATCTAACATTTTCACTCAGAATCAGCCCACAAAAAGCAAGAAGACATCCACAGTTCATGTGCGCTTCACAGTCAAAACTAATCATTACGTTGAAATCTTTCATCCAATTATCCTCAACAGCCTCAGTCTGGACTGACAGAGAGATGAACCGTATGAAGGGCCTTTTTCAATATTCAGCATCGAAACTTATAAACAACATTGATTTGATGTCAAAAATGGATGCTAATCAAGTCGAGTTTAAACCTTGATGAGAGAGAGAGACAGATGGAGAAAGAATGAAAAGAAAGCTGCCCCAAACACACCACGACAATAGAAAAATAAAGATGCATATTTTTATCATTATTTGAAGCACAACTTAAGTGACCAAACTACATGGTATTATATTTATATTAGCAGTGAAATACATTTACACCATCCACACCATAAGAAATGGTTAAGCTTTTAGAATTTATTTGCATGATTCTACATCATCTACACTATTTATAAAATGTTATAATATCTATATAATATTATAATAATTTATAATTGTAATTATTATCATGGCATAACATCAACAGAGAAGTTGTCTGTTTTGGTTTACACACTATTCATTCATTCATTCATTCATTCATTCATTCATTCATTTATTAACTCATTTTTTTATTTGTTTATTCATTCATTCATTTATTTTTTCATTTATTTATTCATTCGTTCGTTCATTCATTCATTAATTTATTCATGTATTCATTTATTAAAATCATTCATTCATTCTATTTATTTAATTATTCATTTATTCATTTCTTTATTCATTCTTTTTGTATTCCTTTTATTTATTTATTTATTCATTTATTTATTCATTTATTTATTCATTAATTCATTCTTTCTTTCATTCATTTATTTCTCAGTTTATTTATTAATCCATTCATTTATTCATTTGTTCACTTTATTCATCTATTTATTTATTCATTTGTTTAAACATTCATTTATTCATTCATTCAATATATATATATATATATATATATATATATATATATATATATATATATATATTATATATATATATATATATATATATATATTTATTTATTTTTATTCATTCATTCATTTATTTTTTATTCATTTATTTATTTACTCATTTATTCAGTTATTTATTTAATCATTTTATTCATTCATTCATTCATTTTTTATTTGTTCGTTCATTCATTTATTTATTTATATATTTATTGATTTTTCTTCATCCATTTATTCATTCATTCATTAATTCATTTATTTATTTATTTACACATTTTTTCATTTATTTATTAATTCATTTTATTTATTTATTTATTCATTTATTTATTCAATTATTTGTCCATTCATTTATTCATTTTATTTTTGTATTAATTCTATTCATTTTATTTATTTATTTATATTTTTTTATTTGTTTATTCAGTACTTTGAAATTGTAATTATATTCCATACATTGTATATTGTATTATTATTGTTATTAATTGTGTATTGTACATTGTACAGTATACTACATACATTGTACTAAATTTGAATTGTTTCTCGCAATTAGACGTTTTAAAATCAATGCAGCATCAGCTGAACCCACACCACTGATTTTAACATAAAATCACCATCTTTAATAATAATAATAATAATAATAATAATAATAATAATAATAATAATAATAATAATAATAATAATAATTCCTTACATTTATATAGCTCTTTTCTGGACACTCAAAGCGCTTTACACATAGGGGGGGAATCTCCTCATCCACCACCAATGTGCAGCATCCACCTGGATGACGCGACGGCAGCCATTTTGCGCCAGACCGCACACCACACACCAGCTGATTGGTGGAGAGGAGACAGAGTGATTTAAGCCAGTTATGATATGGGGATGGTTAGGAGGCCATGATGGACAGAGGCCAGTGGGCAGATTTGGCCAGGATGCCGGGGTTAAACCCCTACTCTTTTTTTGAAGGACATCCTGGGATTTTTACTGACCACAGAGAGTCAGGACCTCAGTTTAACATCTCATCCGAAAGACGGCGCTCTCTGAGCAGTATAGAGTCCCCGTCACTGCTGGCCTCACTAACACTACTTTAGCTAAAAAACCAGCTAAAACCAGCTTGACCAGCCAAACCAGCTATGACCAGCTAAAACCAGGCTGGTCAAGCTGTTTTAGCTGGTTTAAGCTGGTCATTTTCCAGCCTGACCAGCTAAGACCAGGCTGGAAATGGCTGGAAACCAGCCTGGAAATGGCCAAAACCCCTCTAAAACCAGGCTGGTCGACCAGCTAAAACCAGCCAACCGTCTTAGGCTGGTTTAAGCTGGTTTTTTCAGCAGGGATGTTTGCAAGTATGATTAGTATGTTTCTGGTATGGATCAGTATATTGTTAGTATGAATTGGTATGTTGTTAGTATGTTCAATGTAAAGTCAATGGCAGTTTTTTTGTTTTGTGTTTTTTTTAACAATGGAAGTCTATGGGACAGTTGCTAGGGTGGCGTAAGTGGTTGCTAGGGTGTGGCTAGTAAGTTAAAAGGTCATCAGTGATTGGCAGATTGGTAGTCTGAGTTAAATGAGCCCAACATTAAGTCTGACAGTCTGGCGGAAAGTTATGATAAATAAATATGATATATTGAATAATAATATATATTGTTTATATTTTATTTAATTATAATATATGTACAATATATATCTATAATATATTTCCTTTTTTTTTTTTTACTGCTGCTATCTATTATGTGTACTGTTTTTTTTTTATTATATATATCCATGTTACTTTTTTGTGTAAACTTTATAAATGCTTTGGCAATACATTTGTAACATTTGTCATGCCAATAAAGCAATTATTGAATTGATATTGAATTGAGAGAGAGAGAGAGAGAGAGAGAGAGAGAGAGAGAGAAACAGATGTCTCTCGTCCGTTCACACAGTGAGGTCAGACAGACAGCAGGTGTTCGGCTCATCACAGCGGATCTGAAGAGCGGCATGTGTGTGTTTACTAAATGATTTCAAATGACTTTAACTCTGCAAATAGTTCTTGATGCAGATACATGTGAGCGAATCAGTGAACGCGATGTTCGAGGCTCACTTTAAATCTGCTTGTACAGTAAGCATCCTCTTGTGGTTATATTTCTGAAGATTTACCAAAGGGCATGTGAATATTTGGCTCTGTTGTGAAATGGATTTTGGTTTGGGTTTGTGAATTGGAGTTAGTAGAGATTTACTGAGGTGATGGGATTGTGGAGACATTTGATGTAATCATCAAATCAGATGTAACATCTAAATCCACAGATTAAGGTAAACAGTGATGTGTTACAGAGATTCAAACACACAGTTTAGTGCTTTAGACTAAATAATTGGTCAGCAACAAACTTCTGATGCTTTGAAATGAAAATAATGAACAAAGTGAGAGAAATGTTAACTGGCTTGAGCATTTGATAAGCTTCATTAAAGAACTGTTTGGAATAACATAGGTTTAACATGCAAGTATACAGTTGAAGTCAGAATTATTAGCCCCCCCTGGTTATTTTTCCCCCCAATTTCTGTTTAACGGAGAGATTTTTTCAACACATTTCTAAACATAATAGTTTTATTAACTCATTTCTAATAACTGATTTATTTTATCTTTGCCATGATGACAGTAAATAATATTTGACTAGATATTTTTCAAGACACTTCTATACAGCTTAAAGTGACATTTAAAGGCTTAACTAGGTTAATTAGGTTAACTAGGCAGGTTAGGGTAGTTAGGCAAGTTATTGTATAACGATAGTTTGTTCTGTAGACTATCGAGCAAAAAAAAAATTAGCTTAAAGGGGCTAATAATTTTGACCTTAAAATGGGTTTTTAAAAATTAAAAACTGCTTTTATTCTAGCCGAAATTAAACAAATAAGACTTTTTAGAAATATTATCAGACATACTTTGAAAATTTCCTTGCTCTGTTAAACATCATTTGGGAAATATTTAAAAAAGAAAAAATTCAAAAAGGGGGCTAATAATTCTGACTTCAACTGTATATGAAATATGCAGTGCTAAAACTAGAACTGAACTTGCACTTGCAGGATTTTTTTCTCTGGTATTTGTTGTCTGTTGTGTTATCCATATTTTAAATTAGCATTTATTTCAATGTTTTCTCTTTTTTAATACAATTTAGGTGTTAGTTTTTATTTTATTTTATTTAGTTGCCAAATCAACATTTCTTTCTATGTTTTATTTATATTAATATTTAGCTTTCATTTCTTTTAATCAAAATAATAGTTTAAAATAATAGGAAATGGATTATTCTTCATAATAAATAACAAAAAAGTAAATATTAATATTAATAATAATAAAAAATAATAATAATAATAATACATTTAATTTAAAATGAATTTATAAAACGTACATTTTGTCTTTTTATATTTTATTCATATTAAAATTCTATATATATTTATTTAAACTTTATATAATATTTTGTAACCAAAATAATAGTTTAAAATAATAGGAAATAGATTATTCTTCATAATAAATAAATACAAAATAAATAAATAAAATAAATAATTAATAATAATAATAATAATAATAATAATAATAATAATAATAATAATAACAAGAATAATAATAATAATAACAACAATAATGATAATAATAATAATAATAATAATAATAATAATAATAATAATAATAAAAATAATAATAATAATAAAATACATTATAAAATTAATTTCTATCTCCATTTTAGCTTTTTTTTTATATTAATTAATTTAATAATTAATATTTATATTCTATATATTTATTTCATTTGTTTCAACTTTATTTAATATTTGTTAACCAAAGTATTAGTTTAAAATAATAGGAAAAGGATTATTCTTCATAATAAAAACATATATAATAATAATAAATGTTGGCTTTGTTTTTATATTTAAATTATATATATATATATATATATATATATATATATATATATATATATATATATATATATATATATATATATATATATATATATATATATTATAGGTGGACATAGATTAATTTTTTAATCTCGAAATTAATCTAGATTAAAACGGCTCATTGAATTCTGCTGAAGGCATTCAGAATATGTTTGCTACCCAAATAATGACTAAAATAAGTCTTTGAGAACGAGTTTCTCAAGCCAGGTGGCGCATTAGATCAGGGGCTCATCTCCTGTTTCCAAAATGCATCACAAACTGCTTGAGAAACTGTTCTACTATGATAATTGGTGATGAAAATAAATGATGTTCAATAAGATGTACTTGTGTTTACTACTGTTTATTCAGTCATACATGAATGTTGAACTGTAGGCCTACATAAGCTCTAAACAGCGATTTCATACTTGCTTTTGATGTACAGACATACAGAAAATGCTGCTTCACAAAGGCAAGTTCACAGAGCCCTGACGGTGTGAAACATTGAGTATGTTTACATGGGCAACAATACTTTAATACGATTTTAATATGATTAAAACAACACTCTGTAGGACTTTTCACCATATTTTCCGACAAGATCCACACAGGCGGCTGCCAGTATAGGACCACACACACGCACACAAACACACACACATTGCGAAATGCAAAAGTTTTTTTTTTTTATTTGGCGTGCGTTATTAAATTCCATAACACTCTCACCAGTCCTTACTCATTTATTTGCGTCTAATACCCCAGTTTGTCATGGGTGCATGAATGAAATGTTTGTGAGTTAAAGTGGAACTTCCAAACTGCAGTTAGAGTCAGGCATCCTGCTGATTTGATTCAGAATGGCACTGTTTTGTCAGACGGCTCACCGGTCAGGTATACATCCGCGCTAAAATATCAAGGTGAAAGTCATCATAGCTTGCGGAGAAAAGACCCAGCTCCCAACCCAACTTTGAGAATAGATTACACAATTACACAAATACGCTTCATTAAGCATACACATACTGTAGACATCACCTTTATGCTATAAAATTGCTTGTTAATGACGTCTGTATATAATAACTTATATTTGATTGCATTGCAATAATGTGCACCTTTTGTAAAGCTGCTTTGAAACAATAATTGCTGTAAAGAGCGCTATACAAATAAAATTGAATTGAATTGAACTTCCAGTTTTGGCTAACACCAGAATACATACCAAAATAGTTTGGATCCTCAATTAAAATGTACAGTTTAGTGGGTGTGAGCACAGAAACAGCAGTGTGCCATTCGAGGCTCATCTTTAAAGCCAGGGTTTGTGAAAACACTGGCCTTGAATAACAATCGAATGAATGTAGAGCGTCAGTGCAGTGGAAAATGTTTGCGCTAGATATCATCTAAATCCACAGATTAAGGTAAAGTATGAAAGCAGTGAATTACAGCTGTCCGAACGCCGGCCGGTCGATCACAATGCTGGCTTGTTTAGTGAGGAAAGTCATTACAACAGTTTCCTCATACTCTTGATAGATTTCTGTGTGAAATTGAAACGCTGTATGAAATCTCCAGGTCCCATCAAGAAGCGTGCTGGGGTTTATTGGGATTCAGCTGGCAGACAGAAAAATGTCGGTGTCTGATAAGATAATAAGTGATGTGTTGAAGTGTCTGGAGGAGAAGGGCGAGAGGAATCCTCCTGGAAGAGGGTGGATTTCAAGATATTGCTCTGAATTTAGATCCTCTACCTTTCTTTTCAGTAACAGATCAGAGTGATATGAGCAAATATTCATTAGAAGATGGATAGTGCTGATTGGATCAGCTCGACTGCAGTGCATTTTTAACGTCCCTCTGAAACCAGTGTGTTTTGTTTTTGGGAGAGTAGCTTATACAGAAATGAATGCAAACCCTTTACAGTTTTGAATATATACAGTAGCTTACGTTTCTGTAAAAAAATATATTATTTAAAGTGGACCTATTATCCATCTATCCATCTATCTATCTATCCATCTATCTATCTATCCATCTATCTATCTATCTATCTATCTATCTATCTATCTATCTATCTATCTATCTATCTATCTATCTATCTATCTATCTATCTATCTATCTATCTATCTATCCATCCATCCATCCATCCATCCATCCATCCATCCATCCATCCATCCATCCATCCATCCATCCATCCATCCATCCATCCATCCATCCATCCATCCATCCATCCATCCATCCATCCATCCATCCATCCATCCATCCATCCATCCATCCATCCATCCATCCATCCATCCATCCATCCATCCATCCATCCATCCATCCATCCATCCATCCATCCATCCATCCATCCATCCATCCATCCATCCATCCATCCATCCATCCATCCATCCATCCATCCATCCATCCATCCATCCATCCATCCATCCATCCATCCATCCATCCATCCATCCATCCTTTGTGCATTTGTTCCTAAATTTGTTTATGCGTCCGTTCGTACATTTTTGTTTTTTGTACATTCGTTCATTTGTACATTTGTTAGTACGTACATTGGTTTGTTTGTTTGCACATTCATTTGTTTTTTTCATTTGTTTTTTCGCTCGAACATTTGTTTGTTCGTTCTTAAATTTGTTCGTTCATACATTCGTTTGTTTGAATTCATGTGCGTGCATTTGTTTGTACATTCGTTTATATATTCATTTGTTTGTTCGTACCTTTATTCGTTTGTACATTCATTTGATGGTACATGGTTTCATTAGTTTTTTCGCTCATGTATTTGTTTTTTTGCTCGTACAATTGTTTGTTTGTTCTTACATTTGTTCGTTCATACATTCGTTTGTTTACATTCATGTGTGTGCGTTTGTTTGTAGATTCGCTCATATGTACCTTTGTTCGTTCGTACATTCGTGTGTACGTCCGTTCATACATTCGGGTGTGCATCTTAATTTGTTAGTTTGTTCTTTCATTTATTTGTTCATTTGTACATTTGTTTCTTCACTCGTACATTTGTGTTCGTTGTTACATTTTTTTTTCGCTCGAAAATTTGTTTGTTCGTTCTTACATTTGTTTGTTCATACATTCGTTCTTTTGCATTCGTGTGCATGCATTTGTTTGTGCATTCATTCATACATTCATTCATTTTTACTTTTGTTTGTTCGTACATTCATTTGTTTGTTTGTACATTTGTTCGTTTATACATTTTTGTTTGTATTTTTGTTTTTCCGTTTGTACATTTCTTTGTTCGTTTGTTCATTCGTTTGTAAATTTGTACATTCGTGCGTTCGTTCGTACATTCATTTGTTTTTTGTACATTCGTTTGTTTGTACATTTGTTAGTTCGTACATTTGTTTGTTTGTTCGTACATTCATTTGTTTTTTGTACATTCGTTTGTTTGTACATTTGTTCGTTTGTACGTTTGTTTGTTCGTTTGTACATTCATTTGTTTGTACCTTTGTTCATTTGTACATTCATTTGATGGTTTATTCTTTCATTTGTTTCTTCGCTCGTACATTTGTATTCGTTGTTACATTTTTTTTTCGCTCAAAAATTTGTTTGTTCGTTCTTACATTCGTTTGTTCATACATTCGTTCTTTCGCATTCGTGTGCGTGCATTTGTTTGTGCATTCATTCATACGTTCATTCGTTTTTACCTTTGTTTGTTCGTACATTTATTTGTTTTTGTACATTTGTTAGTTCGTACATTTGTTTGTTTGTTTGCACACTCATTTGTTTTTTTCATTTGTTTTTTCGCTCGTACATTTGTTTGTTCGTTCTTAAATTTGTTCATTCTGTTCGTACATTCGGGTGTGCATCTTAATTTGTTAGTACGTTCTTTCATTTAATTGTTCATTTGTACATTTGTTTCTTCGCTCGTACATTTGTGTTCATTGTTAAAAATATTTTCGCTCAAATTTGTTTGTTCGTTCTTACATTTTTTGTTCATACATTCGTTCTTTTGCATTCGTGTGCATTACTTTTGTTTGTTCGTACATTAATTTGTTTGTTTGTACATTTGTTCGTTTATACATTTTTGTTTGTATTTTTGTTTTTTTGTTTGTACATTTCTTTGTTCGTTTGTTCATTCGTTCGTAAATTTATACATTCGTGCGTTCGTTTGTACATTCATTTGTTTTTTGTACATTCGTTTGTTTGTACATTTGTTAGTTCATATATTTGTTTGTTTGTTCGTACATTCATTTGTTTTTTGTACATTCGTTTGTTTGTACATTTGTTCGTTTGTACGTTTGTTTGTTCATTTGTACATTCATTTGTTTGTACCTTTGTTCATTTGTACATTCATTTGATGGTTCATTCTTTCATTTGTTTCTTCACTCGTACATTTGTATTCGTTGTTACATTTTTTTTTCGCTCGAAAATTTGTTTGTTCGTTCTTACATTTGTTTGTTCATACATTCGTTCTTTTGCATTCGTGTGCGTGCATTTGTTTGTGCATTCATTCATACATTCATTCGTTTTTACCTTTGTTTGTTCGTACATTCATTTGTTTGTTTGTACATTTGTTCGTTCATACATTTTATTTGTATTTTTGTTTTTTTGTTTGTACATTTCTTTGTTTGTTTGTTCATTAGTTCGTAAATTTCTTCATTCGTGCGTCTGTTCGTACATTCATTTGGTACATTCGTTCGTTTGTACATTTGTTAGTTCGTACATTTGTTTGTTCGTACATTCATGTGTACGTCCGTTCATACATTCGGGTGTGCATCCGGTTATACACTGATTTGTTTGTTCGTTCATTCGTACATTTGTTTGTTTGTTAATTAAATTCCTTAATTTGTTGGTACGCTCTTTCATTTATTTGTTCATTCATACATTTGTTTCTTTGCTCGTACATTTGCTTCGCATGTACATTTGTTTTTTCACTTGTACATTTGTTTGTTCGTTGTTACATTTGTTTCTTCGCTCAAAAATGAGTTTGTTCGTTCTTACATTTGTTCGTTCATACATTCGTTCATTTGCATTCGTGTGCATGCATCTGTGCATTTGTTGTTGTCGTGTTTTTGCTCATATATTTGTTTCTTCTCTTGTACATTTGCTTCTTTGCTCGTACATTTGTTTGTTTGTTCTTACATTTGTTCGTTCATACATTCATTTGTTTGCATTCATGTGTGTGCGTTTGTTTGTAGATTCGTTCATATGTACCTTTGTTCGTTCGTACCTTTGTTCGTTTATACATTCGTGTGTACGTCCGTTCATACATTCGGGTGTGCTTCCGTTCATACATTGATTTGTTTGTTTGTACATTCATTCGTTCGTTCGTACATTTGTGTTCGTTTACATTTGTTTGTTCGTTCGTACATTACTTAATTAGTTGGTACATTCTTTCATTTATTTGTTCATTCGTACATTTGTTTCTTCGCATGTACATTTTGTTCTTTGTTCTTACATTTGCTTGTTCATACATTCGTTCGTTTGCATTCGTGTGCGTGCATTTGTTTGTACATTCGTTCAAACATTTATTTGTTTGTACCTTTGTTTGTTCATACATTTCTGCGTGTGTTCGTTCGTACATTTATTTGTTTGTTTGTACATTTGTTTGTTCTTACATTTTTGTTTGTATATTTGTTTCTTAGTTTGTACATTTCTTTGTTCGTTTGTACATTTGTTTCTTCGCTCGTACATTTGTTTCTTCCCCTGTACATTTGTTTCTTCCCCTGTACATTTGTTTCTTCGCTCGTACATTTGTTTCTTCGCTCGTACATTTGTTTCTTCGCTTGTACATTTGTTTCTTCACTCCTACATTTGTTTGTTCATTCTTACATTTGTTTGTTCATATTTTTGTTCGTTTGCATTTGTGTGTGTGCATTCATTTGTACATTAATTCATACATTTGTCGTTAGTACATTCGTTTGTTCGTACATTGGTTTGTTTGTTTGTTTGTATGTATGCATGCAACAATGTGTCAAAAATTATTTAATTATATTTTTTATAAACGCACTTGATGAAAACAGTCTGCAGAAACGCTTTGATTGACAATCTTCCTCTGCACGTGTCATCAGAAAGGCCCGCCCTTTAGTGACTATCTCTCCCTCATTAGCATACACAGCCCTGAGTGAGAAGCAGTTGTCCACCATTAGAGTTTTCACCTGCTGAAGATAATGTCAGCAACTAAGAGGATTACAAATGTGGAGTTTTAGGATGCACAAATGACCACTAGTTTTCATAGACTGCCTTCTTCTGATGCTGGGTTCACACCAGACGCAGTTAAGTCATGTTAAGTTAATGCAAAGACGCTAATAGACATCCTGTGGCATGATTCATGCGAATCACATGGCGTGAGTTGAGCATTTTGCGCATTTGACATGCTTAACACGTGTATTGCACATTTTGCACAAATTGCTCGAGTTTGAAAATCTAAGTTTGAAGTTTGAAGACATTCGCACCACGTTAACCAATCATGAGCTTGCTCATGAAAGGGAGCGATTATAATGTAGTCCCTGTTGTTGGTGTCCCAAGGGGAAATCCTCTTGCCGACACGGACAACAGTTCATTAAACTCGGCTCAGCTCAGTCTAAAGCACCACTAAAAGCCTCCATCATCCAGGTTCAGTTTCTTGAGGAGTTGATGAACTCACAGAGCTGGGTGCACCTCTGAAAGGGTCTAGTAGACTAGTGGCGCTGAACGAATCTGCGCTGTTTTTCGGCCTTCCTAAAGCACATAAACACAGCTACTCTCTTAATAAAATCCATGTTAGCCATTTAGCAACGAATCTAGACAGATTCCCGCCCATGATGCAAATCTGTGTCTATTGTGAGGGGAATTTGAAGCACGAATGAAGCGTGTAAAATTTCTATTTACACGTGAATATTGCGATTTATTTGCGGATGCCGCGTCTGGTGTGAAGACAGCATGAGACACTTATTTTCATATTTTAGTTTTTAATTAAGAGAACGGTAGTCCTGATTTGAATCTGCCACTATGCTGATGCACAGGCATTTGTAGCTCCGCCCTCTTTTGAAAGGAGCGCAATCTTATTTGAATTTAAACTGACCAAAAACCAACCAAAATGACACAATTTGGATCAAAACCTAAAAGTGTCAGTTTCAAAGAGTTCTAAAACATTATTTTTTTTATTTTTTTTTTTGGGTGAGCTATGTTTTTAAGAGAGAAAATTCCTTCCCTTGTTCTATCCCTTCAACTGTATGAAACACTGCAGTGAATGGCCTCTTATGTCGTAATGCTTTATAATATTATTGGCACAACTTTACAGTATGTTATTTTTTCATTAGTTAATGCATTTACTAACATGAACTAATTACAGTTGAAGTCTTATTATTTTATTGAATTATTAGCCCCCTTTGAATTTGTTTTTCTTTTTGAAATATTTCCCAAATTATGTTTAACAGGGCAAGAAAATTTTCACAGTATGTCTGATAATATTTTGTCTTCTGGAGAAAGTCTTATTTGTTTTATTTCGGCTAGAATAATAGCAGTTATTAATTTTTTAAACACAGTTTTAAGGTCAAAATTATTAGCCCCTTTAAGCTATATTTTTTTGATAGTCTACAGAACAAACCATCATTATACAATAACTTGCCTAGTTAACCTAAATAACCTAGTTAAGCCTTTAAATGTCACAGTCAAATGTCGCTGTATAGAAGTGTCTTGAAAAATATCTAGTCTAATATTATTTACTGTCATCATGGCAAAGATAAAATAAGTCAGTTATTAGAAATGAGTTATTAAAACTATTATGATTGGAAATGTGTTGCAAAAAATCTTCTCTCCGTTAAACAGAAATTGGGGGAAAAATAAACAGGGGGGCTGATAATTCAGGGGGGCTAATAACTCTGACTTTAACTGTATAATCAATACTTGTACAGCATTTATTAATCAGTTCACTAATGCACATTTACTAATGCATTATTAACATCCAAATTCATGCTTGTTAACATTAGTTAATGCACCATGAGTTAGCATGAACTGTCAACGACTGTGTTTTCATTAACTAACGTGAACAAATACTGTAATAAATATATATTGTTTCATTGTTTGTTCATGTTAGTAAGTGCATTAATCAATACAACCTTATTGTAAAGTGTTACCCTGAATTTTGTTATTCAGTAAATTACACATGCAAAATGCAAGCACAATATAGAAATTAGAGCAAGCAATGTTGTGTTCTCGATTTGCTTTTGAACCCATGTCCATATATTATCCACATAAAGGAGTTTCTCATTTGAGATAATGCCAGCGAGTTTGTTTGAGGAAGTTTTTTTTTTCCTCTCTCTTCTCGTCTCCCGTGTGTGTAATCGGGTCTGGCCTGATGTGATAACAGTGTCTGCTGGCTCCTCCCAACACTTCATTATAGAGCACAAAACACTCTTCCATATGTTCCCTAGACCCCTATCCAGTGCACAAAGCCCTGCTCTGGAGGAACAGGCCAAGTGTAGCGAGAGCTCGGAGGAGGTGTAATTATTCTAACCTTGACATGTAAATGAATGCTGTGAATCCAGCATTACTTCTGGCTCTGCTGCTTTTACTCTGAGAAACACAGCTCTGCTTTTAATGATGCTGAGTGTCTGGAACTGAAGAGATGCTGGAGTGAACTTTAGATTTTTAATCAATACCTGTAGGTCAGTGCTTGTTTAAGGGTTGTAGATCAAATGCTTTATAAAACGGTTGATGGTGGAGAGTTAGTTTACCTCATACTGTAGATCCATCTATCTATCTATCTGTCTGTCTGTCTGTCTGTCTGTCCGTCCGTCCGTCCGTCCGTCCGTCCGTCCGTCCGTCCGTCCGTCCGTCCGTCCGTCCGTCCGTCCGTCCGTCCGTCCGTCCGTCTTGAATGTCCGTCTGTCTTGAATGTCCGTCTGTCTTGAATGTCCGTCCGTCTTGATTGTCCGTCCGTCCGTCTTGAATGTCCGTCTGTCTTGAATGTCCGTCCGTCTTGATTGTCCGTCCGTCCGTCCGTCCGTCAAACGAACAAACAAATGTACAAACGAACAAACAAATGTACAAACGAACAAACAAATGTACGAACAAACAAATGTACAAACGAATGAATGTACAAACGAATGAATGTACAAACAAACTAATGAATGTACGAACGGATGCACACACGAATGTACAAAATGAACGAATTAAGAAACAAATGTAAAAATGAACAAACAAATGTACGAACAAACAAATGTACAAACGAATGAATGTACAAACAAACTAATGAATGTACGAACGGATGCGCACACGAATGTTCAAATGAAAGAATTAACAAACAAGTGAACAAACTAATGAATGTACAAACAAACTAATGAATGTACGAACGGATGCACACACGAATGTACAAATGAACGAATTAACAAACAAATGTAAGAAAGAAGAAACAAATGTAAAAATGAACAAACAAATGTACAAACGAACAAACAAATGTACAAACGAACAAACAAATGTACAAATGACCAAACAGATGTACGAACAAACAAATATACAAACGAGTGAATGTACAAACAAACTAATGAATGTACGAACGGATGCACACATGAATGTACAAATGAAGGAATTAACAAACAAATGTAAAAATGAAGAAACAAATGAGCAAAAAAAATGTAAGAACAAACAAACAAATGTAAGTACGAAGAAACAAATGTACGGAAAAACAAGCAAATGAAAGAACGTACAAATAAATTTATGAGTGTATGAATAAACAAACAAATGTACAAACGAACAAACAAATGTACAAACGAACAAACAAATGTGCAAACGAACAAACAAATGTGCAAACGAACAAACAAATGTACAAACAAACAAATGTACAAACGAATGAATGTACAAACAAACTAATGAATGTACGAACGGATGCGCACACGAATGTACAAATGAACGAATTAACAAACAAGTGAACAAAGTAATGAATGTACAAACAAATTAATGAGTGTACGAACGGATGCACACACGAATGTACAAATGAACGAATTAACAAACAAATGTAAGAAAGAAGAAACAAATGTACAAACGAACAAATAAATGTACAAACGAACAAACAAATGAACAAACGAACAAACAAATGAACAAACGAACAAACAAATGAACAAACAAGTGAACAAACAAATGTACGAACAAAGAAACAAATGTACGTTACATTAATGAATGAACAAACAAATGTACAAACAAATTAATGTACAAAAACATTCGTACGAACGGACGCACACATGACCGACCGGTCGGTCGGTCGGTCGGTCGGTCATGTGTGCGTCCGTTCGTACATTCGTTTGTTGGGTCCGTCCAACAAACGAATGTACGAACGGACGCACACATGAATCTACGGACAATCTATCATCTTTCTGTTTCTCTTTTTATTTATCTATTGTTTGTTCATTTGATTGTTAATTCGTTTGTTACATTCATGTGTGCATCTCTTCGTACATTCATTAGTTTTTTTGTACATTAATTTGTTTGTACATTAATTTGTTTGTACATTTGTTTGTTCATTCATTAATGTAACGTACATTTATTTCTTTGTTCATACATTTGTTTGATTGTTCTTACATTTATTTGTTTGTTCGCTCTAACATTTGTTCATTCATACATTCATTCGGTTACATTTGTTTGTACATTTGTTTGTTCGTTAATACATTTGTTTGATCAATCATACATTTGTTCATTCGTTTGTTCATTTGTACTTTCATTTGTTTGTTAATTATGTCACTGTCTCTGTATTTCGTATACGAATGGATCGATCATATACTGTATCTGTCTATCTATTGTTTGTGCATTTGTTCATTTGTTTGTTCATTCGTACATTCGTGTGCGCATCCGTACGTACATTCATTCGTTTGTACATTTGTTTCTTTGTTTGTACACTTGTTTGTTCATTCATACATTTGTTTGTTTGTTCTTACATTTGTTCGTTCAATTGTACATTCATTTGTTTTTTAATTCTGTCACTGTCTCTGTATGTCATATACGAACGGATCTATCATCTATCTGTCTATATCTATTGTTTGTGCGTTGTTTGTTAATTCGTACATTTGTTTGCGCATCCGTTTGTACATTCATTCATTTGTTTGTACATTCATTCATTTGTACATATGTTTGTTTGTACGTTTGTTTGTTTGTTTGTTCATTTGTACATTTGTTTGTTCATATGTTCTTTCATTTGTTTGTTTTTTGTACATTTGTTTCTTTGCTGGTACGTTTGTTTGTTTGTTCATATATTTGTTTGTTTGTTCTTACATTTGTTTGTTTGTTCTTACATTTGTTCATTCATACATCCATTCGGTTACATTCGTTTGTTTGTTCGTTCATACATTTGTTTGTCCATTCATACATTTGTTCGTTTGTTCGTACATTTGTACATTTATTTGTTTGTTCATTCTGTCACGGTCTCTGTATGTCGTTTACAAACGGACCTATCTGTCTATATCTATCTATATCTATCTATTATGCATTTGTTCATTTGTTTGTTAATTCGTTCATTTGTACATTCATGTGTGCATCCGTTCGTACATTCTTTAGTTTGTTTGTACATTCATTCGTTTGTTCATTTGTTTGTTAATTCGTTCATTTGTATATTCGTGTGTGCATCCGTTCATACATTCATTAGTTTGTTTGTACATTCATTCGTTTGTATATTTGTTTGTTCGTACATTTGTTTGTTCGTTTGTACATTTGTTTGTTCGTTTGTACATTTGTTTGTTCGTACATTTGTTTGTTCATTTTTACATTTGTTTCTTCTTTCTTACATTTGTTTGTTAATTCGTTCATTTGTACATTCGTGTGTGCATCCGTTCGTACATTTATTAGTTTGTTTGTACATTCATTCGTTTGTATATTTGTTTGTTCGTACATTTGTTTGTTCATTTGTACATTTGTTTGTTTGTTTGTACATTTGTTTGTTCGTTTGTACATTTGTTTGTTCGTACATTTATTTGTTCATTTTTACATTTGTTTCTTCTTTCTTACATTTGTTTGTTAATTCGTTCATTTGTACATTCGTGTGTGCATCCGTTCGTACATTCATTAGTTTGTTTGTACATTCATTCGTTTGTACATTCGTTTGTTCGTACATTTGTTTGTTCATTTGTACATTTGTTTATTCGTTTGTACATTTGTTTGTTCGTTTGTACATTTGTTTGTTCGTTTGTACATTTGTTTGTTCGTTTGTACATTTGTTTGTTCATTTGTACATTTTTTGTTTATTCATACACTCATGAATTTATTTGTACGTTCTTTCATTTGCTTGTTTTTCCGTACAATTGTTTCTTCGTACTTACATTTGTTTGTTTGTTCTTACATTTTTTTTGCTCATTTGTTTCTTCATTTTTACATTTGTTTCTTCATTTTTACATTTGTTTGTTAATTCGTTCATTTGTACATTCATGTGTGCATCCGTTCGTACATTCATTAGTTTGTTTGTACATTCATTCGTTTGTACATTCATTCGTTTGTACATTTGTTTGTTCGTACATTTGTTTGTTCGTACATTTGTTTGTTCATTTGTACATTTGTTTGTTCGTTTGTACATTTGTTTTATTCATACACTCATACATTTATTCATACGTTCTTTCATTTGCTTGTTTTTTTGTACATTTGTTTCTTTGTACTTACATTTGTTTGTTCTTACTTTTTTGCTCATTTGTTTCTTCATTTTTACATTTGTTTGTTTGTTTGTAAATTTGTTCGTTAATGCATTCATTCAGTTACATTTGTTTGTACATTTGTTTGTTTGTTCATACATTTGTTTGTTCATTCATTTATTTGCTCAATCATACGTACATTCTTTTGTTTGTTAATTCTGTCTCTGTATGTCGTATACGAATGAACACACCTTTGTTTGTTCGTACAAACGTTTTTTCATACATTTGTTTGTTTGTTCATACATTTGTTTGTTTGCATTCATTTGTGCGTGCATTCGTTTGTACGTTCGTTCGTACGTTCGTGCTTGTGTGTGTGTGCTTTAATGCGTTTGTTTGTACTTTTGTTTGTTCATTTGAACATTTGTTTGTTCATTTGAACATTTGTTTGTTTGTACATTTGTTGGTTCGTTTGAACATTTGTTTGTTTGGACATTTGTTCGTACATTTGTTTGTTAGTTTGAACATTTGTTTGTTTGGACATTTGTTCGTACATTTGTTTGTTCGTTTGAGCATTTGTTTGTTTGTACATTTGTTAGTTTGTTCGTACATTCATGCATTGATTTGTTCTTACATTTGTTTGTTTAAACATTGGTTTGTTTGTTTGTTCATTCATTCGTACATTTACTCGTTCATTCGTAAAATTGCTCGTTCGTTCGTACATTTGCTTATTCGTTTGTACATTTGTAGGTTCATTCGTACATTTGTTCAGTTGTACATGTCTGTCTGTTGCTTGTTCATTTATTTTTTTTTTCATTTTGTTGTTCATCTTGTCCTTCATTTGCTCTGGGGTGTTCTGTTGTTTTTTCTATTGCTTGTACTTCCATTCTATTGTTCGTTTATTTGTTTTATCGTTCTATCCATCATCCCTACATTCATTACCTATGCATTGTTCAGGCATTTTTTTGTCTTTTTCAAGTAGTAATTTTCTTTATATATATATCTAGATAATTGCTTTTTAGTATCACCTGCAACTCCCATATTGAGAGCTGACATATTTCTCCCAGGTATTTTTCTACACAAGCAGTCTGTCTTCTGCTTTACTGCCCAGATGTAACTTACTAAAGCTAATGTCCACTCTCTCCCAGCGGACGTGTTTTTGCTTGCTTTTATTTTCCTGTTCGAATAAGGATCTGCAATTGACTGTGGGTAATCTGAGATAATGGTGCCGGGGGAACACTGAAGCTCATATGTGTGTCTTCACACGCGTTTAATCAACTAGTGGTGGTGTTATTATCCGGCCTGCTGGCTGTGAAGGCATTTCTGCTGTCGCTCTTCCTCAGATCACGCTCAGTGCTTTTAGCTGAGTCCTGTCAGCTCCCATTACCCAACAATGAGGCGTTTGGCCGATCATCTCTGACAGCTTTTGTGCTGGAATATGATACGGATTGTGTCCCAGCTTCACGACCTCGCAGGAGTTTCACTCAAAGCTCTTTATGCGCCACTAGTGGGTAAAGAAGCTCCAGAAGCAGTTAGTCTGTGTTCGATTTGATGCTTTGCTCTGAGACTGAATTACATTGAGCTGAGTTTCACAGTGGTGGATTTTGGTGGGATACATTATGTGTATGTGCGTGTGTGTACTTGTTTTGGTGGTTCATAAGAACAGTTTTTTGTATAATGATATGGGTATAACCTAGCTGCACTCTATAACTGTGGTTTATAAGGACATACCTGGTGTCCCTATAAAAATCATGCTTCAAAATCATACTTAATGGGGTCTTTTGACATTCAAAATGAGACATAGTTATCAGTTGAGGGTCGGGTTTAGAGGTAGGGGCCATATAATGAGCAGTTTTAATGTATTTGGTGCGATATTTTGTGTGTGTGTGTGTACTGGTTTTGGTGGTTTATAAGGACAGTTTTTTGAATAATGATATGAGTTTAACCTAACTGTAGTCTACAGTTGTGGTTTATGGGGACATGACTGATGTCCTTGTAATTCAAAACACTTCAAAATCACACCGAATGGGGTCTTTTGACATTCAAAATGTGCCACAGGTTTCAGTTGAAGGTTGGGTTTAGGGGTAGGGACCATATAATAAGCGGTTTTTACTGTATTTGGTAAGAGAGATTGTGTGTGTACTGGTTTGGGTGGTTTACAAGGACAGTATTTTGTATAATGACATGGGTATACTCTTGCTGTAGTCTACAATTGTGGTTTATGAGGACATGGTTGATGTCCTTGTAATTCAAAACGCTTCAAAATCACACTTAATGGGGTCTTTTGACATTCAAAATTTGCAGCAGGTTTCAGTTGAGGGTTGGGTTTAGGGGTAGGGGCCATAAAATAAGCAGTTTTTACTGTATTTGGTGAGATAGATTGTGTGTGCGTGTGTGTTCTGGTTTTGGTGGTTTATAAGGACACTTTGCTGTATAATGATACGAGTATAACCTAGCTGTACTTTATTATGGTGGTTTATGAGGACATGTCTGATGTTCTTGTAATTCAAAACGCTTCAAAATCACACTTAATGGGGTCTTTTGACGTTTAAAATTTGCCGCAAGTTTTCGTTGAGGGTTGAGTTTTCGGTTAAGAGGCATATAATAAGATTTTTACTCCATGTAAGTCCATGTGTAACTTGCATTCCTTATGGACCAAATGTCTCCACAAGTATAGCAATACCAGTACATTTTGACCTTTGTGGGGACATTTTTTTGGTCCTCATTAGGAAAACAGCTCCTAAATCACTCAAAATTAAGTATTTTGAAAATGTAAACATGGAGATTTGAGGTTTATGGGTAGGGTTTTGGAGGGGTAATAGAATATGGAGTCTGTACAGTTTTAAAAAACGTTACCTCAATTGGAAGTACCAATAAAGATAGTTGAAAATGTGTGTGTGTGTGTGTGTGTGTACTTGTGGTTTATGAGGACACATAATTGTATAACCAAGTTGTAGTTGTACTCCATTAACCTCCTAGGGCCCGAGTGTCCACATGTGGACAGCACATTTTTAGCTCTTAAGTGGCTATTTAACAGAGGTGTAAAGAGTACCTGAAAACCATACTTGAGTAAAAGTACAGATACCTTACTGTAGAAATTACTCCATTACAAGTTACAAGTCACCAATTCAAATAAGACTTGAGTAAAAGTATTAAAGTATCCGATTTTAAAAGAACTTAAGTATTTTACTCATACTAAATGTAATAAAACACAAACTCACAGCTAAATGCACTTGATGCAAAATGTATAATTTTAGTGATACATTTATTCACATTGCACAAAAAAATAAAACAAGCTAAAATATAGTCATGTCGCAGTGGTTTTTGCCATGTCAGTAACTGTATTAATTTTTGGTAACATTATACTTACAATACCATTGTAAAGTCAGACATAATTTGACTAACTTCACAATAAATAGACTCTTACCTCAATGTTTTTTTTTAAATTTGAAGATAAATTCTTAAAAAGCACTTATTTTCGTGGTTCGTGGCAAACAAAGTAGACACTGCATCCTGTAAGAGCCATTCTGTATATCGGCAAATGAAAACATTTCTTTCAGATAAGGCCATGGATGATCATCAGTGCTGGCAATGCTTGATGTGCCGGCTTCAGCTTCATCACTGGCTGCAGCCATGTCGCTAATTAAACACCTGGTATTAGGCAAGCTGCTAATTCACATTTACGTGATTTAGCCCATAAATAGCATGCAGTAGTTTTTACAGTATAAAATATGTTACGCCTATGGAAAGTCCTTGTAAACCATGTAGGTTATGTGTTTTTATGAGCTACATCAGGGCTTCAGTGTAAATACAAGGGTGGTGAAAGGGTGATTTAAGAAAGTTATAGTTCACAAAATATAAACAAATACTGCTTTTTTTGATTGAAAATGCAGTAAAAAAATTGAAATTAAAAATCGTCCCACTTTATATTAGGTGGCCTTAATTACTATGTTCTTGCATCAAAAAATAAATACAATGTACTTACTGTGTTCATAATGCATTGCAGAACACTTGTGGGGGGATATGGGTAAGGTTAGAGACAGGTTTGGAGGTAAAGGGAGGTTTAAAGGTGGGTTAAGGTGTAAGGGATGGTCAACAGTGTAATTACCAATGTAATTAAATAAATAATAGATGTAATTACATACAGGTATTTAATCAATCATAAGAACAATGTAAAACATGTATTTACACAATAAGTACGATGTAACAAATGATTAATTTCAGTGTAAGTCCATATTAATTAAGGCCACCTTATACAAAGTGGGACCTAATTTTTAAATAAGTGAATTCTGTTGCAATACATTTTAAAATGGAATTCTTTTCATTGATGCAAAGCGGATTTTTTACATGATCTTTCAGATATAATTGTAATATGCTGATTTGTTGCTCAAGGAACATTTGTTATTATTAATAATTTGCTATTATGAACAATTTTTGTGGACACCATGATACAGGTATTTAGGATTGGTTGAATGGTATAAAAAGTATACCTCTAATGCTGTTCACACCTGATGTGGCATGCACGAATAAATAGACACATGAATTTTTTTAAAAAAATTTTTGAGTTTACTCACGTCATTCGCGCGTCAAATTCGCTTTAAGCCCAATCCCAATTTTATTTTTGTACCCCTTCCCCTTGGCCCTTGAAACAGAGTGTGAAGGGGAAGGGCTTCAAAATTTACCCCTAAGAAATAGGACACCACTACAACACCTGCACACGCCATCATATGTCATCACAATCTCTTGCTTCATATGATATCGATGATGGCGACTGCTGTAGTTATTCCAGTTGTGTTATTGTTTTGGTATTTATTTTCAGGAAATCACTGAAGGCATATATCATGTTATCATAACGATATAATGTGGCAATAAGATCGTAACTGTACGGTGCATTTACTCCGTGGCCATATTCATCTATGTAAACACACGAAAACAACATTAACATTGTAGCAGACACTGTAAAAAGCTCATTCCCAGCCACTAGACATTTCTGACAGGGTATTCGAGCGTCATAGTGTTGTGGGACTGCTATACAGGAGTTATTATTATGAATTATAGATAGCAAAATTTTGCAGTTTTTTTTTTTTGTATTTTTTTATTTAAATTTTTTTAATATAGATTAATCTCACTGTAATCTTGGAATTAATCTAGATTAAAATGGCTCATTTGAATTCTGCTGAAGGCATTCAGAATATGTGTGCTACCCAAATAATGACTAAAATAAGTCTTAAAATAAGAACAGGTTTCTCAAGCCAGGTGGTGCATTAGACCAGGGGCTCATCTCCTGTTTCCAAAATGCATCACAAACTGCTTGAGAAACTGTTCTACTATGATAATTGGTGATGAAAATAAATGATGCTCAATAAGATGTACTTGTGTTTACTAACTGTTTATGCAGTTAACCCCCAGGGGTCGAAGCCCGCGTATATGCGTTTTGACGTGTTTTCACATGAAAACGCCGAAAAAAACCTAAATGACACTTTCAGTTCTGATCGTACATATATGAGCAATACATCAATCGAATCTGTTAGGTGTCTAGTTTTTTTTGTGTACACTCACAATAACAACAAAAGTGTGTGCTTTTGCAAAATGAGAAAAATAAACAGTAAAGGCACTTTCTCTTTTCTCTCTCCGTGAACTGTTTTTACAAACACGTCAGTAAAATGCACTGAAACTCCGCGAAAACTAAACACACAGACATGAGACATATATCTATAGAAAGCTTGAAGTGTCTACTTTTAAATGCAGCGGTGCATGTTGAAAACAAATATTGCTTGATAAAGTAATCAGTATGAAACCAACGATATGTCTAGTTTCTCTGTTGGAGCTAATTATTTTTAATGCGACCACGCCCACGAGGCTTTGTTATTACAGTAGTCCCTTATAAACAGTAGCTCCTTGTAAACTGAGGTCAGAAAAAACAGCGGAATCTCCACGAATACATGAGACATACACATGACAGACATACCTGCATAAAGCTTGGAGGGTGAACTTTCCAACTCATTTTGAAAGCAAATGTTGTCTCGCTAGGTAATCCATACAATTCTCCCGGCAGAGCGCGCATCACGCTGGCTCTTCCCACTTCCGCCATTAATACAAACAATGACGTAAGCTGCCCACACGCCCACAGCGCGCTGGCTAGAACGTGACGCATGTTATACGTGTTATTAATTAAATTTCTATTTATTTTACCGTAGTTCAACCTGTTAAAGTTTAAAAAAAGTTAACTAAGGCTGCAACTATTTGGGCAAAATATATATAAAAGGTCTTAAAATATTCTTTTGATTATTCTTGTGTTTTGTCATTATGCCAGAGTCATTCAGAAATTATCATTAAATGCTGAATTAATGCACAAGAAAGTTTTTATTACAACAGTTTTGCAAACACGTTTTATACCATTTCAAATATTTCCCTCCATTTCTCAGTGAATATAGGCAATGTATTTTGATGCATTTAAACAAAACAGATTTATTAAACAGATATATTTATTAAGATAATATTTTAGTCAACAAATATATTCAGAAATTGAAAGATAATACAATAAAATTCAAGCAAAATATTGAAAAAAAATTACAACCTACAAAATTTTAACTAAATGTAACAAGCATTTAGTTTGGGCTAGCTTTTGCAGATGGGCATTGCTTTACAATGTCCTTGGTGGGTGTCTTTTGTCTTTCCAGGTGTGAATTATTCATGACCGTTGAATTATTCATGACTCACATATAGACCTGAGATGAGCCAAACAAACTTAACAAAATGTAAATCTTTGTAATGTTTCCTTTGAATGAGAGAATAAAATATTTTTTACAGAATTGTGAAGTAAATATTCTAGCCTACCAGACTGGTTACTCTAAAGTCTTGTTCAGGCACATTTAGTGTGTTTTTTGGACCTTATTTCAGCTACATTTTTTTCTTATTTCTTTTTTCGCATAATATTTTTTTTTTCTAAAAAACACAAGCATGTACATCAATAATTGTCACATATTGTTGTAGCACAGTTTGTGCTGAATACAAATAAAATACATGTTGGCCAATACCATGTAAAAAGTAGCTGAAATTAGCACAATTGTCAGGGCATGTCAAAACATCTCAGGGGCCCCAAAATAACCTCAGACCCCTTAGGGTTAAACATGAATGTTGAACGGTAGGCCTACATAAGCTTTAAACAGCGAAAGATTACCTTAATCCGACTAAAGTCATAACTGAACAGAAATGGAATTAAGATGTGGAGTATACAGATATTAGTGGCATTATTGAAGTAAACACCGCAATCAAACGGTTACCGTCATGTAAGACTTTTCGCCATATTTTCCGACAAGATCCACACACACGGCACACGCGCACAGACACACACACGCACGCGCACACACACACACACACACACACACACACACACACACACACACACACACACACACACACACACACACACACACACACACACACACACACACACACACACACACACACACACACACACACACACACACACACACACATCGTGAAATGCAGAAGTTTTTTTCTTTCCATTTGGCGTGCGTTATTAAATTCCATAACACTCTCACCAGTCCTTACTCCTTATTTGCGTCTAATACCCCAGTTTGTCACGGGGGCGTGCACAAAATGTTCATGAGTGAATGTGAAACTGCAGAACTGCAGTTAAAGTCACCCAAAATTACAGGAAGCTCTTACACGAAAGCATGTCACACTAACACCTTAATTATATTATTGTCCGTTAAGGCAAATAACTAGATAACATTATCGGCGTTTCCGCAGCACGTTAATTAACCACCACCACTAATTAAAATATATGCTTATTTGTTGTAAAAATCCATAATAATGACAAAAGAATACTAATTTGTGCATCTCCTGACCTCTGTGTGCAGCCATGCTGCCGTTGTGGCTGGTGTAATCTGGGAAATTTTCCTACCCCTTGGTTTCAAGTGTGGTCCTGAAAAAAAAATTAGTTTTAAGGGCTATCTAGCCCTTCCCCTTAGCCCTACGTCTTCAAGCTAAAGAGAATTGGGACATCTCTACCCCTTCACATGAATGTGCAAAACGAGGGGTAGGAGTAAGAGGAAGGGCTAAGGGGTAGAATTGGGACTAGTCCTTATTTACACGTCCAATTCACTTCACAACCTGGATTTGCCCCTACAAAAGCAAACTTCTGATTAGTTAATGTGGTGCAAATGCGTGCTGAAGTTCAAATTTTCCAGCTCGAGTGATTCGCGCCTTATGTGTGTTGCTTCATTCACATGAATTACGTCATTTGCGCCGCCTCATTCGTGCGAATCGCACCGCAGGATTTCTATTTGCGTCTTTGCATTGATGTAACATGTAAGGTACTGGACCTGGAGGCTTCATCCATGTCTGGTGTGAAGGCACCATTAGAAGCATAAATATTTTAAAACATAAAGTTTTCCTGTTACTTTTTATGAGTTCTTGCTGAGTAAAATAATGAATTTCTTTGATGGCTTGTGATAAAACATACCAGCATTGACCGTAAAAATTGACCAGTAACCGATAGCAAACAACCAATAAAAAAAAAAAAACATTTTGAGAAAACCTGCCTGAAAACATATCATTATCATCAGTTTATAATAATTGATATTGTTATATATTTACATTGGTTTATTACATAATTTAATATTTCACTTGCTGATTCCGGAAGGCGAAGAATTGAAACAGATGCAGATTTAAAAAAAAAAACATGAAGTAGAAATGCAGAGGGATGCTGTGGAGATTGATGCTCGTGTAATTTAGTCCAGTTTATCAGGAGTAGTTTTACAATATGGTGCAATTTGCATATTGCACACTCGCGCCGTTTTTTAAACAATCTGTTATTGCAATTTAGGGGTCATCTTTAGCAAACTCAGCGTGAAACCTTTTGATTTGTGAGTCTGACATCCCATTATTCAGAGCCGACACAACGGAGCAGAGTAAAAACCTCATTACAGACGGACTTCCAATTAAATGAACTCCCTCAATTAAAGTCATAGTCTAATTAGTTAGCAGCTCTTTGGAGGAAATAAAGTGCACACAGAGAAGGGGAAAAAAGCTTAATGGTTCTTAAGGTCATTGTAATGTAATTGTTCTTAAACTGAATTGTACTTAAAGGTGCATTCAATAGGTTTCTGAAGTTTTGCAAAAGGAAAATGATTTGCACTTGATTTATCACATTAATTCCTCTGTAAGCAGACACTTGGGCTCTGGGATAGATTAGTCAGACCGAATGACTGAATGTTGAGTGCTGGTTGGTTATTTAGTTAGTAGTCATATTGGTTTTGGGCTGTTTGTTTAATCTCTGGACAAGTGAAATATGACCTGGTTATAATAAATCCTGTTTAAATAATATGTGTTTACTGAGCTTTTGCCATTTATTTGTGCTTGATTTGATCATTTAAGCTCTGCTCTTTTCAAATTGTTGTGCTTTGATGATGGTAATGATAATTTTTATGAAAATATGCCTGACCTGCATTAAACAGTAATGTCACGATGCAATTTTAATTGTGCTAAAGTGCATCCATTTTAAGCTAAATATAATTAGCTTTTTCTTTTAATTCAATAATGGTTTTGAAAATTGTATTTGCATATGCAGTTTAAGATCTTTTGCATTCAGGATTGCCAGAAAATTTAGTAAAATAGATAGTCAAACATGAATTTATTCATACCCCTGGACTTAAAATTACTTTTTTATTTAATTTTTTTGACCGGAAATGATGCAGACTTCTCCTAAAATATATTAAGATGATGTTCAAGAGGCATCATTGTGGGGGAAAAAAAATTCTCCGCTTTTATTAAAATTTGAACATAAAGTAGCATGTTCAAAATTATAATTATTCACACCCTTCTCAATAATCAATAGAAAAGCCTTTATTGGCTATTAAAGCAATCAAGCGCTTGCTATATTGCTGACCAGCTTTTTGCATGTCTCTACTGATATTTTTGCCCATTCATCTTTAGCGATGAGCTCCAAATCTTTCAGGTTGGACGGTCTTCTTGCCATCACCTTGATCTTTAACTCCCTCAACAGATTCTTAGTTGGATTTAAATCAGGACTCTGGCTGGGCCACTGCAAAACGTTTATGTTTTAGTCTGCTAGCCGTTCCTTCGCCCCTTTTGCTGTGTGTTTTGGGTGTATTTTTTTATATCTAAACATGCACACACATTAGGGTTGTCACGATACTGGAATTCGCTACCAATCGATGCTGAAATTTTAAAAATGTTAATTTCCCGCTAACATTTGAGCACGTTCCTAAACACTGCTGATTTGCCATTGTGTTGACATGCTCAACAGAAATGACTGATTGGGTGTGAAGGTCATCAGTTCATCGAACTCACCGCTGTTTACTGAGTGTAAACACAGACACAGGGACACTGGAGCATTTCAAGTCATGTCAATCAGCTGGTTTGCCTATAAGCTGATATACGATGAATTGCGGTTTTGAAACGCTCCAGTGTCCCTGTATCTGTGTTACACTCTGTAAACAGCGTGATCTGATGACCTTCACAGCCAATCACAGTCATTTCCGTTGAGCACGTCAACACAATGGCAAATCATCGCTGTTTAAGAACATGCTCAACAGCGCTCAAATGTTAGTGGGAAATAGTTGTTTTTAAAATTTCAGTATTGATTGGTACCAAATTCCAGTATTGTGACAACCCTAACACACAAACACACACATTTTTTTCGCGTTATGAAAGATAATTCAGTTTTCTTAAGGCAAAATATGTTTTTTTTCTTGCTAGTTTGTTTCGTTAGTCTTTTGCACTCAGTTGTGCTGTTGAATTATTAAATTAACTGTCTCTGTTATTTAATCAGTATTGAATTAAGTGGAAATGAAAGGCAAAGTTATTGTTTTATTAGTGATGGGCAAAAATAAATCACAATTAATTGCATCCAAAATAAAAGTTAAATATGTGTGTACTGTGTATATTTATTATGTATATATAAATACCCACATGCATGCATATATTTAGGAAAATGTTTATTTATATTTAGATATAAAATATATATGCATATGATACAAATTATGTCTAAATTTAAATATCTTCATAACAATTTTTTTTGTATAATCTTTTTATGTTTGTGTGTGTATCACATACAGTTGAAGTCAGAATTATTAGCCCCCCTGTTTATTTATTTTCCCCAATTTCTGTTTAACGGAGAGAAGATTTTTTCAACACATTTCTAAACATAATAGTTTTAATAACTCATCTCTAATAGCTGATTTATTTTATCTTTGCCATGATGACAGTAAATAATATTTTACTAGATATTTTTCAATATACAGCTTGAAGTGACATTTAAAGGGCACCTATTTTACACCTTTTTTTAAGATGTAATATTAATATTATGGTTCTTCTGAGTGTGCCAGTTTAGGTTCAGTTCAAAATACAATTCAGATTTTTTATTATAATGTGTTAAAAAGTGCCATTTTGGGGGGGTGTACACAGTTCACTGTTTTAGGGGTGTGTTGCTTCACATGAAAATTAGTTTCGACTTCCTGCCCAACTTAACAAGGGGGCGGAGCCAAGAGCTCCCCTCTTTGTGTATGGCAACAGACAGGCAGACAGAGAGAAGCAACATGAGTGAGTGGACCAGCATTCAGCCGTACATGTACGACTCGGACACCGACCAAGCAGAGACTACAAAATCATTTGTGTCTTTGTATAGTTTTACAGCCAACTGTGTGCTAGTTTAAAGCTCCGAGCTTGTAGCCTACACCGAGACTAATAACCAAGCACACTGAATTAACTTTGACTGAAGGGCATCACACACCAGATGCGCCGCAACATGGCGCGCACATGACAGTTAAAAGTATTGCATACTTGCGGCACCGGTGTGTGTCACCTGATAGAAACTTATGTTTAGAATTTAGAAATGCATGCCGCTGCGTGTCACCGAGCAGCGCTTCTGGTGTACGACCTGCTTGAGGCTATAACTAAAGGGCGTCATACACCGGATGCGCCGCTCAGAGCCACGACACGGCACACCAGACGCGCACATTCGCATGTTATTTAAAATGAAACTATTCAGATAACTCTCTGTGTTGCGGCAGAAATAAGAACAGTGTCCTGAGGCGACATAGGCGGCAGAACAGTGAGTGACACCGTGACACCCACCCCTCCTTCCCGGTCCTCACTTTCATCCGCGACACCGCGAAATGCATGGCGCTGTGCATCGTTAGTTCATTATTTCCAATGGAGGGACGCGCACATGAGACAACGCGCTCGCACTTTCCAGCTGCACCTAGTTAAGATCACAGGGAGCTTCTGTGACCGCTGAAGTTTAAGGAAGACGCAATGAAAAGTACACATGTATGCAAACACTGGCACGGAGGAGAGCGATAACGTGGTGAATGTTGAGCCCAATGAGCCTCACATCTAAAAATACAGCAAGGGTGTTTCTTTGGTGACGTCGCTTTGACTCACGCTGAAAATGGCGGACGTGAAACAACAAACTGAGGATATGGTAATGCACACCTGTCAATCAATATTGGTGGGCGGGGGGACCGCACTCCTACGTCAAGTTGCGGTCGGTCTCAAAACCACTCCAATTGGTCCACCGTTTTTATGTTGTTAAATTGAAAAAAAGGACTGGGTGTGTTTATATCACCCCAATATGACGGTCTACACACTATATCTACACATATGTCTGTCCAAACAGCTTGAAAAGTAGATTTTTCACCATAGGTGCCCTTTAAATGCTTAACTAGGTTAATTAGGTTACTAGGCAGGTTATGGTAATTAGGCCAGTTATTGTATAATGATGGTTTGTTCTGTAGACTATCGAAAAAAAATAGCTTAAGGGGGCTAATAATATTGACCTTAAAATGGTTTTTAAAAAATTAAAAACTGCTTTTATTCTAGCAGAAATAAAACAAATGAGACTTTCTCCAGAAGAAAAAATATTATCAGACATACTGTGAAAATTTCCTTGCTCTGTTAAACATCATTTGGAAAATATTTAAAAAAAAGAAAAAAAAAATCACTAGTTTTTGTTTTATGCATTGATTAACAATAATAATGCATTTATTTAAAACAAATGTCATTAAAATCATTTACAATATCTTGATTTATAAAAATCAATAATGTTCTACAATCAAAACATAACTTCCCTTTTCCTTTTGATTTTGGCTCTGAAATGAATCATGCATGTTCTTGCCAGAAATGCAGGGTGTGTGCATGTGTGTGTTTATTTGTTGAGTGTTTTCTGCAGTGGTGTAGTTGAGGTCTCCGGAGGGAAATGAGGGCTATCAGATCAGCGGCCGCAGGGGGAAAACACCACCTCCAGCGGCAGGAGACCTGTGTCAAGTGTGTGTGAGGCTTTCTGTGCTCGCGGCTCCATTGATTGTCTGGATAACAGAATGGCTGAAACACACCGGCTGACGTGTGAGTGTGTGTGTGTGTGTGTCGTTGTAAACTCGAGAACTTGACCTCAGAAAACTGTCAAAACATTGCGACGGTGAGGAAATTGGCTGTAAGATGTGTGTGGTGTGTCGGGTCAGAGCCGCTGGCCGTTCCTCCATCAGACATCCAGACGAAAAAAACAACCTGCGCTCGACAGGTACAGATGCTGCAGTCAGCAGAACACGCCCGCTGGATTATTGAGAGACCGTGTTTGTCCTCTCTGATTGATTTTTAGGATTGTTTTTTTACCTTTTATAAAAGGAAAAGGCATAGCTTATTCTATCTTGTTTTCTTTTGTTTGGATACAAGGACTATTATTGCATGAAAATCAGACCATTAAAGCAGTGTTGTTTCACACGATGAACACAATAATTCATTAGTAGGGTGTAGGGCCTTCTTTTACACCCAATACAGCATCAATTTGTCTTGGGAATGACCGATACAGTGACAGGGGGATTTTGAGCCATTTTTGCAGAATAGTGGCCTGGTCACTACATGATGCTAGGGCTGGACAATAATTCGATATCAATATATATCGCGATAGAATTTTTTTCAATAACGATGATATGATTTTTAAACCCATTTCCGATATTTCGATATAAATGTGCATATATATAAATATATATATTATTATTTATATAAGATCTTATACATGTATCACTTGTCAGTGAATGACGTTCAGTGCTCAGCCGTCAGAAAGAGCGTGATCTGATCTCACTTGCGTGATGACGAACAACACAGACACGCTGCCAGCGCTCAGCACAGCAGTTGGTTTAAGCTGCGCCGCAGAAAGTTTTAGCTACAAAATGAGTGCTCTGAATGAACAAGCTTCCACAAGTAAGAATGCAGACGAAATAGTTGATAAGAAAGGAAAGACTAATGCAGTGGTGTAGAAGTGGTTCAGTTCAGTAAAGTTAGCAACAGATTCGCAGATTCGTCTTTTCCGGATCAATAACTCATGACCGAAACATTGTTCCTACACAAATAGCACATTTTTTCAACTGTCGCAATGTATACAACCACCTACAACCTTATTTTCCTAAAAATGAGCTTTCCTACGCGCTGGACGCATTATATTGATCTCTATGCGCAGGCGGCAAAGAGGCCGATCCTTAGGGACCGTCTACAAAGAGCAAAACGCAAAAACCAATACTACAAAAGCTGTCAATAACTTCCCTCTAACTCATTATACTGCCATCAAACACAGATCACACGTCACTGCTGTCACACTTATTTTTCTAAAAAACTATTTTGCATATTTTTTATGAATTTTTGAGTTTTATTTATTTGATAGTTTATTTCACATTTCTTGTTTGTAAAGGCTAAATACAAATAAAAAGTGAACAAATTTTTTTGTACTGTTTTTATTTTTAAAAAAAAGTTATAAGAGTCTGGAGGTATTATCGACTTTGCAAATTCACTTTGCAGACATTTGTAGGTACAGACAACCATTGTGTGCATTCTTGGCAGTTTTTCCTTTCTTTTTAATATTGTCCATATCGATATCGGAATTATATCGTATCGACCGAAATAAAAAAATATATCGTGATATAAATTTTTGCCATATCGTCCAGCCCTACATGATGCTGGTGGAGGAAAACCTTTCCTGACTCGCTACTTCAAAACACCCTAAAGTGGCTCAATAACATTTTGGTTTGTTAACTGTGGAGGCCATGGGAGATGTTCAACTTAATTTTCATGTTCATCA
Source organism: Danio kyathit (assembly GCA_903798195.1). Taxonomy (NCBI): domain Eukaryota; kingdom Metazoa; phylum Chordata; class Actinopteri; order Cypriniformes; family Danionidae; genus Danio; species Danio kyathit. The sequence goes on from LR812527.1 coordinate 59,826,029, forward strand.
AACCACTGTTACCAGTTTTGCTGTGTGTATTTGTACATTATCATCCTGATACACGGCACCACCTTGAGGATACAATAGCCAAAAAATACAAAGTAGGGGTCAAAATTATTCATTTATTTTTTATGCCAAAAATCATGCTCTATTAATATATCATTCAAAAAGTCAAGTCAAAGTCAGCTTTATTGTCAATTCAACCACAAGTACAGGACATACTGTACAGAGAATCAAAATTGTGTTACTCTCAGACCCATTATAATGATAACATTAATACATTAAAACATTTAGAATCAATACAATTGCACATATAATCTAAAAATATATATAGATAAAAATAAAAAGTGTGCACAATACAATTACAATTAAGGGCACATGGCAAAGAGTGCAAACCAGAGTAGTGCAGAAGAAAACAGAATATTGTGCAAAAAGCTTGTAAATATGATCAAGTAAAAGTGTCTTAATAATATAGAGGGAGGTAGTATGAGGTAACTAGCAGATTAGTAATGTGCATTGCTGAGAATGTAATTTAAACAACTTTAAAGGTGAATTTCTCAATATTTAGATTTTCTTTTAAACCTCAGATTCCAGCATTTCAAACAGTTTCATCTCGGCCAAATATCATATCCAAATCATCGATGGAAAGCTTATTTATTCCGGGTTACGGTTAGGGTAATCTCAATTTTAAAAGAAAGTAACACTTTTATGACACATTTTCTATCTATCTATCTATCTATCTATCTATCTATCTATCTATCTATCTATCTATCTATCTATCTATCTATCTATCTATCTATCTATCTATCTATCTATCTATCTATCTATCTATCTTGTCTCTCTCTCTCTCTCTCTCTCTCTCTCTCTCTCTCTCTCTATATATATATATATATATATATATATATATATATATATATATATATATGTGTATATATGTGTATATATGTATATGTGTATATATATATATATATATATATATATATATATATATATATATATATATATATATATATATATATATATATATATATATGTATGTATATGTGTGTGTATATATGTATATGTGTATATATATATATATATATATATATATATATATATATATATATATATATATATATATATATATATATATATTAGAGGTGTGAACCTACACTGGTCTCTCGGTTTGGTTACAATTATCATGCCATCGAAATGGGGGCTTCTTCTGTAACTTCAGTGTCAGTGAAAGACTGTCCAGCAAACACACACGCAGTAAATTGTGCAGAGTTTCTGCATTTTTAAGTAGTTGGAGCATTTTAATTACTTGCGCTCGCCTCCCACACCATAGTTTGCTACCGCAATATATCTATATATCCTGTGTAAATATGTGACTTTGGACTACAAAACCAGTCATAAAAGTGTCACTTGCTTTTAAAATTGAGATTACCCTAAACACTGAATATATATGTGTGTGTGTGTGTGTATATATGTGTATATGTACAATTAAAGTCAGAATTATTAGCCCCCCTGTTTATTTTTTTTCCCCCAATTTCTGTTTAACGGAGAGAAGTTTTTTTCAACACATTTCTAAACATAATAGTTTTAATAACTCATTTATAATAACTGATTTATTTTATCTTTGTCATGATGACAGTACATAATATTTTACTAGATATTTTTCAAGATACTTCTATACAGCTTAAAGTGACATTTAAAGGCTTAACTAGGTTAATTAGGTTAACTAGGCAGGTTAGTGTAATTAGGCAAGTTATTGTATAATGATGGTTTGTTCTGTAGACTACCGAAAAAAAAATTTGCTTAAAGAGGCTAATAATATTGACCTTAAAATGGTGTTTAAAAAAATTAATAACAGCTTTTATTCTAGCCGAAATAAAACAAATAAGACTTTCTCCAGAAGAAAAAATATTATCAGACATACTGTGAAAATGTCCTTGCTCTGTTAAACATAAAAAAAACATAAAAAAAAATCAAAGGGGGGCTAATAATACTGACTTCAACTGTGTGTGTGTGTGTGTGTGTGTGTGTGTGTGTGTGTGTGTGTGTGTATATATATATATATATATATATATATATATAGTAGTTATAAAAACCGATATGCACATAAAGATATAACCTGTGTATGTACAGTTGAACTAAAGATGATTAACCCTCCTGCAAAGTTTTATTTTTTTCAAATGTCTCAAGCTCTGTTTAATGGAAATATTTTTAAAAAAATATTTTTTTATCAAATAATTTCTAATTGCTGATTTCTTTTTGTCTTTGCTATAATGACCGTTCGTAATATTTTACTAGTTATTTAGAAAGATACCAGTATTCAGCTTAAAGTGGAATTTGAAGGCTTAATTAGGTTAATAAGGCAAGTTAGGTTAATTAGTGAAGTCATTGGACTACAGTGGTTTTGTTACATAAGTGGTTCTGACAACGGAATTGAGGATCCAAATGCAGCATCTTTATTGACAGTAGTCAGGCAGGCAATGGTCAACCACAGGAGCAAACGGGTACATAAAAAGCAATCCAAAAGAGTAGTCGGTACACAGGCAAAGAGATCGGTCCAGGCGGCTAACAACAAGAAACAATAAATAGAGCGAGGGTTAGGAAACACGACATGGCAAGGGAAAACTAGGAAAACACTTCGTAGTGTACAAAAACAAGACTCAGCAATGAGTGAGGGAATGTGAGCAATCTATATATTCTGTGTAATGACGTCTTGATCACCTTCCAGCTGTGTGTGTAATCACTGGAGAACCGGAACATGTGTGTGTGAGGTGCATGACGGGATATGTAGTTTATAAAGTGACAGAATTGTAGTTCTCCAGCAGTCTGCAAGGATTAGATTGCTGGTGATCGTGACAGGTTTGTTCTGTAGCCAATTGGGGGGAAAAAATCTTAAAGGGGCTAATAATATTGACCTTAGCTATTTTTACATGTTTTTATTATTTTCCTTTTAATCCAACCTTGCTATTTCCTTCCTTGTTAAACATCACATTGAACATATTAGAAAATTGATAATGCCACAGGAGGGCTAATCATTTTGTCCTCAGCTTTAAGTTTTATTTTTCATGTCTTAACGGTTGACAGGTTTTTTTGTATGATTTATGAGGATCTGATCGTCAACAAAAGGCCTGTGAGTGTACACATACAAGCGGTTTTGCTTTCTGAAAGGTCAGGGCTCTACATTACCAGTCCCTTCAGCCCTGTTCCAGATCTCCAGCTGTGCTTTTGAGCCCGCTGGACTTATTTAGCAGATTGACACTCACATTAGCCTCATTTTCTCTAGTACTAGATTATAATGACAGCAATCATCGGTGGCGTTGCTCCATGTCTCGTACTCTGTCAAGTAGGTCACTTAACTGATCATCAGAGGAATGTGGTCTTACCCTGGGCCAATCTAACAAATTCACGTTAAAGAGCTTTAGAACCGATCCCACATCATGATGCATGGTGGCTTGTCAATGGCATGGTGGACCTTGAAGACTAAAACGGATTTTAAAAAGCTAAACCATCATGCTGGCAGCGATAAATCCATTGCCAGCCAATAAAATGTAGTCTGTAGGGATGTGGAGTCATATTAGCAGACAGATGGAAGAAAATGTTTTCTGTTTTTTTTTATTATATGCCTTTTATGACTTAATTTTTTCATAATTTTATTGTAGGGATTTGGTAATCATATACTATTGCTGTTCATACAATATTATTAGAAAATAAAACATGTGCTAAAAGTGACAAATCTCAAATATTTCAAATGGATGCATATTATAATGCATTGATGCAGGATTGTAGTAGTTAAACTAATAAAACCATAAAAATAAAATAATTTTAAATTCCTGAAATACTGATTATTATGAAGTCTCTGGATGGCATTGAGCGTTTTCTCTGCTCTTGAATGTTTTTGTCATTATCTTCAACATAATCTGTGATAGTGGTGTGTGAGTTGAAAGCAAAGCAATGGTATAGAATGCTGAACAACTGATAATTAACCAATAATTATTCTGCTTTTGATTTAGAATAGCTTATTACAACTGAAACTAGCGCTGCACCGATATACTAAGCAGTAATATTGGCTGATAAATTCAATAGTTGTTTTCTGCCGATTTAGATTATTGGCCAATATTAATCTAGATAGGCAGAAATATATCGGCCAATAACAGATATTGAGAGATAAAAGCAATAATCTTTATCGGCCGATACTGATTATCGGCTAATTTGAATGTAGATATGCACAGATATATATATGCCAATAATCAGTATCGGTAACAGTACTGATAAAAGCAATAGTCTTTATTGGGTAATTTTGATTATGGGCCAATATTAATTAAGATATGCAGAAATAAATTGGCCAATAACTGATATTAACAAAGGCAATAATCTTTATTGGCCGATACTGATTATCGGCTGATTTGAACGTAGATATGCACAAATATATCTGCCAATAATTGGTATCGGTAATCGGTACTGATAAAAGCAATAATCTTTATCGGGTGATATTGATTATGGGCCAATATTAATCTAGTTATGCAGAAATAAATTGGCCAATAACCGATATTGACAGATAAAAGAAATAATAATTATCGTCCGATACTGATTATTGGGTGATTTGAACGTAGATATGCACACATATATCTGCCAATAATTGGTATCGGTAATTAGTACTGATAAAAGCAATAATCTTTATTGGGTGATATTGATTATGGGCCAATATTAATCTAGATATGCAGAAATAAATTGGCCAATAACTGATATTGACAGATAAAAGGTATAAAAGGTATAATCATTATCGGCAGATACTGATTATCGGCTGATTTGAGCATAGATATGCACAAATATATCTACCAATAATCAGTATCGGTAATTAGTATTGATAAAAGCAATAATCTTCATAATGATGAGAAGAAATTGATGAATTGAAATATCAGCTAATAATAGTTATCAACCGATAAAAGCAATACTCATTATCGGGTGATATTGATTATGGGCCAGTATAAATCTTGAAATGCACAAATATGTCTATCAATAATCGTTATTGACCGATAAATTTAAAATCACTATTGGCCGATACAGATTATGGGCTGATATTTATATCTAGATGTGTGCAAATATATCAGCCAATAATCTGCATCAACCAATAAAAGAAATAATTGTTATTATTCAATGTTGTTTTTTGGCTAGTATAAATCTTGATATGCACAAATATATCGGCTAATAATATGTATCAACCGATAAAAGCAATAATTATTATGAGCTGATATTGATTATATGCCAATATAAATTTTGATATGCACTTATATATCTGCCAATAATCTGTATTAACCAATAAAAGCAATAATTATAATTATCCTATACTGATTTTTTCCTGATTTAAACCAATACAAGTACAAAAGTATCAGCCAATAATTGGTATAAACTCATAAAAGCAATACTCCTTATCGGCCGATATAAATCTTGATATGCACAAATGTATCTGCCAATAATCAGTATGGGCTAGTTAAAGTAATATTTATTATTGACAATTTAGATTTTTAGCTGATTTTAACATGGATATACACAAATATATCTGCCAATAATCAGTATCGGCCAATTAAAGTAATATTTATTATTGACCGATTTAGATTTTTGACTGATTTTAACATAGATATGCACGAATATATCACCAATAATCTGTATTGACCAAATAAAGCAATAATCATTACCAACTATACTGATTATTGACCAATTTAAGCATAGATATTTCATCCAATAATCTGTGTCAACCGATAAAAGCAATGTTCAATATCAGCCGATATTGATTAATAGGCAATTTATATCTAGATATGCACAAATGTATCAGCCAATAATATGTATTGACCGATAAAAGCAATAATCGTAATCTGCTGGTACTGATTTTTGCCAGATTTAATCTTAGATTAGCAAAATATATCATCCAATATATAATCTTGATATGCGCAAATATATCGGCTAATAATATGTATCAACCGATAAAAGCAATAATATTATGAGCTGATATTGATTATATGCCAATATAAATTTTGATATGCACTTATATATGTGCCAATAATCTGTTTTAACCGATAAAAGCAATAATTATAATTATCCTATACTGATTTTTTCCTGATTTAAACCAATATAAGTACAAAAGTATCAGCCAATAATTAGTATAAACTCATAAAAGGAATACTCCTTATCGGCCGATATAAATCTTGATATGCACAAATGTATCTGCCAATAATCAGTATGGGCTAGTTAAAGTAATATTTATTATTGACAATTTAGATTTTTGGCTGATTTTAACATAGATATACACAAATATATCTGCCAATAATCAGTATCGGCCAATTAAAGTAATATTTATTATTGACCGATTTAGATTTTTGACTGATTTTAACATAGATATGCACGAATATATCACCAATAATCTGTATTGACCAAATATAGCAATAATCATTATCAACTATACTGATTATTGACCAATTTAAGCATAGATATTTCAGCCAATAATCTGTGTCAACCAATAAAAGCCATGTTCATTATCAGCCGATATTGATTAATAGGCAATTTAAATCTAGATATGCACAAATGTATCAGCCAATAATATGTATCGACCAATGAAAGCAATAATCGTAATCTGCTGGTACGGATTTTTGCCAGATTTAATCTTAGATTAGCAAAATATATCATCCAATATATAATTTTGATATGCGCAAATATATCGGCTAATAATATGTATCAACCGATAAAAGCAATAAATATTATGAGCTGATATTGATTATATGCCAATATAAATTTTGATATGCACTTATATATCTGCCAATAATCTGTATTAACCGATAAAAGCAATAATTATAATTATCCTATACTGATTTTTGCCTGATTTAAACCAATATAAGTACAAAAGTATCAGCCAATAATTGGTATAAACTCATAAAAGGAATACTCCTTATCGGCCGATATAAACCTTGATATGCACAAATGTATCTGCCAGTAATCAGTATGGACTAGTTAAAGTAATATTTATTATTGACAATTTAGATTTTTAGCTGATTTTAACATAGATATACACAAATATATATGCCAATAATCAGTGTGGGCCAATTAAAGTAATATTTATTATTGACCGATTCAGATTTTTGACTGATTTTAACATAGATATGCACAAATATATCTCCAATAATCTGTATTGACCAAATAAAGCAATAATCATTATCAACTATACTGATTATTGACCGATTTAAACATAGATATTTCAGCCAATAATCTGTGTCAACCGATAAAAGCCATGTTCATTATCAGCCGATATTGATTAATAGGCAATTTAAATCTAGATATGCCCAAATGTATCAGCCAATAATATGTGTTGACCGATAAAAGCAATAATCGTAATCTGCTGGTACTGATTTTTGCCAGATTTAATCTTAGATTAGCAAAATATATCATCCAATATATAATCTTGATATGCGCAAATATATCGGCTAATAATATGTATCAACCGATAAAAGCAATAATATTATGAGCTGATATTGATTATATGCCAATGTAAATGTTGATATGCACTTATATATCTGCCAATAATCTGTATTAACCGATAAAAGCAATAATCATAATTATCCTATACTGATTTTTTCCTGATTTAAACCAATATAAGTACAAAAGTATCAGCCAATAATTAGTATAAACTCATAAAAGGAATACTCCTTATCGGCCGATATAAATCTTGATATGCACAAATATATCTGCCAATAATCAGTATGGACTAGTTAAAGTAATATTTATTATTGACAATTTAGATTTTTGACTGATTTTAACATAGATATGCACAAATATATCTCCAATAATCTGTATTGACCAAATAAAGCAATAATCATTATCAACTATACTGATTATTGACCGATTTAAGCATAGATATTTCAGCCAATAATCTGTGTCAACCGATAAAAGCAATGTTCATTATCAGCCGATATTGATTAATAGGCAATTTAAATCTAGATATGCACAAATGTATCAGCCAATAATATGTATCGACCAATAAAAGCAATAATCGTAATCTGCTGGTACAGATTTTTGCCAGATTTAATCTTAGATTAGCAAAATATATCATCCAATATACAGTATAATCTTGATATGCACAAATAAATCGGCCAATAATCATTATCAACCGATAAAAGCAATAATCATAATCAGCTGATACTACTTGTTGCCCGATTTAAACCAAGATATGCAGAAATATAGCAGCCAATAATCGTTATCAACCAATATAAGCGATGCTTTTATGACAGATTTGATCTTATATTAGCCAAAATAAACAAGCCAATAATCGGTATCAACCGATAAAAGCAACACTCACTGTCAGCCGATATTAATAATTGGGCAATTTAAATCTAGATATGCACAAATTTATCAGCCAATAATATGTGTTGACCAATAAAATCTGTATCGACCGATTAAAAACTATAACCATTATCGTCCGATACTGAATTTTAGCCGATATATCGGTGCACCAGCTTCAAAAGCAGCGTAATTCATCTCCATACTTAAAGAACCACCTGAGATGTCCTGCCTTTTTTATTAAAATGATCTGATTGGTGTGAAATGTGACTCATACCTGCTCTACATCCTGTCTGAGGGTCATTTTCACAGGAAGTGTGTGTGTGTGTGTGTGTGTGTGTGTGTGTGTGTGTGTATTTGACTTGAGCCGCTCTCCTGTTTAAATGCCTTGTGCTGTGAACAGAGCCTGTGCATATTATTTGTGTCCTGTGCCTTTCCTCTGCAAATGTAACTTTTATGAGGTTGTCGGGCCTTGTTGCTGAAGCAGAACAGAGCGTTTGATGTGGGAGAGAACAAAGTGAAGGTCTGGCTCAGATCTCAGCAAATACACAGAGGCGCTTTATCACAAACATCAGTGAGTAAAGCCGAGCTCCAGGTGTGTGTTTACTGAAGATGATGAAGAAACGCTTCCAGATGGAGCACAACTAACCCAGCGCAAAACTGGCTGAGAATCATTATGGTGTAAGACCAGCGTGTCTTGTAGTACAAAACCAGTGCAAGCAAGTGTAGTGTATATTATTTAATGAATAACTGTCCAGTGGCATTTGCTTTTTATTTGACTTTTCTTTTTATTTACTTTTTTTAGTTTGTTTAATAAACTGACAAGCAGAAATGATGACTTGAGGCCCGTGCACATCGAGACGTTTTTTTGCTCGCATTTTCCGTTGACGTTTAACGCCTCGTGACTAAATAAAGGTGATCAATGTGATCGTGCACACCAACGCGCAAAAGCGTCATTTTTAAAAAACACCTCATGCTCATTTTTTTGTTTTAATGCGCCGCGTCAAAACCTTCTCCACCAATCAGATTGGCACTTTTGTTCACGTGCACGGAGCTGCTGAACTTACAGTAAACAGTACTTGGAGGCGCTCAAGCGCAAAACTGTCAATGCAAGCGCACATTGAAGAAGATGCCCAGAGACGATATGAAAGTTGTGTAGCGCCATCTAACGTCAAGGAGTGATTTTGCATACTCTTTTGCTCGATGCCTGTGAATATCGCTTGGGTTTGAATCCGGAAAAACGTCTTGAAAAACGCTGACAATAAACGCAAGCGAAAAGCGTCCCATTGTGTACGAGCCTTTACTATTATGAACTACTATTGTGGCTAACTGGCTAACTTTTTAAAATAATTAAAAATTATATATTATATTTATGGGGCAGCACAGTGTTGCAGTGCGTAGCACAATCGCCTCACAGCAAGAAGGTCGTGGTTCGAACCCCGTCTGGGTCAGTTGGCATTACTGTGTGGAGTTTGCATGTTCTCCCCATGTTTGCGTGGGTTTCATGCAGGTGCTCCGGTTTCTTCCACAAGTGCAAGACCTGTGGTATAGGTGAATTGGGTAGACTAAATTGTCCATAGTGTATGTGTTTGAATGAGTGTGTATGAATGTTTTCCAGTACTGGGTTGCAGCTGGAAGGGCATCCGCTGCATAAAAAATATATGCTGGATAGGTTGGCAGTTCATTCCGCTGTGGCGACCACAGATTAATAAAGGGACTAGGTCGAAAAGAAAATAAATGAATGAATTTATTTTATAAATCTTCATTTTAAACATAAATTAAATGAAAAGTTTAATTTAAAAATACATTTTAATTAACATTTTGAAAAATGGTTTCATAGTTTAAATAATTGCTTATAGTTTGAATAGTTAGTTAGATTAAAATTAAATTAAAATGAAAAGTTTAATGAAAAAAAAAAAGATAACTAAAAAAAAATCCATTCAGATTGAATTATTCAGGTGATAATGTTCCTTCATACGGAGGAGATTCCACCAAAAATGTGAAAGCTTTTTGAGTGTCCAGAAAAGCGCTATATAAATGTAAGGAATTATTATTATTATTATTATTATTATTATTATTATTATTATTATTATTATTATATTTTATTATCTTTTAAATTCCACTTTTATTTTGTTTGCATTGATTATTCAATTTATTTATTTTACAAATAAAAAAAAAGGTTTATTAAACTGACAAGTAAAATGTTTTTTTTTTTCAAACTATTTTTAAAGCATTTAAAATATTATATTATGTTATATTATAGTATATTATGCTACTTTTGAATCGACTATTTAGTACATTTTAAAATTATATTGTCAAATGTCAGTTTTAGTTTTAGTTGAACAATATTATAATTTTATGAATTGATTTTGAAGCTTCTTTTAAAACATTTACAAATTACAATTAAAATTACATTTAAATGTAAAAATGTAAAAATTACCTTTTTATAATAGTTTAATAGTTTGCATACTTAATAATAGTTTAAATAGTTAGTAAGATAGTTTAACAGTTTTTAAAATAAATTTAATAGTTTATTTAAAAAAAAATCCATTCTGATTAAATTATTCAGGTTATAACATTTTATTTTATTTTCATTCTATTTTTAATGTCATGTCTACTTTGAATACATGATTGAATACATAATTAATAGATCTTAAATGATTTATTCGATTTTTACATTTTCGATTATTTTTTATTTATTTATTTAATTTAACCGTTTCAAACACCAGTTGAGTTTTCAATAGTGATTTTATTAATTTCTTGAATAATTTTTGTTTTGTTGTTCATGTGCATTGTAAAGCATTCATTAAATGCTGTCTTAAAGTCTATTAATTAATTTATTTCAGTTATTAGGGCTGAATAATATATCGTTTGAGCATCGATATTGCAATGTGTGTATCTGCAATAGTTACAGTACATCGCAGGATTTGATTATTTAATAAAGGATAAAGATATCATTATATATTATTGTATAAAACTATTTATACTATGATAACCTTGTTATTTTACATTTGCTTGTTCAATTTCTATATTTCAATGCTGTTAGACTCCCTGAAAACCATGCAGCACTGTTTACATCACTTTTGTTTTTGCTCTGTCGTCTTTATATATGATTGTAATCTCTTATTATTTATGCAGATGCACTGCATAGAAGAAAGCTTGATCACTCCAGTCGATCGAATTAACGAAATCTTTCCAAATAGAGCTAGTTGAATCATCTGGTGAAATTATATTCATATAACAAAACAAAAGTTCTTGACAAAAGTCTTGTTGCCTATCCAAGTTTTAGGAACAACAAATAATAACTTGAAGTGGCTTATATAAAAGACAAAGGCCTCTAGATTACGCTTATTTTACCAAAATAAAATATGATCATGCCTTGATTTTTAATGATTTATTTGGACAGAAAAGTCTGACTTTGCTTTGGCAAACGTCTTGTCACTTAACATAAATAATGTACAGTATAGAATATAAAGTCATGCTGCAGTGGAAAAGGAATGAATGTTGTGTATGACTACCATGAGCTTGGAGGACTGCATCCATACATCTCTGCAATGACTCAAATCACGTATTATTAAAGTAATCTGTAATGGCAAAGAAAGCGTTCTTGCAGGACTCCCAGAGTTCATCAAGATTCTTTGGATTCATCTTTAATGCCTCCTCCTTCATCTTACCCCAGACATGCTCAATAATGTTCATGTCTGGTGACTGGGCTGGCTAATCCTGGAGCACTTTGCCCCTCATTGCTTTTAGGATCTTTGATGTGGAGGCTGAAGTAGGGCTGGGCGATATGGCAAAAAAAAAAAATCTCGATTTTTTCATAAAGTTTGACCGATTCACGATTTCGATTTCGATTTTTTTATTTATTTTTTTATAAAAAAAACTTTACTGTGTAACTACCTTACCAGCTTACCTTGTTCATTTAAATTCAAATAAATGCTGAAACTAGTTTTTTTCATGCTCACTTGTAAAAGAAAAGCAACCATGTGACTAAACGCAGTTATGGCACTCTCTCATATAGGGATGCTAAACATAGCTACAATAGAAGTCACAGCAGGTCATATGTTGTGCAGCTTTGGGCAAATTTTATTTGGAGAGAAAATGACCAAAATGTAACGTGAAGATTGAAAAGGATTGGAGGGGAAATAAATATTTCAAATATCTGTCCATAACAGAAAAATAAACAATGATAATGCAACAATAGTTTATCTGTATTAGTGGCATGGCAGAAATATATATTTAGACAGGCCTTGTCAAAGTGAGCGGGCACTTTCACTAATAAAAAATATAGCACTTAAATTATTTCATAACAATCAATAAAATAACAGCGGTTTTATATCAAAAGTTGGTAATGATATAAAATATACTACATTTTGATGGTAAAAAATAACCATTTAAACGATTTCAGTATTTAAACATTAAATAACGAATGCATCAAGTTAAATATAAAAAAACGAATGAAACAACACACAGCATATCAGGATATAAAGGACTATATTTAGCAGAATGCTGCTCTTTTTATCTTTGTAATTTTATAGTTTTATTTTTGTTATTTTAAATATTTTTTGTCTTCATAAATAACTAGCGAGCTGTAGACAAATATCTGCTTGACGTTTTAGAAAATATTTGTGCGTAGCTACACCACCCAGTATATATTAAAGATCACCGTGAAAAAAAAAACCTGTTACATATCTATCTATATTTAAATGTCTATCTTATATTTAACTGAATCGTATAATGGCCTATAGCTGAAATGTTGGAAAGTGCTTAATTTATTTTTATAAAACATTTGTCGATATGTATTGATATTTTTTGGAGTAAAAACTGCCGACATTTAAGAATCCATATTTATTTTATTCATTCATTCATTTTACTTGTTTATTGGTGCATATATGGGTTATGATTTAATTCATACAGTACCGTCCTTCAGGTGGTGCGCGGGTATAATATACAAAACCAGCCATCAGGGCTTTGAACTAGGTGCAATTATTTCCTTGTGTGTGTGTGTGTGTGTGTGTGTGTGTGTGTGTGTGTGTGTGTGTGTGTGTGTATTTGTGTGTTTGTGTGTGTGTGTGTGTGTGTGTGTGTGTGTGTGTGTGTGTGTGTGTGTGTGTGTGTGTGTGTGTGTGTGTGTGTGGAGCGATGGGTGCGCGGGCATAAGTGACTAAAAGTGACTCCACCTGTCGAGCCCGTCTCGCAGCTCGAGAGGGAGGGAGGGAGGGAGGGAGGGAGGGACGGACGGACGGACGGACGGACGGACGGACGGACGGACGGACGGACGGACGGACGGACGGACGGACGGACGGACGGACGGACGGACAACAGCACGACGCGCGTGAAAACATAAGCGAAGCTGGGCTGGCTGCGGAGCTGTTGTTGCTCTAGCGGGAAAATGTCCCGGTGTTCCCAATAGCAAGTCCGCCCTGGCGCGCTTCCGCTAAATCAGCTGGTAGCTCATCAACAGAGCCGCGACGTCAACACACAGAATCAGCACAATTCAGCACGGTTGTCTAACAGTTTAGAACGGTTTGGCACGATAGTGGGAAAGTGGCTTTAATATTTTTATAAAAAAATCGCGATTTTTCGATTTTGTAAAAAATAAAATCGTCTTAAAACGTAAATTCGAAAAAATCGAAAAAATCGCCCAGCCCTAGGCTGAAGTATGAGAAGGAGCGCTATCCTGCTGAAGAATTTGCCCTCTTCTGTGGTTTGTAATGTAATGGGCTGCACAAATGTCTTGATACCTCAGGCTGTTGATGTTGCCGTCCACTCTGCAGATCTCTCGCACGCCCCCATACTGAATGTAACCCTAAACCATGATTTTTCCTTCACCAAACTTGACTGATTTCTCTGAGAATCTTGGGTCCATGCGGGTTCCTAGGTCTTCTGCAGTATTTGTGATGATTGGGATGCAGTTCAACAGAACAAATCTTCCTTCTGCCACTTTTCCAAATGATCAATTAGAAGTCAAGTTATTATGTGTTGCTCTTACAACTGGGATCGACAACAAAACTTTTGTCAGGTAGTGTATATCGCAGCAAAACAAAATATCGCAATGCAAGGTTTTTCCAATATTATGCAGCCCTAGTTATTAAGTATGAATTATTAAACCCATATCTTGTTTCTAGTCCTTCACAGCAGCTTTTATCCATACAGCAACAGTTCATAACGACCACATTAATCTTCAAAAAGGGATAAAATGCATCAGAAACGCAGAGAGATCCATTAGTGATATGAAATAACATTTAACCGCAGATCACCTTGCAGTAAAGTGAAGCCTTCCTTCATTAAAGCAGCTCAAATTAACACAGTCCTCCTGCTAAAAGCCCACCTGAGTGTGTGTTTAGTGCGATCGCTCTTCCAAACCCCTGTAATTATACAGGAGAGGCTTCGCCAGCTCACAAAACAACATCATAGTGCCAATGATTCTCGCTCACTGCCACATTTCTTCTCAAATGATTTTCTGGAGAGGGCACAACTCATTGAGGCTTGCTGTTTGTTTGTGTATGTGTGTGTGTGTGTGGTGGTTTTGGCGTTTTACAAGCACAGTTTTGTGGTATAATATACATTACACCTATTGAGGGTCCTTGTAAACCACCAATACCAACATTTGTGTGTGTGTTTTTGTGTGCATTTAATTTTTTTGATGCCTTTACTGTGAGTCGGTGAATGTGTGTATAATCACAGTGTACAGCTCTGTGTCTGTATGTGTTTTGCCGGTGTGTGCTGTTGTACATACGTTTGTCTTTCTGTACATGTTGTGTGTGTTTGTGTGTGTGTGCTGGTTTTGGTGGTTTACAAGGACAGTTTCTTTCAGTATAAAATACATTACACCTAAGGAGAGTCCCTGTAAAGCTCCACCACCAACTTGTGTGAGTGTGTTTTGTGTGTGTTTTTTTGATACCTCTACTGCATGTGAGTGGGTGTGTGTATAATCACAGTGTATATTTATGCGCGCACGCGCGTTATTATGTGTGTGCAAGCATTTGTGTGTGTGTATTCATGTGTATAATCAGTCTGTCCATGTTTTTTGTGCGTGTTTGTGCAGGTCAAGGTGTGTGTGTGTGTGTGTGTGTGTGTGTGTGTTTTGTGTGCGAGCGCATGTTGACTGCATACATTTGTACATACAGTAATTATGTGTTTGTGTGTGTGTGTGTGTGTGTGTGTGTGTGTGTGTGTGTGTGTGTGTGTGTGTGTGTGTGTGCGTGCGCTTGAATATGTTAGTGTGTGTGTGTTTTGTGTGTGTGTTTTGTGTGCGAGCGCATTTTGACTGCATACATTTGTACATACAGTAATTATTTGTGTGTGTGTGTTTTGTGTGTTTTGTGTGCGAGCGCATGTTGACTGCATACATTTGTACATACAGTAATTATGTGTGTGTGTGTGTGTGTGTGTTTTGTGTGCGAGCGCATGTTGACTGCATACATTTGTACATACAGTAATTATGTGTATGTGTGTGTGTGTTTATGTTTGTGTGACTAGAATATGTGTGTGTTTGTGTGTATGCATCCATCTGAATGGGAATGTGTAAATATGATTGTGTGTGTTTGTGTGTGCGTGTGTGTGTGTGTGTGATTGTGTGTGCACGTGGGTGTGTCTGTGTTTGTGTGCGAGCGCATGTTTGACATGCGTACATACAGTAACTGTGTATGTGTGTTTGTTTTTGTATGTGTGTGTGTGCGCATTTGTGTGTGTTTATGATTGTGTGTATGCGTGTATGAATTTGAATGTGTGTGTTTGCCTATGCTTGTATGCAAGTGTGTATGTCTTTGTCTATGTGCATGTGTGTGTGTACTTGTATGTGTGAGAGTGCATCTGTGTGTGCTTGAATATGTTAGAGAGAGAGTGTGTGTGTGTATATGTGTATGCTTTGTGTGAGTGTGTGCTGGTCTGTGTAGCAGCACAGATGGTCTGTAATCTGTCTTCTCTCTCTCTCTCTCCCTCTCTCTCACACACACACACAGACACACACAGGTGGACACTCATCTCTCTTCTTTTTCTTCTCTTCTGTTTCTCCCTCAGGAACTCCAGGAAGGAGCTGAATGACATACGGTTTGAGTTCACTCCAGGTCAAGGTCAGTGCTCCTCATCAGCATCAGTCTCAGTGTGTGTTTCTTTACTTCCTCCTGGGAACGTCTCTCTTACTGCCAGCAAAACATTACTGCGATGTGATTTCAGACACAAGATTGACACAATTTCTTTTCCACCTTCCTGCAGACACTTTTATGGTTTTTAGCCCTGATATTATACTATGAAGAATGAAGGAGCAACATAAAGGGCCCTATCATACACCCGGTGCAATAAGGCGCAAGATGTGTTTGGTGCGATTTGTCGCTATTTTCAGACCAGTGCAACTGTAATTTTCACGTTTTGCATCACGTTGTTTAAATAGCAAAGCCATTTGCGCCACTTTGTGGACTCATAGGTGTGTTGGTCTGAATAGGAGGTGTGTTAAGGCGCATTGTTGGTGTGTTGCTATTTTGAGGAACTGAAATAGACAGCGCAATTGTCCAACTAAAAGCTGCTCTAAAGTCCAGCGCAGAGCGTGTTAGTTATGCACCTATGCAGGTCCAAATGCTTACACATTGCTTAATGCACACAGGATTTACAGCAATACACTAATGTCTTTACATATAAAAATGTTTTTATTCTCTTGTTTATTATGTGCATATTTATATTTGTTTTAATAAAAGCACGTTTATATTTGTCCACCTGGCGGGTTTTGGAGACGTCTGCATCACCATATGGGGCATAAAAATAGGACGTGTGTTTGGGGATAACTCAGTTGACCACACTTCAAATCGTTGCACTTAACAAGCAAAATTAAATATGTAGGCTAATGAATGTCTTCAGTGGAGTGCGTACAACACCGTTACCTTATCCAAGAAAGTAAAGGAGTAAAGAGTAAAAGTAAAGTAAAGAGGCTGAATGGAGGAGGCTCGTTCTTTATCCTTGCACTGCAGATGCTCTGTTTAACTGTTTTCTCGCTAGTGAAGCGTTCAGATTTTTCACTGACAAAGTCCACCATGTAAATAGCAAATTGGCGCGACACAAACCCATAACTCCCATAACTCATTAAGATAATTAGCACAACCCTGTTAGATCATGCGCCGGGCGCAGAGTGTATTTCTCTGTCCTCAAAATAGCAAAAGTGGATTCGGATACTCCCTTAATGCTTTTGCGCCATAAGCTTTATGCTGTGTTCACACCAGACGTGGAATGCTCGAACATTTTGAGTTTACTTGCTTCATTCGCGTGTAAAAATCCGCTTCATTCATGTGTCAAAATCCGCTTCATGCGCGCATCAAATCCTCTTTATTCACGCATCAAATTCACTTCACAACAGATGCGGATTTGCGTGAGTGGCGGGGCTTCTGTCTGCCCGGTGACTGTAGCTTCATTGCTAAATGGCTAACATGGATTTTAATTGAGACAATAGCTGTATTTATGTGCTTTATGGAGGCCGAAAAACAGCGTTGATTCGTTTGGAGCCGTGTCTGACTCCATTAGATCCTTTCAGAGGTGCACCCAGCTCTGTGAGTTCATAAACTCCTCCAGCAACTGTACCTGGATGACGGAGGCTTTCAGCTGTGCTTCCGACTGAGGCGAGCCCAGTTTGATCAACTGTTGTCCGGTGTCAGCAGGAGGATTTCCCCCCAGGACACCAACAACAGGCGCTACGTCATAAGCACGCACCTGCAAGAGAAACCTTCTGATTGGTTAACGTGGCGTGAATGTCCGCTTAAGTTCAGATCTTCGAACTTGAGCGATTTGCGCGAAACGCGCGTCAATCGTGCAAAACGCTCAACTCGCGCCGCCTCATTCGTGCTAATCACGTCACTCGCGCATATTGTGCCGCAGGATGTCTATTCGCATCTTTGCATGTAAATCACTCGTGCTTTACGCTTCTTCCGTGTCTGGTGTGAACGCAGCATTAGACTTTGTGCCTAGATTGTTAAAATAGAGCCGTGTGCAGTTTATGCTTTTTTGTAATAAATATACATTTGCAATTCCTGTGCTGTCAGATGGAATAATAGGAAATATAAGTTGACATACAGTA
This sequence comes from Danio kyathit, assembly GCA_903798195.1. Lineage (NCBI taxonomy): Eukaryota > Metazoa > Chordata > Actinopteri > Cypriniformes > Danionidae > Danio > Danio kyathit. Next base: position 59,844,399 of record LR812527.1, read on the forward strand.
GTATAATATATATTAGCACAATTCATTTTTATAGTACAAACACATTTATTAAACACATTTCTAAACATAATAGTTTTAAGAACTCATTTCTAATAACTCAATTGTTTTGTCTTTGCCATGATGACAGTACATTATATTTAACTGCATATTTTTCAAGACACTAGTATTCAGCTTAAAGTGACATTTAAAGGCTTAAATAGGCCAATTAGGTTCATTAGGTAAGTCATTGGACATCAGTGTTTTTTTCATTAGAATGTATAAATGAGGCCTTGAGACGAAGAACCTAATAATAATAATAATAATAATAATAATAATAATAATAATAATAATAATAATTCCTTGCATTTACAGTGCTCAGCATAATTGAGTACAGCCCATCAATTTCTCAGTGAATATAGGCAATATACTGTATATTGGTGCATTTAAACAAAACAGATTTATTAAACAGATGTATTTATTAAAATAATGTTTTAGTCATCAAACATATTTAGAAATTAAAAGATAATACAAATAAATTCAAGCAAAATGTTGGGGAAAAAATACACCCTACAAAATTTCAACTACATTTTTCCATTTTTTTTTGCTTCTCTTGATTTTTTTCCTCTTTTTAAGTTTGTATTTAATATTTTTCTAGAACATAAACATTTGGGTGTACTAGTTTTTGGACTGTTATCGTAAGTAATTCTGTTAGATAAGCTCCAGATTTGGCTTCAGTCCTGACTAATCTAATGTATATACACAAATATAATATTGTAAAGCTTCCTATTAAAAATATTAATTTAAAAGACAAATTTGTGAGGGGTGTACTTATATATGCTGAGCATATGTATATATCACTTTTCTGGACACTCAAAGCGTTTTACACATTGGTGGGAATCTCCTCATCCACCATCAGTGTGCTGCATCCACCTGGATCACACGACGGCAGCCATAGTGTGCCAGACCGCACACCACACACCAGCTGATTGGTGGAGAGGAGACAGAGTAATGAAGCCAATTATGATATGGGCATGGTTAGGAGGCCATGATGGACAGAGGCCAGTGGGCAGATTTGGCCAGGATGCCAGGGTTAAACCCCGACTCTTTTCGAAGGACATCTTGGTATTTTTAACGACCACAGAGAGTCAGGTCCTCGCTTTAACGTCTCATTGAGCGCTGCTCACTGAGCAGTATAGCATCCCCTTCACTTTACTGGGGCATTAGGACACACACAGACCGCAGGTTGAGTGCCCCCTGCTGGTCTCACTAACACCACTTCCGGCAGCAACCTAGCTTTCCCATGTGGTCTCCCGTCCAGGTACTGACCGGGCACAACCCTGCTTAGCTTTAGTGGGCGACTATGTGAGAGTCCTCTTTGATTCAAATATGGTTTTCCAGCATCTCTCAAAGTCTTCCTCACTCCTTTTTTTTGCAGAGGTTTTGCCTTTTAATGTCCTAAGCTGACATGACAGCAAGCGGTATCTCCAGTCTTCTTAGTGGACATGAGCGGTATTTTTGCGTGATGCTATTTTAGCGGTCTACCCTTTAGCTCTTACCCCTATCCCTCGTTTTGAGCGTACACATGTAGGGGTAGGGGTGTCCCAATTCTCTTTAGCTTGAAGGCATAGGGCTAAGGGGAAGGACTAGATAGCTCTTGAAACTGAGATTTTTCAGGACCACACTCAAAACCAAGAGGTACAAAATTTCCCAGAATACACCAGTTACACAGGCAGCATAGCTGCACACAAAAGGAGATGCACAAATTAGTATTTTTGGTCAAAATTACGAATTTTACAAAAAACAAGCACATGTTTTAATATATTTATAACCGCGTTCATGTTTTACCATTATATGGTTTAAAAAAAAAATGAAAACCCGCTAAATTTCCCTATCTTCCCTATCTAAATTTCCCTGTCCCACAACATTCGGTCACTCGATGACACTCGAATACCCTGTCAGAAAAGTCTAGTGGCTGGGAATGACTTTTTTACGCTGTCTGGTATAATGTGTCTTCTAACGGTGTAAATGCACAGTATAGTTACGATCTTATTGCCACATTATATCGTTATGATAACATGATATTGTTACCTTCAGTGATTTCCTGAAGATAAATACCAATAAAATAACGAAGTGCAGGTGTTTTCTCTGGGGCAAGGCTCATTTAAAATGGACAAAGTGTTCAACAAAACTGTTCTGTGGTCAGACGAATCAAAATTTGAAAACTGGAATAACTACAGCAGTAGAGATTATCAATCTTATATGAAGCGAGAGTCCGTGATGACATATGATGACAAGTGCAGGTGTTGTAGTGGTGTCCCATTTCTTAGGGGTACATTTTAAAGCCCTTCCCCTTCATAGAATTAGGATTGGGCCTTAATGTTTAAAATGCAGACTCATGGTCACACGAAAATATCCTTAAATTGTTTCTGTATACAAAGTTCGCACATGCAATTAATGTCACATGGCTATCTCATTTTTTTTTTTCCTTATATGGTTGTTCGTCAAATACTTCAAATATTTCCCAAAGGATGTTTAACAGAGCAAAGAATTTTTCACAGTATTTGCAATAATATTTTTTCTTCTGGAGAAAGTCTAATTTATTTTATTTCGGCTAGAATAAAAGTAGTTTAATTTTTTTTTAAACCATTTTATTGTCAATATTATTAGCCCCCTTAATTTTATATATTTTTTCGATAGTCTACAGAACAAGCCATCGTTATACAGTGACTTGCTTAATTACCCTAACTTGCCTAATTAACCTATTGTAGTTAAGCCTTTAAATGACCCTTTAGGCTGAATACTAGCATCTTGAAAAATATCTAGTCAAATATTATTTACTGTCATCATGGCAAAGATAAAATAAATCAGTTATTAGAAATGAGTTATTAAAACTATTATGTTTAGAAATGTGTTGAAAAAAATCTTCTTTCTGTTAAACAGAAAATGGGGAAATATATAAAGGAGGGCTAATAATTGTGACTACAACTGTATATATGGCCCTTAACATGAACAATCAATGAACAATGGTTTCTTATTAGCAAATCTTAGCAATCACAGCGCTCAGCAGTAGATCTGACTCTTCAAGTGTGTTTGATGTTTGTTTGTAGATGTTTGTGCGCGTGGGTTTTTCAGAACATGTTTTTAACTTTGTTCTCTGGCTGTGAGATCACGCTGTGTTTGTGTGTCTGTGTGTTTCTCAACAGACACTGCTGATGGAGTTTCTCAGGAGCTCTTCTCTGCTGGTCTGGTCAATGGTCATGATGTTGTAGTGGGTAAGTTTTACTAATTTAAATAATGCATTCATATTTACATTATATCCCAGAAAACAAGCTACACCTGACTGTAGGTCACACAGGGTCAGAATTGCATTGCTGTGAGAAGACAAAGTATATATAAATATGTTGTGTTGGTGTCAAAGATCCATTGGTACATACAGTTAAAGTCATACTTATAAGTCCTCCAGTACATTTTTTTTTTTGTCAAGTTTGTTTTAACAGACAGAAGATTCCTAAACATAATAGTTTTTTTCTGTAGACAATCGAGAGAAAAAAAATAATAATAAATATATATATATATATATATATATATATATATATATATATATATATATATATATATATATATATATATATATATATATATATACAGTTGAAGTCAGAATTATTAGCCCCCCTTTGAATTGTTTTTCTTTTTTAAATATTTCCCAAATGATGTTTAACAGAACAAGGAAATTTTCACAGTATGTCTGATAATATTTTTTCTTCTGGAGAAAGTCTTATTTGTTTTATTTCGGCTAGAATAAAAGCAGTTTTTAATTTTTTAAACACCATTTTAGGGTCAAAATTATTAGTCCCTTTAAGCTTTTTTTTTTTTTTTTTTTTTGCTAGTCTACAGAACAAACCATCGTTATACACTAACTTGCCTAATTACCCTAACCTGCCTAGTTAACCTAATTAACCTAGTTAAGCCTTTAAATGTCACTTTAAGCTTTATAGAAGTGTCTTGAAAAATATCTAGTCAAATATTATTTACTGTCATCATGGAAAAGATAAAAGAAATCAGTTATTAGAAATGAGTTATTAAAACTATTATGTTTAGAAATGTGTTGAAAAAAAATCTTCTCTCTATTAAACAGAAATTGGGGAAAAAATAAACAGGGGGGCTAATCATTCTGACTTCAACTGTGTATATATATATATATATATATATATATATATATATATATATATATATATATATATATATATATATATATATATATATATATATATATATATATATATATATATATATATATATATATATATATATATATATATATATATATATATTAGTGATGCCACAATTCTCAATACAATATTAAACCGTTCGGTACGACATCCACGGTTCAAAACGCGCTTGTGAGTTGCAGTTTTCTCGGTTTTACGTTTAAATAATTTATGTGTGTTTTATTTCTCTCCGAATTGACTGTTTGTGTGTGCCTGTAAGTCCACGAGCTGAGTTGAGGAAACTCCTCCCGGCGAGTATATATTCAATAACTATGCTCTAAAGTTAGGGGGCGCTTAACCATCATTCCACGGCCATGGTGAGTGGCAGTGAAGAGAGAAGACTACGAGGAAGCACCGGTGTGGGGACATTTCCCCACAAGCATTGTTTTACACGTATAGCCAGGGCTTAATTTGTGCTGGAACACGCCGGATCCGGCGCCTCATTTTACCGATCCCCCTCCTCAACCTCCCTCCTCCCCGTCCGCTGTTCACTTTCATTTTTTTCCGCGATTCCCCAACCCTCTTCACGTTCGTCCGCAACACCCCCACGCTCTTCACTTTCGTCCTTAGTTTGCGACACCCCTCCGCCATTCAACGCCCTCTCCCGCTCTCCACTTTTGTGCGCGACACCTCTCCATCCACGGGTAACATGCCGGATCTGTTACCCTGATCTGTTTCGGGACCTCGCAATTCACAAATTAAGCACTGCGTATAGCCTACTCAAACGGAAACACTTCCATTATGACTGCATGTCACTTCCAACATGTCTGTGGCGCCATCACCCAGCAATATCACTCTCTGAAGGCAGAATAGCAAAGAAGGTAATAAAGTCCTCAAATCCCTCGCTGAATCTTCCCAGCAAACATACTGTTTCCGAGAGACACATACAAATGTTTATTTGAAATGGTCAATTTATGTTCATTAACTTCACATTCATGTTTATTTTCAAAATGCAAGAATTTATGTGTTGCCCAGTTTGTACATGGGCTACCAGCAGCTGTGAGATTTCAGTGTTCATTTTTTTTTATTATACAATACACCAGGAACTAGTGTACGTTTCTTGGCTTTTAAGTAAAATAAAGGAGTATTTTAATAAATCGTTTTTATGTTTTTCTCCTATTGCATTAAGTATAAAATAAAAAAATAATAAAAAAAAAACACATGTGTCAAGCCATCAGAACCGAACCGAACCGAAAACCGTGTTAAAAAACCGAGGTATGTATTGAACCGTAGGCTAACTGTATTGTTGCATCCCTAATATATATATATATATATATATATATATATATATAATATATATATATATATATATATATATATATATATATATATATATATATATATATATATATACTGTATATATATTCATTCATTCATTTTCTTTTCGGCTTAGTCCCTTTATTAATCCGGGGTCGCCACAGCGGAATAAACCGCCAACTTATCCAGCACGTTTTTACGCAGCGGATGCCCTTCCAGCCGCAACCCATCTCTGGGAAATATATATTTATACAGTATATTGCTAATAATATTGACCCAATGCATTTAGCAGACAGTTTTATTCCAAGCATCTTGAATTGACATTTGATCAATTCATTTATTCCATGCAAATTAAACCCATGACCTTGCTGCTTCTATTAAACATCAACATCTCTTTCAGTATTTTTAGTCTTTAAAACAATTCATCACTTTTGCATATTATATTACCTTCAATGTTTTATGAATAAATGAATCATTACTTTACATTTATGCATTTGGCAGACACTTTTATTCAGAGTGACTGTTGGGATTTAAATATTTAACCATTTTCAGTCCATTTTTATTTTATCCAAAGCATCTTGCATTACATTTAAGGCTGACCTCAGATTTTTTTAGAGCCTTGATTTAATTTTTTAGGTCCAAGATGCCTCAAATTATTCAAGTATTTCCATTTATACATTTGGCGAACACTTCTTATATGAAGCAACTTAAATTCTACATTTATGCATTTGGCAGACATTTGTATCAAAAGGCAATTTGTGCTTAGTTTTATAAAACCCTTTTTAGAGTACTTCTTAAAGTTAATGTATTCACAGTTGATTATCATATGTTGGTGATGCGGTGGCGCAGTAGGTAGTGCTGTCACCTCACAGCAAGAAGGTCACTGGTTCGAGCCTCGGCTGGTTCAGTTGGCGTTTCTGTGTGGAGTTTGTATGTTCTCTCTGCGTTCGCGTGGGTGCTCCGGTTTCCACCACAGTCCACAGACATGCAGTACAGGTGAATTGGGTAGGCTAAATTGTTCGTAGTGTATGGATGTTTCCCAGAGATGGGTTACAGCTGGAACGGCATACGCTGCCTAAAGCAGATGCTGGATAAGTTGGCGGTTCATTCCGCTGTGGCGACCCCAGATTAATAAAGGGACCATGCCAAAAAGAAAATGAATGAATTATCATATGTTGTTTCTTATCCAATGAGCTTGCATTAAGTTGTCATTTCAATGTGGCACACGTGCAGCACATTAGTTACTTTTTTAGCAGATAAATACGCTGCCATTTTCTTTCTTTTAGAGTTTTTGTCTTATTTCTTGTTCAAATATCTAACAATTCTTAAATCAAGAAGCATTTTCTAGACAAGTAGAACATATTGTTTTGTTTTCAGAAATAATAAATCAAAATTAAATAGTTTTTTTCTTTTAAAAAGCTAAATAATCTGCCACAGCGGTAAGTAAAATAATCGTTTTTTTGTTTGAAATAAGATTATTTTACTTACCCCATTGGCTGATTATTTTGCATTATTTAACATTCATTCTTTTCCTACTGCCCCATGACCTTATATTCTATCCTGTACATTATTTCTGTTAAGTGACAAGACGTTTAAGTCAGACGTTACTGTCCTAATTAAATAATTCAAAATCAAGGCATGATCATATTTTATTTTGGTGAAATAAGCATAATCTAGAGGCCTTTGCCTTTCATATGAGCCACTTCTGATTCCAAATGATCAACTAGAAGTCAAGTAATTATTTGTTGTTCCTAAAACTTGGATAGGGGTTCATAAACGTAAATGACATAAATGGTTGTTATGTCATGTCCTGTCCAATGACTGTGATTTCACAAAGTAGGTGCTAGATGTTAATCCTGGAACAACATTCCAATCAGCCAATCAGAATTAAGGGTTACGTTTACAGCTTATGTTGAGTTTAGACTTACAGTAAGATTCATGTACTTCAACATGCCTGTTTTTCAACTAATTTTCCTCTCTGGTTTTGGGAATAATATACAGTTAGCGAAGGGTTTAGGGGTAACGATTAAGTATGTATTACATTTGTTTAGTAGTACTTAAGGAACTAGATATTTATATAAATACCATTAAGAAGAGTACAAACAAAAAAGCTGTAAAACTGTGTATTTGTTTGACACATTTAGGTTCTTGTGAGTTAGCAAGGCCTCACATTATTTGTAATAAATGTATTTTATTTGTTTTGTTATTATTTGACTTTTTGTTTTGCATATTGAGTTAAATGCAGTCGCCTCACAGAAAACAAGGTTGCTGGTTCGAGTCCCGGCTGGGCCAGTTATGGCATTTTTGTATAGAGTTTGCATGTTCTCTCCATGTTGGTGTGGGTTTCCTCCGGGTGCTCTGGTTTCCCCAACAGTCCAAAGGCATGCACTATAGGTGAATTGGATTAACTAAATTGGCTGTAGTGTATGAGTGTGTGTGTGAATGTGAGAGTGTATGGGTGTTTCCTAGTACTGGGTTGCGGCTGGAATTTCATCCGCTGTGTAAAACATATGCCGGAATACTTGGCGGTTCATTCTGCTGTGGCTACCCCTGATAAATAAGGAACTTATTTAATAAGGGACTCGACCCTTAGGGCATACTCACACTATGTGCAGTTGCGTTGAACCAGGCCAAAGCACGCTTGTCCCCCCTCCCGTCTCCCCCGACGGCCCGCACTCACATTACATTCGAGCCTGGGCACGCTTACGTCATCGATGACACGCTGTTCAGTTTAGGAAGAGAAGCGCTCTCGCTCAGCACAGTGGAGCTTTCTTTAGTTATATCATTTAAGTCATTTGGTATGCGGTGACACTCAGTCAAATATTTCGCCGAACAGATCAGCCAACTTTGACACTCATAAAGTCATCGTGCTGCAGGAATTAGGAGGTTTGCTGAAGGTGCAGCTGTCTGCAGTGAGGGGTTTGCGTCTTTAATAAACTACGACAATTTTGCGTTCATTGAACAGTACGAATGATTAATTAATCCATATGAAACAGTCCCTTAAAAGTCACGTCTCGCTTTCAGTTTCGGGCTCAGGCGCGTTTTGCACTCACACACAAGCATACCGCGCCTGAGCCCAAGTGAACCGCGCTCAGACCCACCTCTTCCAACCGGGCCAGGGCCGGCCAAGTGAACCGTGCTTGAGCCCGATTCAGAGCACTCACACTTCTCAAACGATCCGGGAAACGGGCCTGGGCACGGTTTGGATAGCATAGTGTGAGTACGTCCTAAGCCAAAGAAAATGAATGAAAAAAGGTATGGATTACATCTTTGAACAAAAATTCTATGTGAATCCAGGATCACATCATACTTGGCAAAATCACACCCATCCCAATGTGTCATAACTTTAATATAGTAAATTACAATTTTAACAAGTTAGTAAGTCATAATTGTAACTTTTTAAATCATAATTATGATTTAGGGTTGTCATAATTTAGATTTTTAGACTTGCTTTTTTTGTCTTTCTTTATATATAGCAGAAATGTGCCTTCATAATAATCCTCTGGTTATCTGGTAAAATATTAACATCCCTCATTTGAATATTTAAATAACCTCTGAGCAGCTCAAGATGTTTCTGCTCTTTAAATGGATCAGAAAGCGGCCTGATCTGCGAGGAGAAAATTGCCAAAGGAAACAATCTCAGGGGTCATTAGTCCACTAAACATGCAGAGCAAGATGCTTCGATATAAGTGTAAGAAGAAGAAGATCTGTCCATGCATCAGTAATGATTTCGTTAATGCATATACTTCAAATCCACACTTACGCAGAGTTGGGCTCGTGGCCCTCTGAGTAATTTAAGTTGGAAAGAGCAGCTTCAAGCCAAATTCAGGAGTGCGATGAACATGGAGAGCTGGTTTGTTTTACTCCAGTGAGCAGTGCTTATGTCACATTCTTCTTCTACGTGTGTTTCAGTGGCTGCTAACCTTCAGAAGATTGTAGAAGACCCGGTTACCTACAAAGTGTTGACCTTTAAGCTGGTGAGTTTATTCAGATGCTGAATGTCATTGAGAGGTTTTTAAGAATACTTGGGGATATTGTGCGCTGGAGAAGTTGGTGAAATGTAAACTACACTGTAAAAATAACTGTAAATCAGCAGTTTTCTGTATTTTGTGATTCATGTTTTTATTTTCCCATCTTTATTCATGGTTTTGAATTGCATTTCGGGACCTTGATATTTCTTACAACAAACTTTTAATCTTAAAATTTAAAAAAAAGTGACACTTTTAATAGTTTAAAGTGATATATTGTCTGGGTTGGTGTTGTATTTTACGCTACAAAAACCTTGTAAATAATAACTGCCAGTACTTTTTCTGTTATTTTACACACTTGTTTCTTTATATATTGTTTCTTATACATTACAATATTTCATTATTATTACCAAAATGTCAATAAAAGTCACTTTGTTAAACTGTAGAGTTGAATTTTTAACATCAAAAGTCGACAGAGCAGAGATCAACATCCCATAATGCAATTCACAACCGTGACTAAACAGAAAACACTTGAGAATTACAAAACACAGAACTAGGGTTGGGTATTATTTTCGATACCGGTGCTAAATCGATACTTTTAAAACGGTACCGGTGCCAAAACTGTGCCTGAACCGATACTTTTGAGCCACAAAATTATAGTGGATGACTCTAGAAAAATCTTTTAAAGAATAGTTTTAATAGAACAATATAATTAAAGTTTAAAGTAAACATCAATTCATATTTGACGTATATATTTAAATTACATTAATATATTTATTTTGATTATTTGTTTGTTACCATGAATTTAAGATTTGCATAATGAAATTACATTAGCTTACTAACTTGCGGAAAGGCTGTCATCAAAATACTGAAGTCCTTTTTTCTAGAGTTGAGGCTTGTGACTTTGTTTACATGGTTATCAGTAATCTAATGATTTGTCTTAATCTGAATAAGACAATAATATGATTGAGGTGTTTACATGAGTTGCTTTTTGAATGTTCCTTTCATGATCCCGTCTTACATGTTATAGTACATAGATCGATTAACGTCATTGCGTCATCATGCTATCCATGTTTCCTCCAGAGTTTCATGTAATTTCAGGTGTTTCATTTTTAATTTGTCGACTTTAACTCTAGTTTCACTTTCATTCAGGAACATTTCATTCATGCCCCCATGACAAACAGGTATTTGATGCGAGCATTAAGTAAGGACTGGTGGAAGAGTGCTCTTTTAATGGAATTGGATTTTGCATGTTGAATGGAAAGAAAAAACCTCTGCATTTCGCTATGCAGGTGTCTGTGGTCCTTTAAGGTAATCAAAACTCTTTAAAAAATACTCTTAATCAGAGTATTGTCTTAATCATATTAAAATCGGAGCATTGGTGTCCATGTACTCGTTGAAAGTGCCAGATGATGTGGCAGGCTTTCAGACACAGTGCATTGCTCTGCCTTTAAGTTGATTCCATGAGCCCTTAAATGTGTCATTAAGTTTGATGTGTTTCCCCATACACGCTACTTTTGTAAAGCATCTGCTTCACGTTGCTGTGTCAGAATCCTTGCTTGTAAAATACGCTTTAGAATGCTTAGTTTACGTAAATTTGATGAACGCGATCATGCGTGTTGATCTGAAGGGAGTCGCTCTCACTCACCGAATGCGCTGTACTGTGTGTGTTGCGTGCGTCCGTTCTTTAAGCAACAAGAACAAACGCCTGACATCGCCTGTCCGTATTCCTCAAAGTTGTTTAGAATTAAATGTTTAGAGATGGTGTGACAAAGCATACCTATGTGTGCCTTTGATGCACCCCTTGATGCTTCTTACGTCTTTGTCGCAGCACCAGTGGCACCAAAATTAGGCACCGAAATTCATATGCTGATTCGGTCTGGTACATACCGGTTACAAAGGTACCGGTGCTATAATGGCACCAGGTTTTGGTACCCAACCCTACACAGAACCTGTTAATTAACAGAGATTTTTCGTCACTAAACATCTTTAGAAATTAAAAGATAATACATTTAAATTCAAGTGAAATTCAGCAAAAAAAAAAAAAAAGACAAACTACCAAATTTTAGTTATCCTTTGTTTCTCTTGATTTTTTTTTTTTTTTCCTCTTTTTAAAAAATTGTTATTTAAAATTTTTGTGCAACAAACATTTGTACTAATAATCTTTGGACCATTATTGTATGTTATGTAGTTAGATTAGCTCCAGATTTGGACTACAGACTAATCTAATGCATATATACAAATATAGTATTGTAAAGCATCCTATAAAAAATATTGCAGTTTTTCTCAGTCACTTTGGTGCATTTCTCACAACACTGTTTACATTTGCACAACAGTTAATCCATTTCTCAAAACAATTAGTCATTTGTGCACATCATAGTAGCAGTTTCTCATTCCTTCCAACAAATTGCGAATGCTTTTGGACATGCATCAGTTGCTTTCATACAACTCTCTGCTGTTTTATAACATTATCATTCACTTATGTCATGTCAGTCAAAATGAATTAAACTTGTGAATGCTGAATAGTCATTCCATATTAAACTAATAGTCCTCATTTCATTACTTCAGTCATTACATACAAAAACTAGTTGTCAAAATCTGTCAAGCAAATTTTATTTAATTTCCTGAAATTGTCTTTTAAATTGAACAGTTTCATGAATGATTTACAGACCTACATGTATGTATGTTGTAGGTTCAGTTCCAATATGTACTGGAATATCGTTTATGTTAATGCTGTAGCATTGTGAGCAAATGCAGTAAAAATGTGAAACATACATATTCAGTGTCTTGTACTCAGATACCTCACTAAATACAGTAATGTCTGACTTTACTGTAGTTTTCAAATGGCTGTGTAAATAGTATAAAGCGCTGTCTTGAGCATTTTCAGGAAGTGTCACCAAAATCTGACTTTCTTGCATTGGAAAAAAGGTACAGAGTAAACTGTCATGATGAAAACATGACAAAGCCATTTGACTATCTTGTTCATAAACAATGGTGTCAGGACTTTTCATCTTAATAACACTGACACTTTCACTAACATGAATACTTACTTTTGAGGAATGAGCTCTCCATTTTGAGCAAGTGACACGCTTTTGCAGGTTATCAACTAGGTTTTGCAGTTTGCACTAATTGTTTTGAGAAATGCATTAACTGTTGTGCAAATGTAAATAGTGTTGTGAGAAAAGCACCAAAGCCACTGAGAAAAACTGTAAATTCAAGTGGAATTTAGCAAAAAAAAAAAAAAGACAAACTACCAAATTTCAATAAAAGTTTACATATCCTTTATTTCTCTTGATTTATTCTCTTTTTAAAAAAAATGTTATTTAATATTTTTTCTGTAACAAACATATGTATTAATAATCTTTGGACCGTTATTGTATGTTATGTAATTAGATTAGCTCCAGATTTGGACTACAAACTAATCTAATGCAGATGGACAAATACAGTTATGTAAAGCATCCTATAGAAAATATTTATACAATAGAGATCTGTGAGGGATGTACTTGTATATGCTAAGTACTGTATATATGAGCAATATCACACTCGTAGCAGTGCGATATGGCTATATATCGGCACTGGTGGGAGGCACGCATTGGCTTGAGGCCGCAGGCCGAGTGCTTAGTGTCCCACCAGTGTCGAAATACAGCCATATTGCATTGCTACGAGTGTGATATTGCCTTTATACAACAGTTTGACGGCATAATCGTGTATATAAAAAGGAAAACAAACACTGAGAGTCTCAAAAATTCTTTTGTACGAGGAACTACTTTCTTCCCCTGTTCAAACACATCTACAGCTGACGTCAGAACAGCAGAAACCATTGCTCATTCACCAACGTCACTTTAGAGCTAGTATTTGAACAATTCTCTAGCGTAATGCTGAAAGTGATGACAAAACAGCTGATTTTGCTGACATTTTAAGATTATAAGGCTGAACAGCCTGAAATGCCATCAGTCTACAGAGATGTCCCAGTATTTCTCTGTTGCAATCGGGAGATCACCATAGTTAATCCCAAATAAGCCAAAGCAAAGCAAACACTACCAGATTACTATGGTTTCAATACAGCACTACAACATACAAAATAGAGAGATCGACTTAGAATATCACTTACCTGTTGTTATATCCCAAAACTGGCTCGCATGACAACATCAAAGTTTGAGCCGAAACATAATGGACACAGACGCTTGAATTAATTAATTGACGTCCCGTCAATAAATCTTTTATTCTCAATAAATCAAAGGTTCAAAAAAAAAAAAAAGATACAACAGAATAAACAAAATCATGTAGACAGGTAGGGTAGCTAAGAAAACAGGTCCCTGACTAAAACTGCATAAAAATGGACATCCCTTACCTATTTTTCCCGAAAAAGGAATATAACAGGTGAGTCTTCCGGGCCACTGCTTCCTTCACTAAACTAAATAAATACAAAAATGTGCCTATGAAAAATAATCCACTACCTGCTACGAAAACAAACTAAGTATCAAAATAAACCAACTAGAAAACACATTGAGAAAGCTAAAGAATCAAGAATATAACTAGAAACAAAACTCTAAAAAGAGCGGCATGTAGACTGATCCTGGCCCGCGGAACGCCACCAGCCAGACCGCCCGAGCGCAGGCCACCACCAAGCGCATTGAGCGAGAGAGAGAGACTGAGCCGCCATTGCCGGCAGCCTTAAATACAGGAAATCCCGGTGACGTCACCAGCGTCAACCAATCCTGGAAGAGCCGTGTAGAAAACTCCAACTACAACTCAAACAGGCACAAGCATACAGCCGCACAAATAAATAGAATAAAATAACACAGAACACCTGTTCTATAATGATTTGATGAGCTGTAGTTTGAAAAGGGTTTATTATGCGGTCTCTGTCACCATCTTGTGGCGGAAAGTCAACCGTCTTTGCTCTGCTCAATGTCAGGCTTGTGGCAGCCAACGCACTGAATCTCCGAAATTATATTTTTTAAAATATCACTATCCTTATAAATAAACTTCATAGTTGCAATCTAAACAACTACATTCTCACCAAAAAAGCCTCAAAAGTACATTATGTTGTCCAACAGCTGCAGTATTTGTCTGTAGTGAGTTTATTGATCTGCTGTCACTATGTGGGCGGAGTAATACACAAGGATGAAGTGGCTGTACGAGTGCTGATATTGCAGAATATCGCACGGCAATCAGCCAATCAGATATAAATGATATATAATGTTTTTTTTTACATAAATATAAAAAAAAAAAATCCTAAATATGACCAAGTTTAAATATAGATTTGATTCATCTTGCTAGCAGTTGCTTCTTGTATGTTCGATCTCTCATTTAACGAACTATTATAAGAAATCTGACAAAATCCTTGACATTGTGAGAAACACACAGCAGCTTGTTTTAGCTGTGTATTATAAATTCATTGTGCATTTAAATATGCAGCGTGTGTTTCCCTCAGGTCCCACACAACCATCCATTTATTATGAGCTGAAATCACGTCTTTGACAGCGTAATGAATTTTCATTACACAATTCCTTATTGATTACTCTGAACACACAACAAATCTGAGAGAATATTAGCAGAGTGTTTAATGATGCCTTTTAATGCAGTAAAAAAAGGGGATATTCTGGCAGAAACACGAAAAGCTGAGTTAAAATGTCAACAAGCGTTGGCATTAAATGCGTACAGATGAATACAAGAAAGAATCCTACAGGGGTATCTGTTCATATTTCAGAGACAGATAGAGCTGATAGACGCCGATTTAATACACTTTTAAGTGGATCCTCTTATATTGGATTGAGACGGTGCCATTTTACGGTGATTTCATGACTTTTCTGCTGAGATCCAATCTGAACGTGCGTGTTTCATGTAGTCTGAGCTCCTCCACGATGGTATTAAACTTATAGTTCATCCTAAGAGAGAAATTCTGTCAATATTTACTTGCCCTTATGTCATTGCAATCCCACATTATTTTTCTTTTTTTGTCCATATAAAAAAAAACTAATTTTGCTGCTTGTTTAAATTACTTATTTCAAATAAGTACATCAATTCTAAATTCTTAGGGTTTTTTGGACAACTTAATTCTTTTATGTCCACTCCATTTAAATATGTAAAAATTGATTAAGTTAACTTAATGGATTTGTGTTGAACCCAGCATTTTTTACAGTGAGGAATGTATTGTACAGACTAAATACAGTTCACATTGTAAGGGTGGTGATAGAAATATATATCACATTATTTAAAAAAATGTTAATAACAAGTACAAATATCATTCTAATGTTTAATAAAAAAGTCTGAAAATAAACTTGAATGAATAATAAAATACAAACAAAATGGCCATTTTATGATAAATGAATGACATTTTGCGAATAAAGCTCTAACATCTGTAGATATCTCTCCGTCCGTCCTATCCATTGTTCTATCTGTCTATTGTTCTATCTAGTCATCTATCTGTCCATCCATCATTCATCTATTTATCTATTTATTGTTCTATCCATCCACCTGTCTATCTGTCCGTCCATCCGTCTATCTATCCATTCATCTATCCATACATTGTTCTATCCATTGTTCTATCTGTCTATTCTTCTATCTATCCATCCATCTCTCTATCTATTGTTTTATCCATCTGTCTATCTGTCAGTCGTTTTGTCGGCCTATCTATCCGTTTATCTATCATCCATCCATTGTTCTATCTATCTATCATCCATCCATTGTTCTATCTATCTATCTATCTATCTATCCGTCTGTCCGTCCGTCCGCCCGCCCGCCCGCCCGCCCGCCATCCATCCATCCATCCATCCATCCATCCATCCATCCATCCATCCATCCATCCATCCATCCATCCATCCATCCATCCATCCATCCATCCATCCATCCATCCATCCATCCATCCATCCATCCATGTCTGTCTGTCTGTCTGTCTGTCTGTCTGTCTGTCTGTCTGTCTATCCCTCTCCATCTATCAGTCTGTCTGTCTGTCTGCCTGCCATCTATCTATCTATCTATCTATCTATCTATCTATCTATCTATCTATCTATCTATCTATCTATCTATCTATCTATCTATCTATCTATCTATCTATCTATCTATTTATCTATCTATATATCTGTCTGTCTGTCTGTCTGTCTGTCTGTCGTTCTATCGTTCTATCATTCTATCGTTCTATCGTTCTATTATTTTATCCATCCATCCATCCATTCAAAAATTGAATTACTATAATATTATTATAAATATAATTATTTTAAGGTCATTTTAACCCAAATGTATTCATTAAAATTAATATATATTATTACAGTTCTATATGATACAGTTCATATTGTTAAAATAAAATTAAAATTATTACTTAAATGTAAATACAAATGAAATTATTATCAACTTGTTGACTACTTTCATTTTTACAAATCATAAAATATGTTCCTCCGGGTGCGTTTTGTTGGACGTTTCAGATAACAAATACACTAGAGGGCACTGTCTACATTTTTGCAAATCTGAAATACTGTTTTGTTGTAGGTTTCAAATAAACATCTAATTTGTACACATCTTGAAGAAGGCAGGGCTTGTCAGAGATCACCTGACCAATGAACCACTAATGTAAACCCAACCAATAACATTTTCAAAGGCAAACAGAACAGAGAAGTGCACTGCGACCACATAATTTAACATGGATTTTACATTGATTTTATCACTTTTGTAGAAGCTAGCTTTAACAGATCTCACAACACCGTACAAGGTGAGCTAATGAGCGAACTGACCACACCAGAAACGTTGTCCATGTGGAGATAGATGGGTGAGGCAAACATATTCAGTTACAGTTCATAGACACAATTAAGTTGTTTTGTGCTATTTATTTAGTGCTGTGCAAAGAACTGCACAAAAATAATCATTTTTTCATATGACCCTGTAAATATCATTAGTGTGAAACGGAACAGCAGTTGTTAGCATCATACTGCCTCCTAGTGTTCATTTTACCCAGAAACTGTAGTTAAACCTATGTTGAAGTACATATTTTTTTGCAATTTCTCAAAGACAGCCTGAAGCACATATTTCCAGTGAGCCTGTTTTATTTTTGCTTTACAATATTTATTATAAATCATGCTCCTGAAAGGACAGACTTTAGTTTTCCCCTCTAAAGCTTCACATTTGAACTCAATGCTGCTGCAAACCAGATTCCTAAGTGAGCTGATTATGTCTAGAAATAACGTCGCATGTACACAAAGAGCCTGACAGTGAGTAAATAATGTCCGGTTGTTTGTGGTCCTGTAAGGAGTGTTTAAGAGCAGCTCCCAGTGGACTGTGGTGTGTGTGTGTGTAATCCTGCTGTAGATGAATCTGCTGTAAACAACATCTGCGCTCCAGCAGGAGACTCTACAGCATCTGTCTGCTCTGACCATTCACTTCACCCGCTGACCCGCTGAAAAACTCCCACAATGCATCTCTTCTGGAAATCACAATACTTTTATTGTTTAAAAGACTTCCAATTTATTTTATTTTTTAGAAATAAGCTAATTTTAAAGCTTCCCTGGAGTAAAAATAGCTGAGTTTTATTATTTTTGAATCCATTCAGCTGATATCTGTGTCTGGCGTGAACACTTTTAACATATAGTTGACGTCAGAATTATTAGCCCCCCTGAATTATTAGCCCCCCTGTTTATTTTTCCCCCAATTTCTGTTTAATGGAGAGAAGATTTTTTTAACACATTTTTAAACGTTTTAATAACTCATTTCTAATAACTGATTTATTTTTATCATTTATTAATAATATTTAAAATTATTAAATAATATTTGACTAGATATTTTTCAAGACACTTCTATACAGCTTAAAGTGACATTTAAAGGCTTAACTAGATGAATTAGGTTAACTAGGCAGGTTAGGGCAATTAGGCAAGTTATTGTATAATGATGGTTTGTTCTGTAGACTATCAGAAAAAAATATAGCTTAAAGGGGCTAATAATTTTGTCCTTAAAATGGAGTTTAAAAAAATAGAAACTGATTTTATTCTAGTCGAAATAAAACAAATAAGACTTTCTCCCGAAGAAAAAAATATTATCAGACATACTGTGAAAATTATTTTGTTCTGTTAAACATCATTTGGGAAATATTTAAAAAAGAAAGAACAATTTAAAGGGGGCTAATAATTCTGACTTTAACTGTTGCTTAGCACAGATCATTGAATCGGATTAGACTATTAGCATCAAAAATGTAGAAAGCATCCTCTAGTGGATTTGTCATCTGAATCGTGCAACGAAACCTAACCGGAGCAATGTATTTTAGGTTTTGTAAAAATGCAAGCACATATTTCCAATGAGCCTGGGCTGGTAAAAAATTATAAGTAAATAAAAGCATGGTTTAAAATAAAAAAAAAAAATTACTAGTCAACAAGTAGAATATTTTAAATTGTATTTGCATATTAGTATAGGTAATTATTTTTGTTTGTAATGATTGTTTTATTTAAACATTACAAACTGCAGCATATAATACATCCGGAACGTATTCATAGCGCTTAATTTTTTCCACATTTTGTTATGTTACAGCCTTATTCCAGAATGGATTAAATTAATTTATTTCCTCAAAATTCTACACACAATACCCCATAATGACAATGTGAAAAAAGAGTTTTTGAAATTGTTGCAAATTTATTAAAAATATAAAAGCTGAAAAATCACATGTACATCAGTATTCACAGCCTTTGCTCAATACTTTGTTGATGCACCTTTGGCACCAATTACAGCCTCAAGTCTTTTTGAATATGATGCCACAAGCTTGGCACACCTGCCCATTCATCTTTGCAATACCTCTCAAGCTCTATCAGGTTGTATGGGAAGTGACGGTGTACAGTCATTTTCAGATCTCTCCAGAGATGCTCAATAGGATTTAGGTCTGGGCTCTGGCTGGGCCACTCAAGGACATTCACCAAGTTGTTGTGAAGCTCCATACTTTGGCGGTGTGCTTTGGGTCATTGTCCTGCTGGAAGATGAACCGTCGCCTCAGTCTGAGGTCAAGAGCACTCTGTAGCAGGTTTTCATTCATGATGTCTCTGTACATTGCTGCATTCATGTTTCCCTCAATCCTGACTAGTTCCTTTCAGTTCCTGCTGCTGAAATACATCCCCACAGCATGATGCTGCCACCACCATGCTTCACTGTAGGGATGGTATTAGCCTGGTGATGAGCAGTTCCTGGTTTTCTCCAAACGTAACCCCTGGCATTCACTCCAAAGAGTTACATTTTAGTCTAATCAGACCAGAGAATTTTGTTTCTTATGGTCTGAGAGTCCTTCAGATGCCTTTTGGCAAATTCCAGGCGGGGAGTGGCTTCCGTCTGGCCACTCTACCATACAGGCCTGATTGGTGGATTGCTGCACAGATGGTTGTCCTTCTGTAAGGTTCTCCTCTCCTTCTCACTCAGCTTAGAACTCTCGGAAGTCTACAGACAATTCCTTTGTCTTCATGCTTGGTTTGTGCTTTGACATGCACTGTCAACCCTGGGACCTTATATAGACAGGTGTTGCCTTTTAAAATCATGTCCAATCAACTGAATTTACCACAGGTGAACTCAAATTAAGCTGCTGAAACATCTCAAGAATGATCAGTGGAAACAGAATGTGCCTGAGCTCAGTTTAGAGCTTCACGGCAAAGGCTGTGAATACTGATGTACATGTGATTTTTCAGGTTTTTTATTTTTAATAAATTGAAATAATAATTAATTAATAATAGAAATAATAATAAAAATATAATAACTTTGATCATTTTCCTATTAAAAATGGACACTTTTGTAGTTACGTAATGTACTAAGACTGACGGAAAATGAAAGTTGCTATTTTTTTAGGCTATGGCTAGGAACTATACTCTCATTCTGACGTAATAGTAAAGGAACTTTGCTGCTGTACCATGACTGAGGGTGCTTTCACACCTAGACTTTTGTTTCAGAACCTGTCTCGTCTGCCCAGTTAGCGGGGCTCATTTGGCATATGTGAAACCACCAATAGCGCTCGGATCCGCGGCAAAACAATCGGTCCAAGATCGCCTGAATGAGGTGGTCTCGGCTTGATTGAAACAAACTCTGGAGTGGATCAATTGTAGTGAGAAAGTGATACGATCCGATCCAGGCTATATCACACTTTATGATGGATATGTAATAGGCATATATGGCTATATGAAGAGAGAATTATGAGTAGGGCGGGAGGTCATTCCTATCCGTAAATGTGCGTTTCGTTTAAAATATGAAAGTGAAAGCATGCTGAACTAATAACGAGCTGTTTATCCGGAAAATTAACTGAACTGCAGTCTTGGTTTATCTGTGATTTCTCTCTATATTGTAAAACCTATAATGCATAAGCCAACTGCTGTATATGAGAAAGTCTTACCTCGGCTCTATATTTAGTGACGATGTCTGTGTGTGTCACAATTCAAAACGAAAGTGCAGTTTTTCGCTTATAATGTCTTATTGCTCATCGTCATAAATTAAAATAAGGACGCATGACAGCTGAGCGGGACTCTGCAAAATAAACCGTGAAACTCTGACCAATGTGAGGAGAGTTTAATCACACGTGACTTGTTTTAGCTATTTTGGTCCTTTTAGAAATGTTGCTGTGTGAAAGTGAACCGCACCAGGAACAAAGAGCAACATTGTAACAATTTTAATCCCTGTTTCAGAACAAATGAATTGATTCACAGGTGTGAATGCACCCTGAAACAGGCGCAATGGTGTTATATCACACTGTTGCCTAACTGGGGACTATTTTCAGGCACTGCATAATATCATTGCGCCCTCTGCAGTTTAATTTAGCCTAATTGTAAAAAAATGCTGGGTGGCATGGTGGCTCAGTGAGTAGCACTGTCACCTCGCAGCAAGAAAGTTGCTGGTTTGAGTCCCGGCTGGGCCAGTTGGCAATTCTGTGTGGAGTTTGGATGCATTACATATAATATAATATATAATATAAT
>LR812527.1:59870788-59890872 GCA_903798195.1 Danio kyathit
TAAATCCACCAGAGGCCACTGTCGACTGACAGACGGATCGACTGACCCACCTTTGTCTTTCCCTAAACCCAACCGACAGTTTTAAAAAGCAATCCAGAAAAAGAAAAACCCTTGGCTGATTTTTACCATGTTTTCCGATTTTACCACATTCTCACGCTTCTGTATTTGTCTTACGGCTTTCTGGAACTGTTGTTCACCAGACCCGAAGCCTGTCGTCGTGGTCAGCTTCTCTCTATGTCTCAAGACGTACACGGCGACCTACTGGACAAACTGGTAACCGCTGTAAAGCCGTCCATACGGAGGTAAGCGGTCAGCTATTAAGCGTGAAAAGGAACAGCATCATGCCACTCCCTTGCGTTCATTTTAAAGACGAAATGCAGCCATACGTACTTCTGGCTACATAATTCACGATCTCACAATCTGTATATAGGGCTACGTTTTCAGAATGCGCCTGTGTTGTTAAAATCCCAATGGAAAAAATGAATGAGAATAAACAAACTTCCAGAACAAACACACTGAAAAAACAAAACAAAAAACATGGACGATCGCAAATGCACTCTCTCTGCAAAGCCTATCGCCAAAACATTCCAGCATCCATTTCCCAGAATTCCAAAAGCAGGAGGCCATCATCTCAGGAGGCAACAGCTAGTGAATACGACATTGTTTTGAGTTATTATGATAATAATAATGACATTAATGTTTTACCTCTGCTTTCAACAGAGCTCCAAGCGTATTATTATTAAGAAGAAAAAAAGCCTTTTGTTTCATCCTCTTGAATCTGGTGCGCAGATCACAGAAGCAGAAACGACTCCTGCTGAATGTAAAAAAGCACATTTCCATCCTGAATGTTACTGAACTGTATTGTACATAGACCTTCGAGGAATAAGGGAATATTTGTTTTTCTTGTTGCTTTATTTAATTTTATTCTAGAGAGGATTGAACCGAATGCTGCCATGTGCAAACATACTGCTTTGTTTTGTTTTTGTTTTTAATTAAATTTTTATTTTATATTATTATATATTTTTATTATTTTTTTAATTAAATTTTATTTTAATTTGTATTTTATAAAAAAAAATTATTTAAATTAATTTAATTTATTTACATATTTTATTTATTTTTTATTTTAGTTTATTAACATTTTTAATTTAATATATTTATTATTTTATTTTAATTTATTTACATTTTAATTCATTTACATTTTTTATTTTATTATATTTATTTTTTTAATTTATTTACATTTTTTTTTTATTATTTTATTTTTATTTATTTATTTTTATTTTAAAAATTTAAGTTATTAATTTAATTTATTTTTATTTGATTAATCACATTTTTTATTTAATGTATTTATTATTTTATTTTTATTTATTTTCATTTTTTTATTTTATTTCATTTTTTTAAATTGTATTAATTTTTATTTTAATTTATTTACATTTATTTTTTAATTTTTTTTATTTTAAATAGTTTTTTTTATTAATATATTTGCCATTTTATTTTAAATTATTCTAAAAAAAATTTTTTATTTTTTTTATTTACATTATTATTTTATTTATATTTATTTAGTATTTTATTTTAATATATTTTTTTATTTTGTTTTAATTTATTGTTATTTTTTATATTGCATTTTTTTTATTTTACTATTTTATTTATTTATTATTTTAATTTAATTTATTATTTTTTTATTTCTTTTCTTCTCTTTTCTTTTGACAGTGTTGACGCTTCAATGCTAGAGGTGCCTTGTTTTTATTTTAAATCCGTGCCTAAGAAACATAGGTAAGAAGCTTGAAGCTGTTCTCCTGACACTTGAGATTTGTGAATAGTATTTTTTTGGCAGCGGTCAGCGGCTCGCATTGAAGTAAACGGCTGATGCACTTTGATTTGACGCGGTGCTATGTATACGGGCACCTGCGCGCTTTCACCCTACCTAAATACCCATATGTACCCCGGTAAAGCTTTGTCGTGTGACAAACAACGTCATCGCTTACCACAACGCACATCTTAATCCTGTCCTGTTGTATTTACAAAAGACCATCGATGGTTACAGCGCTAGAATGTGTTTGTTTTTGAACCCACAATGCATCTGTCTGTCAGCAAGCGTTCAGTATTTTGTAGAGGAAACCAAACGTCTGCTACTTGAATGACAGAAAAGCCATCCGTGCGTCCAAAACTCAGTATAGTAGCTTAAATGACAGTGCCGTTCACCAATATTGGCACCCTTGGTATAGAAGGATGTGAGGAATGTCTTTGTCTGAACTTCTTGCTCACAATATTAGCAAATAAAAAAAACTGAACTGAGAAGAAACTATTGAGCGTGAAAAATCGGTAAGCCCCGCCCCCCTTAGTTACTGTTGCTAACTTCAATAAACAAATGGAGTTGCTTTTTATTATGACAGCTGTTGATGTGAAAACCTCATCCCAAGATGATTTTTTTTTTTCCAGATATGTTGACTCATTCTAGAATTGTCGGAACATTTTAAGCATCTTCATCTGTGTTGCTTATACTGGAATGATATAAAACAAATGTATAATTTACAGTAAACTGAACAGTGTTGGCGACGCAGTGGCACAGTAGGTAGTGCTGTCGCCTCACACCAAGAAGGTCGCTGGTTCGAGCCTCGGCTGGGTCATTTGGCATTTCTGTGTGGAGTTTGCATGTTCTCCCTGCGTTCGCGTGGGTTTCCTCCGGGTGCTCCGGTTTCCCCCACTGTCCAAATACAAGCGGTACAGGTGAATTGGGTAGGCTAAATTGTCCGTAGTGTATGAGTGTAAATGAGTGTGTGTGGATGTTTCCCCAGAGATGGGTTGCGGCTGGAAGGGCATCCGCTGCATAAAAATGTGCTGGATAAGTTGGCGGTTCATTCCGCTGTGGTGACCAAGGATTAATAAACGGACTAAGCCGAAAAGAAAATGAATGAATGAATGAATGAACAGTGTTGGGTTTTTTAAGTTACCTTAAAAAGTAATAGATTACAAATGACTGACTATTACTGGAAAATTGTAATCTGATTATATTACTAATTACTTCAAAGTAAAGTAATTAGTAATCGGATTACTTTTTACAGTCAGTCTTAATACCTGATGTAACTACAGAACAATAAAGCTTTAAATGGAACAATTACCAGAACTCGCTAATGAAGATGCTAATGGTCTACTCAGATTTAATTATTTATGCTAAGCTAAGCTAAAAAAATTCCCACCAGACCCGAAGATCGGCTGAATAGATAAAAAAAAAAAAAAAAATGGTAAAACTGTGTAACTCCATAGTTATGTACACTAGATATCGCATACGGACCCTGAGCATGCGTCATTATGCCACCATATTGGTACAGTGCTCCCAGGACAAAAGTCATTCAACTGCACTTAGACAAGACTAAAGCCAATGTGAAGATGCAGTACTTTTGTGCTGCATACAGGTGTAGTAACGAGAAAACAAAGCATAAACGCTTAAGATTTCATAGGTAAGACTTCATATGTTACAAACTTGTGACATGCTCAACAAGTAATGTTTTGATGATAGTGCAGTCACTTACTAGACTGACCATAAGGCAAAGTAGCACCAATCTATCCATCGATGTAGAAAAGTGATGTAAGTTAAAAAAAAAAATATATATATTTGCATACTGACCACTGGGAAAACTTCTGATCATAGTTGTGTATATATCTATGACTCCGGATGGCCAGTCCTCCACTGCACCTTAGTCCCGCATTCATTTCAAAGGAGTGCTACCCTGTACCAAAATGGCAGCTCTATTGATGCATTCCTTCCAATAGACAACAACAACGTATCAACATCTAATGTAAATATCTATGGTGTAACTCTAAGGAAGTAGTAAAATTAGCCTATTTCCATAAAAGGTGGCGCGTTCCTTCAATAATTTGAGCAAAAGAACATATAAACCTCATTTTGCCTGTATTTACCGAGGGTGCCAGTGTTTGTGAAGGACACTATAAATGATTCTGTTCTGAGCCCAAATGTAAATATTGTTAGATCTAAATACTTTATTATTATTCAGTTGGGTTGTGTTTTTCTATATACAATGCGTGTTCCTCCCTGTCCCTTTCTGTAATCAGCAATGAATATAAACTTTCTGCGAAGGTACCAACAAATAAAAGAAAGAATTGCTACTATTAAACTGGAGCGGTGTTGTGTTTTGGAAGAAAAAGGATGTTAAGCATATAATGTGATTATGATATTATCTTTTGCCTGCTTCTTTTTCTCTCCGTGTGTGTGTGCGCGTGTTTTTATACAGTAATTGCTATAATTTACCTCCGGCAAGCCCCCAGAAAGAGATTTCATTACAGTGTTTTAGTGTCTAATCGTCTCCTCTTGAAGTGCTGAAAACCATCAGATTTATGAGAGATTTATGTGGAGCATTTATGAGTACTTGAACTATTTAGAGCTGCTGATTTATCAAATATCGAAAATGATTTTACTAGAGAAGCAACATTGTGAAGCTTTCGATGTGTTTTTTTATGTTGTTTATTTTATTTTATTATAGTGATGAGTACTATATATATATGAGGAAATAAATGTTATGATCATGAGGAAGTATATATATATATATATATATATATATATATATATATATATATATATATATATATATATATATATATATATATATATATATATATACTGTATACAGTACACACACACATACACACATATACATGTATACACATACATATATATATACATTATATATATATATATATATATATATATATATATATATATATATATATATATATATATATATATATATATATGTATAATATACTTGTTTCCTCATGATCATAACTTTTATTTCCTCGTGATCTCAACATATATAATATGTCGAGATCACGAGGAAATAAAAGTCATAATCACGAGGAAACAAGTTATGTTGAGATCTTGAGAAAATAAAAGTCGTGATCAGGAGATGCAAGTCAGCAAGTTAGATGCGTAAAGCAAGGTGAGACAATGTGAGATGACCCCTGCGGGGGGTCGAAGCCCGGGAAGCAGGGCTAATTTGGCCAACTTCAATAGGAGTCTGGGAAAAAGGAGATTTGGACGATGAAAACTCTTGTTGGAGGGTGACGGGCCAAGTTAGGTGCTGGAGATAGAGCTGGGAGTGATAGCGCTATATTTAAATATATATTTATGAACATGCGTATATATATATATATATATATATATATATATATATATATATATATATATATATATATATATATATATATATATATATATATATATATATATATAAATAATGAAAGTTTCTAAGGCGGGCGGGCAGTGAGATGACTCCTGCAGGAGTCGAAGCTGGGGGTAAAACTCCTGCAGGAGTCAGAGCCTTAGGGGGGGCAGGGTCCAGCAGGAGTCGGGAATGGGCATAGCCAAGAATCGAGTGTCTTCATCCTGCAAAGTTAGATCAGCTATGGTGGGGTGGAATGTGGGATTGAAATTTTTATGTTAGTTCAGGGCATCTCAAAAAAACAAAAAGGCTAGTGTGAATATGGCATAAAGGGTGTGGGCTGTGTGAGTACAATGTTATGGATCTGAGGACAGGCGGGAGGCTTGAGAGGTGAGTTCTTTGGTTGAAATCATTCTATTCACGCTAGTCTCATCTTTCAAAAGATTTATAAAACGTTTACTCTTTGTTGGAGTGTATTTATTTTGTGAGGCTTCTCCTTAAAGCATGCTACGTACGTTACCGCAGGTGGACCGCTAGGAGAGCAGTGAGAGTTTGGCTTCATTGTAATGGCTTGGATCGCTGGCTTCTTGAGAGTTTAGCCGGAGTTTGTGGATTGCGTTGTGATGCAGTTTGAAGTAGAAGGTGGAAGAGCTGGTGGGCCGGCGTCTTGCGGAAACTCAGGCTCGATTGCTGGCAAGGCAGCGGCTGCGAGGACAAAAAAAAGTCGTGATCACGAGAAAATGAAAGTCGCGATCATGAGAAAACAAGTTATGTCGAGATCATAAGAAAATAAATGTCATTATCACAAGAAAACAAGTCAAGATCACGAGGAAATTAAAGTCGTGATCACGAAAAAACAAGTCATGTTGATATCATGAGAAATGAGTTATGTTGACAGCACAAGAAAATAAAAGTCATGATCCCGAGAAAACAAGAGAAAAAATATTTGAATGCATGGCTTCTTAGGACCTCTGTAACCAAGGCATCCTGGGTTGCTGAAATATAATTGGGCGAACTGGCAGTGGGCTGGTTATAGAGACCAAAACAAAGACAGTTGCACATTTTCAAAGAAAAATAACTGACTTTAGCATCATTTTTCAGAAAAAAAATAAATAAATAAAATAATAAATAAATAATATATATATATATATATATATATATATATATATATATATATATATATATATATATATATATATATATATATATATATATATATATATATATATATATATATGTTCACTTAGGATGGCGGCACGATGGCTCAGTAGTCAGCACTGTTGACTCACAGCAGGAAGGGCACTGGTTCGAGTCCCGGCTGGGCCACTTGGCATCTATGAGTGGAGTTTGCATGTTCTCCCAGTGTTGGCGTGGTTTTCCTCCGGGTGCTCTGGTTTCCCCCACAGTCCAAAGACATGCAGTAGGTGAATTGGGAAAACAAAAATTTGGGCCTAGTGTATGAGTGTGGGTGAATGTGAGTGTATGGGTGTTTCTTAGTACTGGGTTGTGGCTGAAAGGGCATACGCTGTGTAAAACTTATGTCGGAATAGTTGGCGGTTCATTCTGCTGTGGCTAAGCCAAAAGAAAATGAATGAATGTTCACTTGATGTTTGTTAAATATCTGCAAATAAATTATGCTATTTTTTATGTTTTAGAGCAGTGGTTCTCAATCATGTTCCTGGAGGACCACCAGCTCTGCACATTTTTATTATCTCCTTAACCAAACACACATGATTCAGATCATCAGTTCATTAGCAGAGACTAAAAGACCTGTAATGGGTGACAGACAAAGGAGACGTCCGCATTGTGCAGTGCTGGTGGTTCTCCAGGAACATAATTGAGAACCACTGTTTGAGAAGAGTCAAAACTTACATTCAGCACCTTTAAAGTTAAGTGTGACGTGATCTACTGAATGAATACAGTATCAGAAACGTCACTGGAGTGCAATTTTAACTGGATCTGAAGTCAAAGAGGCAAAAATCAACGTCATCAAGAAACTGTGCCACCATTCAGTGTTTGACAATATTCACTACTCAAGGATTCTGATGGCTTTTAATCCGGCTCTGACAACAGTCTTCCTGGACGCCATCCCATAATACACCCATTCCTGATTGAAAATCGCTTGCTATAAAGCACCGGCTTCATTATGCCACATTCAACAGCGCCAGAGACTGTCTTTATTTGTCACGGGTGCTGACAGAGTTTGGCGAGAGCAGCGTTTGGCACGTCTGGAGCTGCCCGAACGCTCTGCCAAGTGGCACTGTTGTGGGCATTTGGCAGCACGAGTGACTGGAGAAATCCTCTGAGGATGGAGAAGGTGGGTTCAACACTTCGTTGGAGCTCCATCGTACATTTATACTGTCAGACGTTCAGCTGAAGCCAGCATTTACACAAGTGTAGCGATTGTGTTCTAGATGGGTTCATCAGACTTCAGGAAAAAAGAGCGTCTTAAAGGTGATGTAAAATGGGGACGCTGGAACTCAAAATGGAACGTGGGTATTTTAAGGCATTTGAAAATTAGATAAAGAAAAATCGTAAGCATGATTCAAGTAAGTAAAAAATATGTAATAAATTACATTTATATATAATTCCAGTTTTTTAAAACGGTACAAAACTTGGTAAGTTTTATGGCATTTGGATTGTTAAAAAAATAAGGGCATAATCAAAAAAAAAAAAGTAAAAAAAAAAAAAATCTAGTAAATTAAATTACATTTATCAAGATAACAGCTTCATTGGAATGGTTTGAAATTTGGTGACATTGCAATTGGAATGTGAACACTAAAAATTTAAGGCATGATTTGATCAAATGGAAAATAAATTTTATATATATATATATATATATAAAATTTATATATATATACTGTATATATATCAAATTACTTCATTGGAATGATACAAAACTTGTTTGCTTTTATGCTGCGTTCACACCAGACGCAGATGAAGCATCAAGCACAAGTGATTCACATGTTGTCAATGCAAAGACGCGGATTGACATCCTGCGGTGTGATTCAAGCGAATAAGGTGGTGCGAATGAAGCAGCACGAATTGAGCGTTTTGTGCACAAATTGCGTGATTTGTTCGAGTTGGAAAATCTGAACTACAGCGGACATTTACACTGCGTTAACCAATCAGGAGCTTGCTCTTGTACAGTGTTGGGGAGTAACTAGTTACATGTAACGGCATTACGTAATTTAATTACGAAATTAAAGTAACTGTAATTCGTTACAGTTACTGAGAAAAAAATGTGTAATTAAATTACAGTTACTTATGAAAATGTTAAAGATTACAAATGGGGTTACATCTACAAAATTTTCATTACAAATCTGGGATATGTTGAATAATGTTTTTGATGTGAACGATGCCTTCTGCTAAGGCCATTTATTAAAGCGGTGCTATTCTGCTATAACTACACTTCTCTGTAGCGCGACAGTAGTGTCGCTACTTTCTAAATCAAATAGCTTTTCAGTAGCGAAGCTATTTTTTTAGTCAAGTCGCGCAGTAGCGTCCACACAAGCTACATTTACCGATCGCGGATCAATAAGTGACGGCACCAGCATTCACAGAGCTGTGAGGCCGGTGTCTAGCCGATGAAAATAAAGCCGTATGACAGCGAGAATGACGATTTTTTCTTCTACCTGTTTTCCGGTGGTCGACAACAAACTTTTTGGTGTATTACTGCCACCTCTCTCTCTGGTCGGTGACGTTGCCAACCAATTAGACCATTACAAGAAATGTGCTTGATGGAAAGATGACTGAGGGAGTGGAGGTCTATATATATATATATATATATATAGGCTAGCTTACTGTAGTAGTAAAGGCTAAAGTATACTATGGTAATTACTATTAGTTCACGATAGTTACTAATGATGCTACATTACGTAGTGTAATTTATTAATGCAGAATTGTAAATACAGTTGAAGTCAGAATTATTAGCCCCCCTGAATTATTAGCCCTCCTGTTTATTTTTTCCCCAATTTCTGTTTAACGGAAAGAAGATTTGTTCAACACATTTTAAACATAATATTTTTAGTAACTCATCTCTAATAACTGAATTATTTTATTTTTCCCATGATGACAGTAAATAATATTTGACTAGATATTTTTTAAGACACTTCTATACAGCTTAAAGTGACATTTAAAGGCTTAACTAGGTTAATTAGGTTAACTAGGCAGGTTAGGGTAATTAGGCAAGTTATTGTATAACGATAGTTTGTTCTGTAGACTATCAAAAAAAAATAGCTTAAAGGGGCTAATAATTTTGACCTTAAAATGGCTTTTAAAAAATTAAAAACTGCTTTTATTCTAGCCAAAATAAAACAAATAAGACTTTCTCCAGAAGAAAAAATATTATCAGACATACTGTAAAAAAATTCCTTGCTCTGTTAAACATCATATGGGAAATATTTAAAAAAGAAGAAAAAAATCAAAGGGAGGCTAATAATTCTGACTTCAACTGTATATACAATATAATGCTCATTCCTAAATATTTCCCTTTACTATAAATTACTATAGTATTTTAAATGTGTAACACCTGGTTTTATTGGATTTTTAGTTTTTGCTGTTATATTCTATAATTTGTTTCTGTTTGGTGCAGCATATTATTTACAGTAAATAACTGAACTGAACAATTCTGCCTCATATGTTTCATTGACAGATTTATTGATCTCTATGATATGATTGACGATTTATTCATGCATGCCACGCAAGCTAACATCACTCTGAATAACTGGCAATCAGTATTGGCTTTTATCAATGTATTATCTCTATCAGCTGATAACGTTAAGAGTTCAGACATAGCTATCAGCTGAAAAATGAATATTTATCTACAGCATTTTTGAATGTCTTTCACACCTTTTTTGATGACCAAAAGCAGCATTTGTGTAATTTAAAATATAATAATATTTTGAAATGTTACTATAGACCATTTTGAGGGATGTAAACAATAACAATGGTCCCAACATACTTCCTGTTTTACATTTTTAATTTCTATAGCTTCAGAGAATTCAAAAAGAGCCACCTATTGATACAAAAGGTTATGATGGCTGTTTTAACATTAATTATGATTGAATTGCCTCGTTACAGTTATGAAATAGTTTGATAACAAGCAGGAAATGTTCAGGGGCCAATGACATGACCACATTGAAATGGTCTATACTTAATTGTACTGTAAACATAATTTCAAGAGTTCACACTTGGCTGATGATTGATTATAAAGCGTAATTGGCATGCTGTCCCAGGAGACAGCCCTGAGCTCATAAGATTCTCGAGCCCTGGGCTCACTCCCGTTTGTATGGCAAGAGGGGAGTTTGAGCTCAGGTAGGTCTCGAGAGTTGCCCTGCTTATTTATGGCTAATGACAAATTAGGGATTGCTATACAGAGATATACTGCTGATTAAGAGCTCATCTATGGTGGCAATTTGGTTTGGCCAATTCACCTATGTCGCATGTTTTTGGACTGTGGGAGGAAACCGGAGAACCCACGGGAGCACGGGGAGAGCATGTCAACTCCGCACAGAAACATCGACTGGCCTGTTAGAGACTTGGACCAGTGACATTCTTGCTGTGAGACAACAGTGCTAACCACTGGGCCGCCGTATCAAGGAAAAGAGGGAAGAGTAAGGATGGAAGGGGGCATTCTTCAAGACAAAGATGACTAAGGTAAGAAACTCTGGTTATTTATAGTTAGTTACGAATTATCCGATTGGTGAATCATCCGTTAGCTAATGCAGGACCAGCTGTGGTCAATCATAAGCATGTGATCCTCTCAAAATTAGTTTATGAATAACCTTTAATTATTCCTTGTTACGCACACTGAATTTTCAGCATCATCACTCCAGTCTTCAGAGTCATATGGTCCTTCAGAAATCATTATAATATGTTGATTTGATGATTAATAAACATTTCTTATCGATACTGAAAACTGAAAAAAGGTTGTGCTGCTTTAGTTTTGTGAGACTATACTGTAGTTCTTTTCAGGGTTATTTGAGCAATATTCAAAAGAACTGCATTTATTAGAAATTTGTAACATCATAATTCTTTTACTGTCACATTTGATCATTTTAAAGCAATAAAAGTCTTCCATTTTCTTTGTATCTAATCTTGAATATGAATGAGCAAACCAAAGATCAACGCTTGTGGGAAAAAGGACATTGTATATATTTTACGTAAAAAATACACGGTATGATACAACAGTACCAATGGAGATAATATGTTCAGATTTTTCACAGTTAAATGTCACGTTCTCTTAATACCGCAAAATAAAATAAGAAAACACATGACATTTTCTCCTCAATTAAATCCAATTGTAGGAAAGAAAATAAAACAATTTTCAAGTTTCCCACATTTTTTCATTTCTCCTTCAAAGTGCTTCATTATATGCCACATTTACACTGCGCTCCTACAGGGTTAACCATGTACAGTAGATACTCACTAAACGATACCAAGCGGCGATGTCCTCAGATATACAGATTTACAGTATAATAACTACAAACATGAGCTGTTCTAAAGCGATGGTGGTCCACTTCTAGGAGTAAGAAAATAATTTGTATACATCTTCTTATAAATAATGACCTATACATCTCTGTTATTTTTTTTTCTTCAAGAAAATAAAGCAAACATGTAAACAAACAGAATGCAGGCGCTTGTCACGTACAGTAAACAAAGCATGGGTTTGCATTTGTACAACCAGAGTTTGTATGTGCAAATAAAAATGTGAGTAAAGGGTTAGTTCACCCAAAAAATGTAATTGAGCTATTAATTACTCACCCTCATTGTCGTTTCAACCTCCTGAGATCTTTCTTCATCTTCAGAACATACATATCAGATATTTTAGATGAAATCCGAAAACTCTTTCATCGGAGTAAGAATGTCACGGTAAGGAGGTACTTACACTGGTAAATGTACACAAATCAAAAGTGAAAGTAAGAGCGTGTTTTGGCAAGTTTACTGTATAGGACACATGCCTTTAGAAGTGTATTGCATGCCGTTTAATTTATAGTACATTAATACCATGAGCCCTGGGGTCTCATTATGTTAGATTAAAGACACAGCAATAGGGTCAGATGCAGCAAATTGATTTCATGGCACCAGAGTAAACGTTCTGACACCTTTATGGCACTCACATACATTAAAAATAAATACATGTCACAACTGAACATGGAAGATAACCTCAGAGTGGCGTTGTCTAAAATTAAACAAAGAATAGTCTTGGGCCTATTAGTGTGTGTAAGACATTTTGCGTTTGTGCAAGGTTTCTATATTTATAACCACTTCAGAGGATATTGGGGTTTGCATGTCACTGGCATTGTTATTTTGGGGGTCACAGGCTGAAAAGTTTGGAAGGCACTGGCACTCAGATTGACTGTTAAGCTACAAATCAGAGCACGAGAACAAAACTGAAGTTACGAAATCAAGCAAACTATGCAAGTCAAGAGGAAACACACAGAATCTGGCTTTCATTTCATCGCATCTCTTAAATATTTATGAACAATCCCTGCGGTGAGCAAGAATTACTATACAAATGGTATGCAAACGCTGCTTTGTGGTGGCACGGTGGCTCAGTGGTTATCACTGTCGCCTCACAGTAAAAAGATCGCTGGTTCGAGTCTCGGCTGGGACAGTTGGCATTTTGTGCGGAGTTTACATGTTCTCCCCGTGTTGCTGTGGGTTTTATTTGGATGCTTCGGATTCCCCCACAGTCAAAAGACATGCACTATAAGTGAATTGAATAAACTAAATTGGCCGTAGTGTATGAGTGTGTGTGTGTGTGTGTGTGTGTGTGTGTGTGTGTGTGTGTGAGTGTGTATGGGTGTTTCCTAGCACTAGGTTGCGGCTGGAAGGGCATCCGCTGCGTAAAACATATGCTGGAATAGTTGGCGGTTCATTCCACTGTTGTGAGCTCTGAAATAAAGACTAAGCTGAAGGAAAATGAATGAATGCTGCGTTGTTTACATTTTGTATGTATTTAACACTAGTTCCAGTTTACCTTTATGGAATGAGTCATGAGACTGCTGCCACCTGCTGGTGTGGAAAAATACATTCTGTCATGCAGGTGCAGCACATACGCTGTCATTCCAGTCAGCTGTCATCTGTTTGTTGTGGTCACGTCAGCTTTTTTTGTCCAGGCAGGACCAAAGGCAGCTGACACTAGGTGAAAACACAGTCAGTTTTTGTTGCAGATAGTTCTTTGACGTCAGCTTTGTGTGCCTTGCAGTGGCGGATCTAGGAATTTTTAAACGCAGGGGTCAAGGTGGGGCCACAGTTACAGAGGGGGGCCAAGTAATTCAATATATATATATATATATATATATATATATATATATATATATATATATACAGTCAGAATTATTAGCCCCCCTTTGAATTTTTTTTCTTTTTTTAATAATTCCAAAATAATATTTAACAGAGCAAGGAAATGTCCCCAGTATGTCTGATAATATTTTTTCTTCTGGAGAAAGTCTTATTTGTTTTAATTAGGCTAGAATATAAGCAGTTATTATTTTTTTAAACACCATATAATAGTTTAAATAATTTTTTTAAACACCACAATAGTTATTAAAACTATTATGTTAGAAATGTGTTGAAAAAATCTTCTCTCAGTTAAACAGAAATTGGGGAAAAAATAAACAGGGGGGCTAATAATTCAAGGGGGCTAATAATTCTGACTTCAACTGTAGATATATATATATATATGCCTATCATATCATTTCATTGGGTTTATTTTACATCTGCAAATCGCAGAGATAAAAGAAAGCATTTCAGTAAGAAAGAAAATAATTGCATCAACAAATATGAAAGACTAGGGAGAGTATTGTAACATGGGGTTAGTTAATTTTTAGCACCCAAAACTAAAAATTGTCATCATTTACTCAGCCTTAGCTTGTTCCAAACATGTTAGACTTTTTTTGTTGAACACAAAATAAAATATTTTAAAGCAAGCTGGAAACTTCCATATTATTTGGTTTTACTTCGACGTCAATGGTTACAGGTTTTCAGCTTTCTTTAAAATATCTCCTTTTGTGTTCAACAGAGGAAAGGAACTTGAGTAAATTGGAGTAATTTTTCATTTTGGGTGAACTATCCTTTTAATTAAAACTTGTCAGTTAGTTCACTTGTTCTTTAATAAAGTTTTTGCATAAACTGGATAGTGTGGATAGTTTGCCAAATAAAAATAACTCTGAATTCTGGCTTAATCGCTGACTGTGAAGAACATGTTCAAGTGTGTTCAGTCTTAACCTGATGCACAGCTATCATGTGGTAAATGTCATGCATGATGCAGCTATTTAAAAAAGCGGATTTATTTGGGCGGGGTGTTTGTGATAGAAGTCACAATAACCAAAGTTTTTTCGGTAAATGATGTCCGTCATTTTGACACATTTGCCAATTGTTTTGTAACCTTTTATAGTGATAAAAAGCGCAGTAATTCTAAACAGAAAATGTCCATGTTGCAGGGTAAATTACAACACAGAACCCGTCTTTGCTTTCACTATCGATTTTGCCATGAAGTGCACATTTACCATTGACATAACAGCTCAAAATGATAATTTAAAACAACCAAATTATGACAGCTATGAGCCGAATCGCGGAAAATAAACCTCCAATCAATGAATGACATGTTTACTTTCTGACTAAATGATATGACTATCTGATATACCATATGACTATCAATGCTGGTCTGTTCTAAAACATACCGCTTTAAAAGAGAACCACAGCAAGCAACATTGTAACAAATTTAATCCCGGTTTCGGAACAAGCCAGTTGATCTGCAGTGATGAAAGCACTCCGTCATACAAGAAAAACAGCTGAAGTAACAGTTATCACCGGCGTTCAATATAAATTAAAGTGCATCCTTATGTCCGACCTTTGATGTTAATCAGCAATGACTTAGAGGAGAGGGGCACATCAGGGGCCAAACCGATTTAAAAGGTGCCGGTGCCCCTGTGGCCCCACCCCTAGATTCGCCACTGGTGCCTTGGGCTAAATGACTGTAGTAAATGCACAGTTGTATTTACAGTTTTACAAAAGTATCCCTGGAGCTTTATATGATTACAGTTGTTTTGTTTTTGGTTAATTTTCTAGACTTTAAACACATCTCCGAATCATTGCTGTCTAAGGAGGATGAGAGAACTCTCGGATTACATCTAAAATATCTTCACTTGTGTTCTGAAGATGGTCGCAGGGAACTGAAAGGGCATGAGGGCGAGTAAATAATAGCAGAATAGAAATTTTTGCTTGAACTAACCATTTATGGACATTCATTCAACACATCTGCTGTGCATCCGGACAAAAAGAAGCACCAGCATGTTGAACCTTTACAAACAAACACAGCTGTAATATTAACACGAATAGCACATCTCGCCAACCGTGATCCACGGCTGCATCTGAAAACTGCTCCACAGAGATGTTTGTGTTTTTATTTTCTAAGAAAGTCGTCCCAAGGCTTCAGGTTGCACTATGGGTATCAAAAAAAGGGCACACATACACCTCCTCAGGCATCCTCCCTAACACTTGAGATGCTTCTTGCTGGTCATGTCATTCCAGATGCGATGCATCTCTTCAGGGGAGATCTGGTGGACGGTGATGACCCGCCGGTACCTGCAAAGACTGTAGGCCATTTTCCAGTGATTGAAGCCACTGTTCTGATATGGGTGGATTCCCAGCTTCCTCAAACACACGCCGACATAAACATCCTCCAAATGCAGGAGTCTAGTGTGCAGGGAAGTCTTATAAATGAGCTCTGCGACGTCTGCTGAGAACACATATCCTGTTCCAGAGCAAAACGGCGGGTATTTGCTCTCGGGATAAAGATCTCTGGGCATGTACCATTTGCTACGCATGTCCCGTATTGGTCCACCATTAATGACGTATCCAGTGAAGTACCTCCGTCGAGGTTTTGTAGCCGGCTTTAACAGTTTATACACCAAATTATCCATGTTGACGAAGATGTCGCTGTCTGTTTTCATCACATACTTGGCTTGGTTGCAGAAGGTGGCCACCCAGCGCATTCCCATTAGCGTTTTGAGGGTTAGATTGTGATACGAGTCGATAAAATCCTCGACTACGATGTCGTGAAAGATCTCACTTTCTTGCTCCACCATCTGATTGAGCACCACGTCCGTACTGCGTCCCAGAAGAAACAGCGTAATAATGCGCAGGTCGCTAAATGTGCTTTCGTCGCCCCATGTTTCTCGAATGGCCTGCCGGGCGTCGAACTCTTTGTGCGTTGTTGTGATGAGAATAACGAGGAATGGCACGTTGGTTTCGCATTTCTTGGGTTCGTTGATGATGAAATCAAATCCGTGAGGGTTTAGCGGACGTGTTCGGATGTTCCCAAATGTTGTAGTTGCATTGCTTTTCAACGTTTTCGGAGTTTTTCGTGCCGGAGCGGACAGTTGGTTGACGTAGGATGACGTTGGTCGGGATATACTTAGATACCACAGAGCGCTGGCCCAGCAAACCACCGTCAACACATAGAGGCATGACACTTTTGAAGGCATTGTGAGGCATTTACGTGCACTTGGAGCTGTAGATGTGGGACGGCCTGGCAGCCATTAGTGACGCTTCCTCAGGCAGAAGTGCTGAACGCCGCCGCATTTGTATGCAGCTCGACGTCGACTGTCAGAGCTGTCGCCTCTTCACAGGAATACGGCGAGATTGTGTTTTGAATGCTGCCTGACACTCTTCTGCATGTTCCACTGAAATCTGAAAAACAAAATAATAAGTTGTTTTCAACTAGTGGTTGACTGACAACTGGAGCTTTTTTTCAGTTAAAGTCAATACTGGTGGATCTAATGTGAGTGACATAATACAGTTTAATGACAACAAGTGAAATATGCAAAGACAAATGTTGATTTTGTAATAAAAGTAACCAACTCAAGCTGAAATATTAAGAAGTGACTTTTTATTTCACAGCTAGACTGGGCTGTGTTTCCCAAAACCATCGTTAGCCAACTAAGATCGCAAGTTCTGTCGTTACAAACATAGTTCGTTGACTTGCTGTTTCCCAAATCCATCGCTCCAACGAACATTCGCGTCACAAACTTGAGCACTTGAAACGACACCTCTGGAGCTGTAGTTAAAAGCATAGTTCCTGGCTGTGTTCTATTCCCACTTATCCCCCCCTATGCCCTATTCATTTAGAACATTCTAACATTCAAAGTTGGAATTATTAAAAATAAAAAAGCATTAAGGTCATCTCTCTTAGGTGTAATTTGCTTTCAAAGTATTTTTACAGTTCAGTTTTAGCAATCTTCATGTTTAGTTGCGCTCCCTTTGCAGAGCACTTTAAAAACATTGATATCATTTTGAACACAGCCTCATGGCGAAAGCTATAGGTATATTTAAAAGCGGAAATTATGTTACGTCTCCAAAGCTTGTGAAAATAAAAAACATAGCATACGATAATTCTTTTATTTTATAGTGGGTTATTTATTAAGTTTCTCTGCTGTATATGACATGGGTCTGTTGGTTAGAACATTCTGCTGTGGTTTGCATGTGTCAAATTGTAATTTTTTTTTAAATAAATAAACAATATCCTAAATAGTAATAATGATAATAATAATGATAATAATAATCATCATCATCATCATCATCATTATTAATATTATTATTTAAGTAAATATATTTATAATAAATCGCCTCATTATTTATTTATTTATATGATTTATATATGATATTAGAATAGTGTTAGCTTTTGTAAGTGATCTTATGTTTTAGAATAGAATATGTAATGTTCAACTTCTCAATAATATTAGTAAAGCAAACACAGGCCCTATATGTGCCATTTACATATATTTCAATGAATATGGAAAGCGAGTGCATGTTTTTACCAAAACTAATATTGGATTTTATTTGAAATCCGTGTTTGTGTAAAACAATATAATTTGCACAAAGAAATGATGGGGTTGTTCTCTAAAGAAGTTACTCCACCCCGTTTAGAGCATTATTATGGGCGTTTTACGTTATAACTTACGTGGATCAAGCGATGGATCTGCGACAGAGAAACTACCAGTTTTGGGAAACACTCATCACTACATCGTTTTTTTTGCCAAACGATGCATCGCACTATGATAGTTCAGCCGCGAGTTACGTCGTTGTTTGGGAAACGTACCCCAGGTCAATTGCAATAATACAAAGAGACAATCAAAAGAAAAAAATGTACATCATTATTTTAAAATAACATTCAAAATACTGACATATTAATGTCAGTTTTATTATTTTTTTTAAATAATTAAATATGTGGTATTATGTTAAAATTATCATTTAGATTATATATGCATTTGATTTTTTTTACAGCTAAATCAACAAAATAAAAAAATTATGACTGTATCATCATGGCACTTTACTAAAATAATTTTTTATTACTTTATATATATTTTTATATATATTTTATATAGGTATAAAATGATTAATTTAAATTATTAAATACAAAATATTGTATTTTCACATAATTAAAAATATCATATCATTTAAAAAGCTAAATAATTTCACTATTTTAAAATAAAAACCATTATATATGTACAATGTGCTGTATATTATATATAATGTTGGTGTGCATACATGTATATAATGTGCATTTTATCAAGTTTTGTATGATATGTATTCATACACGGCGTCGCGGTGGCGCAGTAGGTAGTGCTGTTGCCTCACAGCAAGAAGGTCGCTGGTTCGAGCCCCAGCTGGGTCAGTTGGCGTTTCTGTGTGGAGTTTGCATGTTCTCCCCGTGTTCGCGTGGGTTTCCTCCGGGTGCTCCGGTTTCCTCCACAAGTCCAAAGACATGCGGTACAGGTGAACTTGGGTAAGCTAAAAATTGTCAGCAGTTTATGTGTGTCAATGAGTGTGTATGGATGTTCCCGGTGATGGGTTGCAGCTGGAAGGTTATCCGCTATGTAAAACATATGCTGGATAAGTTGGCGGTTCATTCCGCTGTGGCGACCCCAGATAAATAAAGGGACTAAGCCGAAAAGAAAATGAATGAATGAATGAATGTATTCATACATGTGTTCATAATTAAAAGGTTATGTATGTACATCTTTTAACCGATAAACAAATTGTTTTTTTTTTTTTACATATAATAACAATAAAATTTAATATAAATGTAATATATATATATATATATATATATATATATACATACATACATATACACAGTTGAAGTCAGAATCATTAGCCCCCCGAAATTGTGAGCCCTCGTTTATTTTTTCCCCCCAATTTCTGTTTAACGGAGAGAAGATTTTTCAACACATTTCTAAACATAATATTTTTAATAACTTATTTCTATTAACTGATTTATTTTCTCTTTGCCATGATGACAGTAAATAATATTTGACTAGATATATTTCAAGACACTTCTATACGGCTTAAAGTGACATTTAAAGGCTTAACTAGGTTAATTAGGTTAACTAGGCAGGTTAGGGTAATTAGGCAAGTTATTGTATAGTGATGGTTGGAGGAAACACACGCGAACACGGAGAGAACATGCTAACTCCACACAGAAATGCCAACTGACCCAGCCAGGACTCAAACCAGCGACCTTCTTGCTGTGAGGCGACAGTGCTAATCACTGAGCCACCGTGTCACCCCTATATTTTTTTTTATATTTTATTGTATAAAATTATTTTATTTTATACCAGAAAAAGTAGCAGTTTTCTTACTGGCAAATTAGATATTATCTAATTAATTATGCACTAATTTGCATATATTTTCCTACCAGAAATCTGAATATTCTATAAAGCCATGTTTGTTAACAAATTAGAGTTGACGGTTTGTACAGCAGGAATTTCAGATATTCATAAAAGGCAACAGGCAAAGAGAAATCACCATGTTATATAAATCAGGCAACTGAACTAGGAAAAAGCTCCCTAAAAACTTGCAGAATACAGACCAGATTCAAATTGAAATGTTTTATATATG
>LR812527.1:59890972-59950972 GCA_903798195.1 Danio kyathit
TGTACATAAGTGTTAAGAAAATAAATCAGGTCAATTTGATTTCAAGCCAACTTTAAATAAGCATCGATAATCTCCTACAAAAGCAAAAAACCTTCAAAGCCGCAGCTCTCTCTTTATGGCTTTATGCTGATATGAACGCTGCCATTAAGCTCCACAGTAGCTGGCCAGAACTGCTGACCATCTGCCATGCAGAAATGAAAGAAGCGATCCTACAATGCTGAACTCATATTACATGGAGACCAGGTGCAAGTAAATGTCTATCAATGAAATGACTTTAAAATCAATCTGAAATCTCTTTGTCTACTCAAAGGTATGGTGTGAAAACTATTTTAGATGAAGAATAAGCAAACAGATGGCATTACTTTGGTGTGCTTAATACACACACACATGCACACTCATACACTCTCAGAAATAAAGGTACGCGATCTGTCACTGGGGTGGTACCTTTTCAAAAGGTACAAATTTGCATCTACAAGGTCCATATTAATACCTCAAGGGTACATATTAGTACCTAAAAAGTACAAAAATGTACCTATTAAACTTTTTAGGTACTAATATATACTTTTGAGGTACCAATATCGACCCTTTAAGTACAAATTTGTACCTTTTGAAAAGGTACCACCCCAGTGACGGCTTGTGTACCTTTATTTCTGAGAGTGTAGGGTTTTCATGTTTTATGACTTGCCATACACGTAATGACTTTTATATTGTAGATAAATCTTCTGTACTCTTATCACAACTCTACCCCTAAACACAACCTTCACAGAAACCATTCTGCAGTTTTACATTTTCAAAATAATTCATTCTGGATTATTTATGAACCATTTTCCTCATGGGGACCAAAATGAATCCCCATAAGGATCACACACACACAATTATGTTATTATTGAATACACTTAAAAATGTTTGTTTAATATGGGTTGTATACTATTCCACTATTACATAGACAGGTATAGCCATTTGAGTTCTGAATAAGCCAAATAGGCTCAACCCATCTGTTTACTGTAGTAACAAACACTTTCATATTCAAGTGCATTTTTTGTTTCCATGTATTAAATAAATAAACTGCCACTTTTAAATGACACACATATAAATATATATATTTTAAACTCACAGGTTAATTCACATATTTCACGATCTGAATGGTAATAATAAATAAAAAGTATTTTTTTTATTACTGTACAACACTTGATGTTTCTATCTCTGTCAGTGACAGTTAAAACCAGTACATTCTCTGAGTGGTTCTGTCAGTGTTTAATCCTTTCTGTGCAAGACTGTATGGAATAGTTAATGCCACACGAACTCTAAAGTGTTTAATATTGATAGTTCATTTTGAAATAAAAATAGCAAAATGTTCGTTATGAGTTACATTTTTTTGCTGGAGGAAACCGCTGTCCTGATGAGGTGAAGGCCGAGAACACCCGACTGCTCCTCCGTGACATTGAGATACAGGTGATGCAAGGTTATCTATATCAAAGAACTGCAAATAAGCAGATATTATAACAATTTATCAATAAACACACACCTTGTTTTCTCGCTGTCTACGGCTGTGGTCTGCTGATTAAATGAAAAAC
The DNA here is from genome assembly GCA_903798195.1 of Danio kyathit. Classification (NCBI taxonomy): domain Eukaryota; kingdom Metazoa; phylum Chordata; class Actinopteri; order Cypriniformes; family Danionidae; genus Danio; species Danio kyathit. The sequence goes on from LR812527.1 coordinate 59,892,547, forward strand.
AAAAGACGGGGAGGAGCCGAATTCTGGCGCCGTTTTCTTATCAAATGTAAAGGGGATTGAGGCGATAATTTCGTGTACAGTTTATGAGCTAATAGCAAAAGTTTTAAGGGGGCTGAGTAGAAATATAGGGAGGCTACAGCCCCTCTAAAATAGGACTAGCAACGCCGATGACCCCAAATCAGAAAAAGTTGGGACAGTATAGAAAACGCAAATAAAAAAAGAAAGTAGTGATTTCTAAATTTACTTTGACTTGTATTTCATTACAGACATTACAACAAACATTATTTAATGTGTTCCTTCTTGCAAACACATATTAAAATAAGGTTGGAGCAGTAGAATGTTGCCATTCCTTTTCACAACACTTAAAGATATTTAGGGACTGAAGACACCAAATGATAAAGTGTTTCAGGTGTAATTTTGTCCCGTTCTTCCTGCAAACAAGTCTTAAGGTGGGAAACAGTGCAGGGTCTTCGTTGTCGCATTTTGTGCTTCAAAATGCACCACACATACTCTATTGGAGACAGGTCGGGACTGCAGACAGGCCAGTCAAGTACCTGTATCCTCTTCCTTCGCAGCCAGGACTTTGTAATGTGTGCACAATGTGGTTTTGTTGAAATATGCATGGGTGTCCCTGGAAAATATGGTAACATACAGGTCCTTCTCAAAAAATTTGCATATTGTGATAAAGTTCATTATTTTCTGTAATGCACTGATAAACATTAGACATTCATATATTTTAGATTCATTACACACAACTGAAGTAGTTTAAGCCTTTTATTGTTTTAATATTGATGATTTTGTCATATAGCTCATGAAAACCTAAAATTAATAAAAATTCTCAAAAAATTAGCATATCATGAAAAGGTTCTCTAAACAAGCTATTAACCTAATCATCTGAATCAACTAATTAACCAGTGGCGGCTGGTGTTAACACCAGAAAAAAAAATCTAACTGTTGGTAAAGTAAGAGTGTAAAAGCCATTTTTCAGGTGATGTATCAAAAAACTATGAAAATAAAATATGACTAAAGCATACAATAAATGCATCACAAATCAGTTTATTTTAGTTTAGTATTTGGGTTTATTATCAGTAAAGTAATCAAGATAATCAGTAAACACACACACACACACACACACACACACACACAAACAAATGTTGCCTAATCACTGGCCAGTAGCACTACTTGAAATTAATTTTGCTCTCCTTTTTTTCTGGCTTGAAAATTTCTCAATAACCTTTTCGTTAAAGTCAGTCATCCCAGTCACCAGTGTCTTCTCTATTGACAGCATGGCCAATGCATTCAGACTCTCTTGCGTCATGCTGTTTGAAACAGCAAACACGGAAATAGTAAAAGGCATGACTTACATCACAACCTGCCAGCCAACTCCGTTTGTCATGACAAGTGCTGGAAAAGCCCAGAATATTCACGCGCTCGCCATCACTTGACTACTGGTGAATTTTCAAAGACGGTCAATCTGGTCCAAGTTCCTTGATTCTTTTTTTTTTTCTTCATCCAAACGCCTTGTGAACGGATATCTTTGCAAAGATACAACGGAATTTTCCTTCATCTCGAGAAATTGCATTCTAAGCTCTTTGGTGAGAATGGTCCAATCACATAAGGCCAATCATATAAAAACAAATATGATTCGTTCTAACAACAAAAATGGGAGGGTTCGGGGCGCAGAGCGCTGCGCACCAAAGACAATTTAAAACTGGCTAATTAGAGCTTATCGTCATATCACATGCATTGCAAATGTTCGTGTACCTACATAGACAATCATTAGTCCGGCGCCCCGCACACATATGAAAAAATATTGTTCATACATTTTTTTTTCAATAAATGTTAGTATGACTACAATAAATGTTAGAATGTTATAATTAAATCAATTTATTTTGTTAATATTTGTGATAATAAACATTAACATATTAAAGGGCTCTAACTTGAAGGGGGCAGCGTCCCAGCGCCCTCTATTGACCAGCCGCCACTGTAATTAACTCTAAACACCTGCAAAAGATTCCTGAGGCTTTTAAAAACTCTCAGCCTGGTTCATTACTCAAAACCGCAATCATGGGTAAGACTGCCGACCTGACTGCTGTCCAGAAGGCCATCATGGACACCCTCAAGCAAGAGGGTAAGACACAAAGAAATTTCTGAACGAATAGGCTGTTCCCAGAGTGCTGTATCAAGGCACCTCAGTGGGAAGTCTGTGGGAAGGAAAAAGTGTGGCAGAAAATGTTGCACAACGAGAAGAGGTGATCTGACCCTGAGGAGGATTGTGGAGAAGGACCGATTCCAGACCTTGGGGGACATGCGGAAGCAGTGGACTGAGTCTGGAGCTACAGGTGCCGAATTCCCCAGGTCAAGCAACTTTTGAACCAGAAACAGCGGCAGAAGCGCCTGACCTGGGCTACAGAGAAGCAGCACTGGACTGTTGCTCAGTGGTCCAAAGTACTTTTTTTTCGGATGAAAGCTAATTTTGCATGTTATTCGGAAATCAAGGTGCCAGAGTCTGAAGGAAGACTGGGGAGAGATCACGGTTGTTCAGCTTAGGTTTGCACCCTTGATCTTTACGCACTGAAATTCCTCCAGATTCCTTGAATCTTTCAATGATGTTCTGGACTGTTGAATGTGAAATATCCAAATGTCTTCCTATCTTTCTTTGAGGAAGATTGTTTTCAAACACTTCAATCATTTTCTCATGTATTTGTTGGCCAACTGGCGATCCTCATCCCATCTTTGCTCCTAAAGGACTAGACCCTTCTTGGATGCTGCTTTTGTACCAAATCATAATTACAATCACCTGTTAACATCACCTATTTCAAGTCACATCATTATTTAACCAATTTATCTGATTACTAGCCTTAATCTGCACCTGTCCTAACTTTTTTTTTATGTGTTGCATGTTCTGAATGACGATAAAGGATGTATATTTACAAATGAAATGAAGTTGACCCGACAAAACATGAAATATTTGGTGTTCATATTGTCTGCAATGAAATACAAGTCAAAGTAAATATGGAAATCACTACTTTTTCTTTCATTTGCGTTTTCCATACTGTCCCAACTGATTTAGGCATGTACTATACAAAATGTGTTTTCTATCACCATACACCTAACCCTACCCCTTACAGAAAACTGTGTTAAAAAAAAAACTAATTCTATATGATTTATAAACCTTTTGAAAGATAACGACAAGGGCAATGTCCTCATAAGTCATCTTCTCCTTGTAATACCAATGTCATAATACAAATTTTGTTCTTAAATGTCACAAACACGGGCGTCACGGTGGCACAGTGGGTAGCATGATTGCCCCACAGCAAGAAGGTTGCTGGTTCGAGCCTCAGATCAGAGTCTCAGAGTCAGTTGGCATTTCTGTGTGGAGTTTGCATGTTCTCCCTGTGATCGCGTGGGTTTCGCTTGCTCCGGTTTACCCACAGTTCAAAGACATGTGCTATAGGTGAATTGAATAAGCTAAATTGGCCATATAGTGTATGTGTGAATGTGAGAGTGTTTCCCAGTGTTGGGTTGTGGCTGGAAGGGCATCCGCTACGTAAAACATATGCTGGATAAGTTAGTGGTTCATTCCGCTCTGGTGATTAATAAAAGGACTAAGCTAAAAAGAAAATGAATGAATGTCACAAACACACAAGCACACACTACCTATACTGGATATGCAGTGATAAAACATTTCTTCAATGTACATTTCCACATTCTACTGCAGAAAGCTTCAACATATTAACCTTAAATGAAAGTTCTGGGTTTGTCCAAAGATAGCATCTTTCTCCAGGTAGCCTACAGGATGAGCTGCCACCACACATACACGCACACACACACACACACACACACACACACACACACAAAAGAATGAGATAATTTCCCAATCACAGCATGTTTATCGGGAAAACGGGGAGGAAACTCTGTCTGTAAAAGCAGATAAAAACCTCAAAAGGCCAAATGGCCCTGTTAAAACAAGACCAGGTCTCGCCTCCGCTCAGATAAGCTGTGTGTGGATTCAATTTATTACTTAGTTTTAGCCCGAGACACATTCAAAGCTAACTCTAGGACCGACTGCATTTGATGCTATTGATTCGCTGTGAGGGCTTTTAAAGCGCCTTTGATTGACTTAATAAGAAATTGTGGCAGGTTTGAAATTGCTGCAAATAAATCTGGGAGTGGAACGGTAAATACAAGCGCCGAGATTAAAGTCAACACTGACTCACAATTGACCCTATTTACTTTCTTTATGCACATCCCTGCTCTTATTGTGCGCAATTCATCAATGAACGTCGTTCTAAAGGGAAAATAGTGTTAGTAATTTGCTCTGCATGTGTGATGGCTTTCCATTTTGAATGCTTTTTTGAATAGCTTAACAGTCCAATCAATCCCTGGAGGATTTTGAACAATAACAGCTCTACAATTTGTCCCTCCGAATATCCAGTTTCATGCAGAAATGAATCACATTATGAAGAGAAGCAATTCTAAAAACTTTTATGTAATTGGAAAGTATATCAAAGCATTCAGATACACCACATCAAAACACACACACAAACGCATGCATGCACACACACATAGAGAGTTGGAAAAAAGTTTTTAAATGTCTAATAAAATTTAAATAAATAAATAAATAATAACCTTGAGGGTGTCATGGTGGCGCAGTGGTTAGCTCGATCGCCGCACAGCAAGAAGGTCGCTGGTTCGAGCCTCGGCTGGAGGAGTTTTTCTGTGTGGAGTTTGCATGTTCTCCCCGTGTTGGCGTGGGTTTCCTCCGGGTGCTCCGGTTTCCCCCACAGTCCAAAGACATGCGCAATAGGTGAACTGGGTAAGCTAAATTGGCCGTAGTGTATGTGTGTGAATGAGAGTGTATGGGTGTTTCCCAGTGAATGGTTGCAGCTGGAAGGGCATAAGTTGGCGGTTCATTCCACTGTGGCGACCCCTGATTAATAAAGGGACTAAGCCAAAAAGAAACTGAATGAATGAATAACCACTTGGGAGCTGCCTATGAAAACACTGGGAACCACAACAGCAGCAACACTAATTACCACAGTAACGCTATGCATTCATACAGCAACACCTTGAAGACCACAATGAAACAACTTGGTAACCACACCAAAACAACACCATGGAAACCATTTCAGTGACTGACAATTCATAGGAGGGCTGTTTGAACATTCAAGCACAACAAAAAAAGTGACGTAATTGATGCATCTTAGGAAAACTAACCTGGGGCCTCATGTATCAACGCTGCGTACGCACAAAAACTTTGCATACGCCAGATTTCACGCTCACGTTTGGATATACTAACGATGAAATTAACGTGAGAATGTGCATTGGTCCACGCCAACTTCATGTCTGGCGTACGTGTATTTCTTGTGTGTTTGTTTTATTTCCTTTGGCGACTCCTAGAGGCAATTGTTAAATTGCACACTACAATTACAATACAAGGTATCGCACCAACACGTGAAAAACATTGCTATTAATTTATGATTGATAAAAAAGGTTAATTGACACAATACATTTTTTTTTTTTACCAAGTATGTGATTTAGAACATATAAAAGCATTTGCAAATGTATACAACCCTTAGTCTATGCCAGGGGTGCTCAACCCTGTTCCTGGAGATCTACCTTCCTGCAGATTTCAGTTGCAACCCTGATCAAACACACCTGTCTGTAATGATCAAGTGCTGTTCAGGTCCTATTTAATTGGTTCAGGTGTGTTTGATCAGGGTTGGAGCTGAACTCTGTAGGAAGGTAGATCCCCAGGAACAGGGTTGAGCAGCCCTGGTCTATGGCAATAGCAGTGTTGGCCTTATTAGAGGACATTGTCAATGGTCGAATCTGAAGGCTCCAAGGTGGCAGAAAGTGCGATGTGTGGCTTCTTGGTGAGTGATGTATTTAAAGATATTATTCCAGCTAAGTTTTTTTTATTTATTTATTTTTTTTATTGAGCGTAATTATTTAACTGCATATCAGGAGACCGTGGTTATCCATTTAAGACGTGGCTGTTAACAGCCCTCAACAACCCACAAACTGACCAAGAACGCAGGTACAATGATGCCCATTCCCGCATTCAGTCAGTTGTAGAGAGGGCGATTGGGCAGCTAAAATGCCGGTGGCGCTGCCTTGATAAGAGCAGAGGGGTGCTGCTATACCGCCCTGACAATGTGTTCCTCTAATACATCTGTGTCTCCCACAGACACGGATACTACTCCAGACAGTAAAGTGTTGCCCACAATTGAGGCAACTCTCTCCTCAAAGGGTGTTAGTTCAGCATCCCCTGTTCGGTCCACATTTTGACGGTGCGCCGCTGTTCTCCTCTTAACCTGCACCTTTACATCAGACCATTTTTTTAAATTCGTTCACAGTGCGATGTTCAGACCCCACTGCGTTAACCGCGTCAGCTAAACTCTCCCAGTCTATTTTTTTCTTTTGTTGTTAATTCCGGAGGACAAACTTGCAAACAAAACACACATTCACATTCTTTAAAGTTTCTCTCCTTGCTTGCTTTCGCCATTGCTTTTTCGTTTGGTTTTGCCAAAGTAGAGTCATTACCATATTTATACGGGGGAGGAGGCAGAGAGGGGTTTTGCGCTCGTGCACGTGTGCTCAGTTTCACGTTAATTCGGACATACAAAGAGAATATGCGTGGGATTCCGCGTACGCAGTGTTTCATACATCTGATTTTTTACTGCGTACGCACATTTACAGCTTTGTCCAGACGCAATGTTTTAGTATAAATTCAATGCAAGTCTGTACATGAGGCCCCTGATGTTTATATATCAAGCATTAGCTGACACCAGTGATAATGCGAATCAGCACGTTTTTTGCTTCACACAACTGCTGAAATATATCTGTGCCTGTTTAAATTAGCATTTTGACATTTAAATAGTCATAATAATGACAATAATATATATATATATTATTATTCTGTCCCAACCAATTGTTGCTTTACCAAAAGTTTAACAGATAGCGCAAGAGCAGCAGAAACAATTTGGGTAACTTTACTGACTTTACTGGCAATTGTTCTTCTCATTATCTTTTTTTTTTTTGTAAAACTAAAACAAAGAGGGAGAAAGTATGTACATATTCACATTTACTTTAACATGTTCAATTCAACCAGCAGTAAAATGTACATAGTTTTCATAGAAATATCAATAAGGATATGAGGAAAATCTATTAAATAAGACCATTTGAATCGAATATTAGAAAAATGATCATATTTGTTACACCACCAGCATAACGTGTAAGCAATGAAAAAGTGTTTGTTCAACAAAATGTGTTATAAAACTTATAATAATCAAACGACCCTTTTACATTTACAAAAACAGTTTTAGTAAAAATAGAGCACTTACGGACATATATTTCAACGTTTAAATCAGTTACAGAAATAATATGCATCTGCGTTACTCTCGACCGCACACTGAGAGAAAACGAAAGTAAAACTGAAATACAGTATAATATACTGCAGTACTTTAACCGTCCAGTAGGTGGGGGGGTTGTACCCACAACAATGATAGTGATTCAAAAACATGTTTTGGGGGCCGAATCTCGTTATATTTTTGATGTCAGTTGCGGGTCGGAGGGAGGAGGAGGGCAGGCTGAAAAATGGCCAGGAGTTTGAGACCTCTGATATAATCAATATTGGTTATCACTTTATTTTGATGGTCCCTTTAACGCATGTTTTTGAATTTATGTTACATTGCATTTACATGGCAACTAAATCTCATTAGATCATAAGTACACTGTTAGGTTGGGGTTAATGTTAGTGTAAGTTGACATGTACTTGCAAAGTTTCTTATAGTCAGTCTTATAGTCAGTCTGTTGAAGGAGGAGTATTAACAGATATTAAGCAGACAGTCTACTAATACTCAAATGAGAATTATTTGGCATATAGTTGCAATGCAACTTTTAATCAATAAAATGTGCAATTGGGACCATCAAAATAAAGTCTTCCCCAATATTGTCATTTAGAGAATAAAAAAAAAATGTTAATTTGTTTGTTTATTCATGAATGCATTAATCATTTATTTATTCATTAGAAAATAACATTTATTCAAAATAGCAAAAGCTATCATTTGTTGTGATTGAAAATCAGGGTCCTTTAGACAAATAATCAAACTGTGACATAATGTGTGTGTTGTGTTAGTGTAACATAAGGGATTTACAGTATACACTTACCGGCCACTTTAATAGGTACACCTTGCTCGTACAGGGTTGAACCCCCTTTTGCTTTCAGAACTGTCTTAATCCTTCGTGACACAGATTCAACAAGGTACTGAAAACATTCCTCATAGATTTTGGTCCATATTGATATAATGGCATCATGCAGTTGCTGCAGATTTGTCAGCTGCACATCCATGATGCGAATCTGCCATTTCAACACATCCTAAATGTGCTCTATTAGAGGGCATTTGAGTACAGTGAACTCATTGTCATGTTCAAGAAACCAGTCTGAGATAATTTGTGCTTTATGACATGGTGCGTTATCCTGCTGGAAGTAGCCATCGGAAGATGGGTGCACTGTGGTCATAAAGGGATGGACATGGTCAGCAACAATACTCAGGTAGGCTGTGGCTTTGACATGATGTTCAATTGATACTAATGGGCCCAAAGTGTGCCAAGAAAATATCCCCCACACCATTACACCACCAGCCTGAACCGTTGATACAAACCAGGATGGATCCATGCATTCATGTAGTTGAAGCCAAATTCTGACCCTACCGTCTAACTGTCGCAGCAGAAATCGAGACTCATCAGACCAGGCAACGTTTCTCCTATCTTCTATTGTCCAATTTTGGTGAGCCTGTGTGAATTGTAGCCTCAGTTTCCTGTTCTTAGCTGACAGGAGTGGCACCCGGTGTGGTCTTCTGCTGCTGTAGCCCATCCGCCTCAAGGTTGGACGTGTTGTGTGTTCAGAGATGCTCTTCTGCAGACCTCGGTTGTGGTTATTTGAGTTACTGTTGCCTTTTTATTAGCTGGAACCAGTTTGACCATTCTCCTCTGACCTCTGGCATCAACAAGGCATTTGCGCCCACAGAACTGCCGCTCACTGGATATTTTCTCTTTTTCGGACCATTCTCTGTAAATCCTAGAGATGGTTGTGTGTGAAAATCCCAGTAGATCAGCAGTTTCTGAAATACTCAGACCAGCCCATCTGGCACCAACAACCATGCCACGTTCAAACTTAAATCACCTTTCTTCCCCATTCTGATGCTCGGTTTAAACTGCAGCAGATCGTCTTGACCATGTCTACATGCCTAAATGCATTGGGTTGCTGCCATGTGATTGGCTGATTAGAAATATGCTTTACCGAGCAGTTGGACAGGTGTACCTAATAAAGTGTACTTGAAAAAGTGCATTAGAGTTAAAAACTCCATTAAAGAATCAATTGGGCTGCAATAAATAGATATAAGTAAGTAACAATAAATCCTAAAAGATCCTCTGAATCATAAACATGCATAATGAGCAACAAAAAGGCAGTCAATCATCATTTATTTTTATTTTTTAGAGACAGGTGCAGCTTCACTAAACACAGAGTCTGGCTCATTCTGAATGACGCTGTACTGTTTGCCACAAACTTAAGATAATTCACAATGAAACGTAATTGGCATTAGCAAAATACTGTAAAATGCTATTTTTATGGATGGTAAGAAGTATTTATGACCAGTCATTTTTCTCAATTCCCCCTTCATTGGCTAAATATACAGCAGACAGGCCTTTAATCCTAATAGCACTTTCAATTTCTCTTACATTGATCTAAGCCTTCTTGGTATCTCTGCGACTAATGTTTTTCATCAATAGTTTGCATAATTACTATCCTGCTGCAAACATAATTCATGATATAGCAAGCGCCAATACGCTGTGCTGCTCTTGTAAATGAGACTGTTATCTGCTAATTTCTTTCTTCAGGATTTTAATGGAAACACTCATATTGGTTTTTGTTTCCAGATGAATGAAACTGCGAGGTACACGCGGCGCTTTTGTTTCATAAGCTGACGAATTTGTATATGAATTGATTTATTCAGGGACCCCCATCTAAGACCGAATCAATTGAGAAAATTAAACATGCAAAGCTCTGTTTCAAACACTAGTTGTTTACCTAGGCAGAATTCTGGGCATTACGGACCTTCGTAAGTGAATGATTTGGGACACTTTCCATCTAGTTTTTGGACAAATTGGACAAACTGATTACAACAGAATTTTTAGCTAGAATGTTGCTACACTAATAGTATAAGCATACAGTGGAGGAAATAAGTATTGAACACGTCATTTTTCTCAGAAAATATATTTCTAAACGTGCTGTTTACTTGAATTTTTCATCTGATGCTGGGTAACAACCAAAGAAATCCATATATGCAAAGAAAACAAAGTGAATTAGTTTACAAATTAAGTTTTGCTTAATAAATTGAAGTGACGCAAGGAAAAAGTATTGAACACATGAAGAAAGGGAGGTGTAGAAAGGCAGTGAAAGCCCAGACAGCAGCTGAAATCTCTCAGTAGTGCCTCAGCAACCCTCTGCTCTTCATCATTGTAAATGAATATTATCTGCTTCAGTCCAACATTACATTAGCAGAAGGATGAAGATGAACATCTTCAAGAGAGTGGACATTTCAGCAAGACAATGATCCAAAACACAGCCAAGGAGACTCTCAAATGCTTTCAGAGAAAGAAAATCAAGCTGTAGAATGGCCCAGCCAATCACCTGACTTGAATCCAATAAAATTACAAAATAAAATCAGACAAGACCCACAGAACCATCAATAATTTTACACTGTTGAAGTCTGTGAAAAAATCACACCTGAGCAATGCATGTGACTTCATTCTTCATATGAGACGTGTCTTTAAGCTGCCATCACTAAGAAAGTATTATATATATATATATATATATATATATATATATATATATATATATATATATATATATATATATATATATATATATATATATATATATATATATATATATATATACTGTATATAAAAATAGTCTTATTTTTCCAAGGAAAAAAACATGACGTGTTCAATAATTATTTCCCCCAGTGTATATGAAGAGTTCAAATGTAGGAGTCTTTGAAAATTAGATTTTTTTTTTTCTCAGGCTCCTGTGTGTAGGTTCAGTCATTTCACTTTTATGGCAAATAAATGGTTCTTTTAATTCCTTTTAAAGTGAAATAATCAAACAAAAACAAGGGAGGCTGAGAAAAATGCTCATTTTAGAAGACACTTTCAGACGGCAATTAGAGTTTTTTGCATCCGAACTTGTCATATGTTTTATATACATTATAAAATAAAGTAGCTAAATAAATTGTCAGTAGAGCTGCCTTACAGTGAATTACATCCTTCAACAATGACATATGCATGGAATTGAATTAAAACATCACTGAACTAACTGTGGATGATTGCCTGTTTTTCCTTTGTGAAGCAGCTTGGACACAATTTGCATCGCATGAAGAAGTATAGCAAAATAAGGTGATGATCATCATACTGTATTAAATAAAATAATTCTTATTTTAATAGATATTTTGAAATGTAATTGTGTAATGTAAATGAAAAACAAATAAATCAATTATAAATATTATAAATTATTAGTAAATTAAACTGTAGTATAACTAATACATTTGTTGCTGCCTTAAATTTGTGCATTTTACAAGTTATTTCAACTTGAAACCTTATCAACTTATTTAAATAAGTGATATAAACAAGTGAAATAAAATATGTTGTTTTCATAACTTTTTGCTAATATTATTGTATAGAAAATATTGCTAATGTCAGTGTATAAAACAAATAATAATGCATTATATATATAGTTGAAACCAGAAGTTTACATGCACTGTATAAAAAGGCACATAACCATTTAAAAAAAAAGTCAGATGTTAATGTGACTAAACCTTTTCTCTTTTAGGTAAGTTAGGATTATCAAATTTGTTTCTGTTATGCTTAATAGCAGAATAATGAGAGAGATATTTTTTGAGAAATTGTCATAACTTTTCTTGAAAGTCAAGTTTACATACAATAAGATTATTATGCCTCTGAAAAAGCTCAGATGATGGTGTCAAGGTTTTGGAAGTTTCTGATTGGCTAATTGACAACATTTGAGTTAATTAGAGGCACAACTGTAGAATAGTATTTAAGGAAAACCTCAAACACACTGCTTCCTTGTGTGACAACATGGGAAAATCAGCAAGCCAGAATCAACAAAAAAGCCAGATTACAATTTGCTAAATTACACTGGGAAAAAGAATAATTTTTGGAGACACGTCCTGTGGTCTGATGGAACTAAGATTGAACTGTTTGGCCATAATGACCAGTTACATTTGGAGGACAAAGGGGAAAGCTTACAAGCCTAGGAACACCATCCCAACTGTGAAGTATGGGGGCGGCAGCATCATGTTGTGAGGCTGTTTTGCTGCAGGAGGGACTGGTCCACTTCACAGCATAGATGGCATCATGAAGAAAGAACATTATGTAGAAATACTGAAGCAACATCTCAAGACATCAGCCAGGAAATTGGCTTCATGGACAACAGAGTGAATGTTTGGAGTGGCCATCACAAAGCCCTGAGCTCAATCCTATAGAAAATTTGTGGGCAGAGTTGAAAAAGCTTGTGCGAGCAAGACAGCCAACAAATCTGACTCAGTTACACCAATTCTGTCAGGAGGAATGGGCCAAAATTCCTTCAAACTATTGTGAGAAGCTTGTGGAAGGATACCAAAAACATTTGACCAAAGTTATACAGTTTAAAAGCAAAGCTAAAAAAAAATAAATACCAAGGAAATGTATGTAAACTTTTGACTGTCTAGAAACTAATAAAAATTCTCAAAAAAAAAAAAAAAAATTCTCTCATTATTCTGGCATTTAACAAATGATTTAGGTAATCCTAACAGACCTAAAATAGTAAACATTTAGTATGATTTACCATCAGACATTTTTAAAAAAATGGTTATGTTCCTTTTTTTAGAGTGTATGTAAACTTCTGGTTTCAACTGTGTGTATATATATATATATATATATATATATATATATATATATATATAAATAATTTTAATAAGCTTAAGAAACTAATTAATTATTAATTTTCATTTTTAAAATTGTTTTCATTTTAATCAAAGTTTCTGTCATTTTGTAAATAAATAATAAGAAATAATTTTTATTTTCATTTTATGTCATGACAACTATCTGTATCCCTGACGCCCGATTCACACGGGGCTTCAGCGTTAACCTAATGATCCTCATAGCAGCGTCAGCCAATAAAATTAGTCCACAATCGGCTACTGTCTGAGCTGGTGTATTTGCATAAAGTGATCTGATTGGCTGACGTGTCCATTGGCGAGAAATTCACAACTTCTGCAGCGAGCAACGTTCGGCAACGCCTGTCGTCACCCATTCAAATTGAATAGGAAGCATTGACGCGCGAGCAGATATTTGCAGATATCCACAGATTTTTAGCTCATCATTAACTTGTGTGTAAATTTATATTTATTCAGCTTTTAAAATCATTTTAGTAATATTATAGACTAATATGGAAAGTTCATATGATTTATTCACAACACAGTTTGTAAAGTATTATTATCTGTCTTTTAGTAGATATATTATATGAGAAACTTTATATGAGAGAAACTGTGTTTACCAAGTAAACAGATTTAATTGGATTTACATTGTAAACGTTAAATAAAAGTTAAAAAGGTATTATTTTTTATTTCATATATTAAGTTTTTAGTTACGATACTCCCAAAATCATTCCACAAAAATCCACAGATTTTTTTTTACAAAATTCTTCGCAAAAATAGCAATAAATGTCCACAGCTTCTGTCTGGCTCTGCTGATAAGTGACACTGACAACAGAGGTGCGGATCCAAATGCAGGTTCATTGAGAATGGTCAGACAAGCAACAGTCACAATCAGGAGCAAACAAATGTATGAAGGCAAATCCAGAGTCATGGTCATAAAACAGGCGGATGGTCAAAAAGGCATGCAGCAGGCAACTAGGGGTGTCAAAATTAATTGTTTCTTCTGTGCACCGCGATGCAGACGCGGACGATTCGGTATCGGTTCAGTAATAATCATAACTGGTTATTGTGTACTGACGTCATTTATCTCATATGCGCTATGTCGCCGTAGCTTACTCTGGCGAGGGAGGCGAGCGTGAGTATTTACTATGCTCCAACTACTTAAAAACGCAGAAGCTGTGCACAATTTCACTGCGTGTGTGTTTGCTGGACAGTCTTTCACTGACACTTACAGTAGAAGCCCCTATTTCACTGCGATTGAGAGAATGAAAGTAAACTCCATTTCTCTCTCTCTCACTGTATGCCATTTGACCTGCTGGGCGTGACTTTTCCTCTCCTCTCGGCTGTTACAATGTTACTTCTGGATACAGACACGAGCGCGAGTTTTCTCCACCGCGTCTGTCATGGATCAGCTGTGATCAACGCTGCAGTGTTGCCAAAAGTAGCTGACTGATTCCAGCCCAAAAACTATCCAAAACTCGTCAAAATGCCTATCCAAAACCGCCCAATCTGGCAACACTGCGTCACTGCCGTTTATCAGTGTCACTTATCGGTGAACAGCGCCTGTAAATTAAAATATAAAATTGTGTATGGAAAGCATCGTCAATGCACCGTGATGCACCGAAATATTAAATTGAACCAAATCGATGGCGTGATAATCGTAACCGAACCGAACCATGTAAGTTCACACCTCTACATGCAACATAAACAAACAAACAAGGCGAGGGTAAAAAAAACACAGCAAGACAAGGCAAGGAAAACACGTCATAATGTTTACAAACAGTAACAAGACTCAGCAATTACTGTTTGCGTCTGTGCTGCTTTTAAAGTCCATGTCATCAGTTCTGAACAGCTTCAGCTGTGTGTGTTAGTAATCAGCCAGGATTAGGAACCGGTGTGAGTGTGCAGTGCATGACTGGATCTTGTAGTCCATATAATGGCGGGTTTGTAGTTCTATGTGATTTGTGTGTTTACCAGCGATCTGCCATGATTAGATCTCTGGTGATTTGTTCATTCATTAATTGTCCTTTATTAATCAGGGGTTGCCACAGCGGAATGAACCACCAACTAGCATATGTTTTACACAGCGGTTGCCTTCCCAGCTGCAACCCATCACTGGGAAACACCCATATATTCTCATTCACACACATACACTACAAACAATTTAGCTTACCCAATTCACCTGTACCACATGTCTTTGGACTTGCGGGGGAAACCGGAGCACCCGTAGGGAACCCACGCAAACGTGGGGAGAACATGCAAACTTCACATTGAAATGCCAACTGACCCAGCCGAGGCTCGAACCAGGATCTTCTTGCTGTGAGGCGACAGCATTACCCACTGCGTCACTGCTGGTCATTGTGACAAATTATAATAACAATAACAATATATAGTACTTAATACTTACAATTACAGCTATAATTCACAATATATGATATGGGATTGTCTTCTCTATAAAAAACACACTTAAGTCTATCTAAAAGTATTTTTAGAAGGCAGCAGACTCTTTGTGTCAGCAATAATAACTGAACTAGCTCCCGCTTAAGGCAACTCGCTAGGTTTTGGAACAGAGCCACTGCTTTAAATACTATTGTAGTGCTATTGAACCTCTTTTCAGCACTGCAGCCCCGATGTAACAATGATGAGCATTGATGGGCAAATAAATACAGGAAAAAAGGCCTGCTCTATGTAATGCTAATCAATTCAACAGGTGCACTCATTTGTGTGATTGACAGGTGATCGCCATGGCAACAGAAGAGTGGGACGGGAGCCAGAGACTCGCAGTACTAAGAGCCTGTCAGTCACAAACACAAGCATCGACACATCTGCCAAACACACACAGTCCAAACGCTCGATAAATGATAGTAAAAACGATTCACAACTGACTCACAGTTTACATGCACTCCACCAGCGTGATTACTGCCAAAAACACCAGGGGAAATACCAGGATGAATCACGTGTGCAAATGGAATTGAACCGTTTCCATGCTATTTGTTGGTTGATTTGTCATTTTGGAGCTAAGCAAAATGTGCAGTTCAAATGCAAATAACCTGTTTGTTTGTATAGCTTTGAATGCAAAATGTTTTATCTAGTTTTGTGGTGCTGACCTTTTACATTTTTTTATCCGAAATGCCACCGTTTGGAAACAATGTTCATCAAATTGGCTATTAATCATAGGATTTTCAATCTCTTTTGCACTGATGCTAGCCAGATTCACAGCTCTGTGATTAATTCGTTCTCGGTCTAGAGAAATATTTTAGCAGAAATTCAAGCTTAAATAAAATCGTCTCCATTTTGGCTCTTCCTTTACTGTAAAAAAAAATCTGTTAATTAACAGTTTCCATATTTTGTGATTCACAAGAGTTTTCAGTTTATTTACGGTTGTGATTGCATTATGGGAGCTTAATCTTTGCTCTGTCGACTTTTGATGTTGAAAATACAACTCTACGGTTTGACAAAGTGACATTTATTGACATTTTAGTAGTTTGATTATAATGTATAAAACAATATATAGCCAAATATGTCTGCAACCGAACAGAAAATGTACTGGTGGTTTATTACAATGTTTTTGTAGTGTAATATACAACACCAACCCAGACAATATATCACTTTAAACTATTACAAATGTTAATAAAAGTCACATTTTAAAACTTTTCAAGGTTAAAAGTTGTTGGAAGAATGATCAAGGTCCCATAATGCAATTCAAAAGCAGAAATAGTCACAAAATATAAAAAAAAAATGTTTTTTTATTTCAACACAGGCTCATTCTGAAAACGTAGTCCCGTGGACGTTTCTGGAGGCCGCAAATTATGTAGCTGGAGGTACGTATGGCTGCTTTTCATTTTTTAAGCGAACGCTATGGGCCGGTATGACGCTGTTCCTTTTGGCGCTTACCGGCTGACCGCTTACCTCCATGTGGAGGCCTTTCCTGCCGCAACCAGTTTGTCCTATTAGCTCGTCGTGTACATCTGTCGACTTGAGACGCAGAAAGGAGTTGACCATGACGACGACGACCGGGTTCGAGTCCGGGGAAAAGCGGTTCCAGAAATCAGATAAGACAAAAACAGAATCCAAAAAAAACATATGAACGAGTGAACAACAGGGTGAGAACGTGGTAAAATCCAAAAACGTGGTAAAAATCAGATGAGGGCTTTTCTTTTTGTGGACGGCATTTGTAAACCGTTGGTTGGGTTTAGGGAAGTATGTGGGTGGGCGGGTCAATCGGTACAATTGGTTGGGTTTAGGGAAGAAGGAGGGTGGGTCAGTCGATTGGCCGGTCGCCCAGTCAATCATTCAGTCAGACAGACAGACAGACGATAGGTCGACAGCGGCCTCTGGTGGGTTTACGCGAGAACAGCGCGGGCACGAACGCCACTTGCGAGAGACGTTTGAGATACGAAAAAGCGCACACAGCGGCCTCTCGCGGATTCGCGAAAAACAAAAACTGCAAAAATACGTACCTCCTGGGACGTATCTCGCGGTCTTCAGAAACGTCCATGGGACTACGTTTTCAGAATGAGCCTGGGTTGGCTAATTTACAGCTATTTTTTTTACAGCGTGCCATCACAGCACTTCTTCAGAGGTGCAAAAAGGGAATTTTCTCAACTGTGGCTGTTAATAAACATTATAGATGCATGATTTACAACAACATATGAAGAGTTCAGATGCAAAACCCTCTAAATCTATCAGACCTCATACAGTATTTTGTAAATGAGCATTTTCTATCAGGCTCCTCTGGTTAGGTTTAGAAGTTTTATTTTATATGTAATGATAAGGTTATTAGCTAGTAAATAAAATAACTGATTTTCAAAAATGTCACTTTAGACAATTCTTTGGTTTTTAACAAGGTAGATTTTCTTTTGCATCACAAGCAGCTAAATCCACTAGTGTTTTTTTTTTTTTGCAAAAACTTCTAAATCCACCTATCGGGACAGTGTAATTAGTTGAAAATCACTAAAGATGCAATTATAAATTATTTTACCAAACATAAAACACATTACACAAACCACCTGTAGTTAAAAACACATAAATCCGTCAAGTAAGTGGTGGTTCATTCTGCTGTGTTAACCCTTGATAAATCATGGACTAAGCAGAAGGAAAATGAATGAATGAAATCTGTCAAGTAAGTGCATTAATCAATATCATTAAAATTGACATTCTTTAAATCTTAATCTGTTCTCTTTTCAGATATTTGAGATTTAGATTTAATAGAAGTAGCGTAATGTAAACATTGTAAACCAAGCTTTTTACATTTAAATAATGTGTAAAAACGTTGTGAACATCAATATCTGTGCGTTGTCCATTAATATAAAAAGCTTATCAGATGTATAGGTATTATGAATTAATACAAATAATGTATAGTTTTATACATTATATTTATCTTTTAAAAATAGCTTACATTAGCAAATAAAACACAAGGTGGGCCTACTGGACAAAAAGGGGATGTCTTTTTTAGAAGCTGTCATTCATTCATTCTCACCATATTTAAAGTCTTGGTCTCTTTTTTTGTCTCTTGTTTATCCTCATAGCATCCACGTGGGATAAAAGAACGGCATCTTAACTTCGTCTATTGTGAAACGCAGTTGCCGTTTAATGTATAGTAAATCTGACTCATTCAAAGTAGCGTCACTGTGCAAAAAAACGTTATGAATGCATGCTATGCTTCCGACTGTGCAGTATGTTTTCTTTTTCTTACTATGCACAGTTTTGAGGTAAGGGATGTTTTCATTTGCCATTCACTGACAGTTGGACAGGCTCATCCAGTTCATCAAAATTCCATCTTTTAAAGCTGAATCGAAAGCAGAATATAACAGTCTCCTCATAAAAGCCGGCTTATCAGCGCGCTGCTACATTGAAAATATATGATTTGAATCACGCCTTCTGATTGGTTCTCGAGATATAGCGCCTTTTGCTGTCAAAAGCAGAGGTTTTTGCCAACAAACTGTTATTTCTGAATGTGCTGACGCTGCGATTTGGATAACTTGAAGCAAATATATTTGTTGAACATGTACTACATGCCTAAAGCATTCGCTCAATGCCATTAGCTCATTTTTGCATCTGAACTCTTCATATTATTTTAGTTTTTTCTGTCATTTACTTAATGATATATGTGAAGTAAAATTGGTAATAGACTTTAGAATAACAGTCTATTATATAATCTTGTAAAGCATTTATTAATCATAGTTCAACATTTATTAATGCGTGATTAAAATCTAAAGTTGTGCTTGTTAACATTAATTAATGTAACGTGAGTTAACATGAACTTTAACGTTAACTTAAATAACGTTAACTAACTTTAGTTAATGGAGTTACTGTAACATTTTCTGAGTAAATTATTATTTCTACATATTTACTTTCCATGTTAATATAGCTTTAAAGGGAAAATGAAGCACTCAGTCAAGTTTACATTATGGATTACACTTTAATGAAAATATATTAAACAAACTCGATTATTGTAACTATTTAGAAGAGTTTTACTATAGTTTTTAGACCTAGGGGGCTGCCATCTTTGAATATCGCTGTATCCAGGGCAGGCGCGTCCATTGAGGCGACCTAGGCGGCCGCCTAGGGCGGCGTAATAATGAGGGCGGCAAACGCGCCCCGCCGCCCAACCCAACATACTGACTTTAATCCGCAACATCAACACAACACTGGCATAATAGGGGTCTGTCATAATAGTGAGGGCGGCAAACACGCCCCGCCGCCCTATCCAGCGTTGAGGTGTAATCGGGCCATAAAAATTAGGCCCGATGGGGTCCGAGCCCGACAGAATTCAGCCCGAGCCCGACATTTTGATTGACAGCTTTATAAAGCCCGAACCCGTTAATAACCCGACATTATTCAAATGTGCACATGCACACAGCTCTTTTGCCTTTTTTCAAGAATGAGTCATTTATATGTTTTAACATAATTTATTCATAACAAACATAGGGTATAGGTCACTTGGAAGTCGGAACAAAGAAATAAAATAAGTCCTCTGTAACATCGTAACATCTCAGCACTCTAAATAGACCTAGGTACATACACCTAGCCTTTAAATTGGCCAACACACCAACGAAATGAAGTCTTTCTTAACAAATTAAATTAAAATAAATTCTAAATTATGACTGGTATTTGGCAATAACAAAATTAAGATAAAGGCTCTGCGGGATTTCTTTCGCCACTTCTCTTCACAATCTGGCATTAAGGCGACGGGGAAGCTGAATAACGAACGAATAATGCCAACATTAGCCTGTATACTCTGTCTACATTATGATTTTATGGTTTAATAATATTTATTTATAATTTAAAAACCCTTTTCTCACCAAGATTAGGCTATGTGCTTTTGTGCAGGTATTGAATTCACTGTAAATGGCTTTAGCGCAGTCCTGCGCTCAGGATGCTGCGTACTGAATACCTTTTACTGCAGCTGCTAGGCCGAGATGCAGAGTTCTGATCTGGCTCCGGCCCTGGCTGTATCTGACATCATGGGGTTGGTTCCGCTCCCTCAGCTGAACAGATACAGTGGTAGTAAAGGACTAAACACGGTAAAGCCTAATTTAACCCAATGTGGGAAGTTGTGGACGTGGAGCTATATATATATATATATATATATATATATATATATATTTTATTTTTATTTTTTTTTTTCCTTTTAATTACCAATCATTTGATGTGCTTTGGTCCACTCTCTGTATTACACTGCCTGACTGCCTGTATGGGTTTCAAACATGGTTTCAACCAGGTCCGGTGCTGACATAATGGGGGTGGGTACTTTTACTACTACTACAGCTGCTCACCTCTGTTCGTGTTCAAACCAAACTAAGGTCGGCGTGTTTTTTTTCACATGGCAGGTTTTACATCCGTCATACATGTTGAGAGATTGAGTTAATCGACTTGAAGAGGGAATATGTCTTGACATAATTCACAAAGACATGACTTAGTGAAGCATGAAGTCATATCATTTTAACTGTTGCATTAGTCTGAATGTAAATCCCCTCGTCAGGCAGCGCTGGATCAGCGTGAGAGAGTGGACATGAGTGCATCAAACGAAAGGTATAAACAAGAGAAAAATACACAACTAAAGACACTTGCTTGTATTTGTTGTATTTGCGCTAGCTCTGTGATGCACGTGCACAACTTCACGCATTGGGTTAAATTAGGCTGTCCAGTCTCCGTGTTCAGTCCGTTACCACCATGGCTGAAACCCAGACAGGCTGTCAGGCAGCGTAATACAGAGAGTGGACCAAAGCGCATCAAATGATCGGTAATTAAAAGAGGAAAAAAGAAAAATAGAATAAATATATATTTTTATAATAGACACACATCTGATGCTTGTATTTGCAGCAGATCCACATCCACAACTTCACGCATTGAGTTAAATCAGGCTTTACAATCTCTGTGTTCAGTCCTTTATTTCCACTGTATCTGTTGAGCTGAGGGAAAGAAACCAACCCCATGATGTCAGACACAGCAATATTAAAAGATGGATTCGCCACAGGTCTAATAGCTATAGTAAAACATGCTGTTTTCTTCTGAATGGTTTCATTAATCGTGTTTGTTTAATATATTTTCATTAGTGGAATTAGTGGAAGTGGAATCCAATGTACAAAATAATGCAAACTTGACTGAGTGCTTAATTTACCCTTTAATATAGTGTATTTATGCTTTTGAGTTGCATTATGAGACCTATTCTGATGTTCAACTTTAAATATGTAATTTTAATTGACTTGTGTTTTCATTATTTTGGTATTTTGAAACAATGTAAGCAACAATACATATAGAAATAGAACAAAAACTTTTGTTCAAATGCACCTAAAAATGCCACCATTGACAGGAATATTAAGCAAATTGGCTTTTAATCATACACTATAAAACTATCTGTGAATTCAATGGTAAAAAAAAACTAAACTGCAACAGGCAAAATCCATACCCTGGTTAACAATTAGTTTCCTTAATATATATAATAACCGTAAATTTACTTTCCCAGAATTCCCTGCATGACACATCACATTTTATGCTATTTTGTTGACATTACTGTGCTATTATTTTCTCAACAGATTAGAGTTTATGTTGCACCTAATTTTAATAGATCATGTTTATTGCATTACTTTAGTGTTCTGTGTGTTACCATGATGATGTTTAGTAGTTGTATTAATAACACTGAGCGCCTTTTATATATTTGCATGTTTTCTGTTGGTGGGAAACGTTTTTTTTTTGTGACTTGCATTGGTTCATTATATGCATTATAATCATTGTTGACTTCTCTGGGCTCTGAGGCATCTGTGTCACATGAATCAGTATTTAAGGTAGTTTTTGGGAGAAATAGACGCCATGTGCTCCGGATCAAACAAGAAAAGGATCATCCAGACTGTTACCAGCAACAAATCCAAAAGCCAGGGTCTGTCATGGTATGGGGTTTTGTCAGTGCCCTTGGCAAAGGTACCTTGAAGTTCTGTGATGACAGCATTAATGCTAAAAAAGTACATGGAGATTTACATAGAGAGACATAAGCACAATATGCTGCCTTCTTTTCCAGGGACGCCCATATATTTCAACAAGACAATGCAAAACCACATTCTGCACACATTACAAAGTCTTGGCTGGATACAGGGACTTGACTGGCCTGCCTGCAGTCCTGACCTGTCTCCAATAGAGAATGTGTGGTGCATTTTGTTTCCAAGAACAATGGGACAAAATTACACCTGAAACACTTCTTCACTTTGTGTCTTCAGTCCCTAAATATCCTTTAAGTGTTGTGAAAAGGAATAACATTACAAAGTGGTAAATGCTTTACTTTTTTTTTTTAAATGTGTTGCAAGAACCAAAATTGAAATATGTGTTTATTTTGAAAAATAAAAACAATAAAAAGCAAAGAAACTGGGATGAAAATATTTGTTACAACTCTCTGTGATTTTTTATAAGTTTTATAAGTTGAAAAGTTTTTAAAACAGAGCATGTTTGTAATAAGGACAATAAAATCGCTATGTTAATTCTTATCCGCTATAATCACGACGGCCACATGGTGTCAGTAAACATGCATATGTGTGTATGTGTGTGTACTGAAAATGACATTTGTGTGAGACTCATCGTTTCAGAAAGCCTTGAATAGACTCCACCACAAATACATCAAACAAACTTACTGGCATTTTTGACTAGTGACATTATTTAAGCTTCATCCGTGTCTGTCTCTATCACTGACTGCTGTTTATCTGACAAAACACATGAAAAGCAGACTTGCACATCGGAGCAGTGGGCAGGGAGAAGCAGCTCACTTGGATTTAAAGCCACAGGCTACAAAAACAGCAACTTATGCCGAGTTCAGACTGCATGATTTTAGCCCTATGTAATGTAATGTAATGTGTATTTATATAGTGCATTTATTGTGTATGGCCATACACCCAAAGCGCTTCACAATCATGAGGGGGGGTCTCTCCACACCACCACCAGTGTGTAGCATCCACTTGGATGATGTGACGGCAGCCACAGGACAACGGCGCCAGTGTGCTCACCAGACACCAGCTATCGGTGGAGTGAAGAGACAGTGATAGAGCCAATTCAGTGGATGGGGATGATTAGGAGGCCATGATGGGCATGTGCCGATTGAGGGACTTTGGCCAGGACACCGGCCCTGATTTTGACACCGACAGGTTTTGAGAAATCGCTGACAAATGTCTGAAATTACAGGTAAATCGGTGCTCGTTCACGTGAGTGACAATCACACAGTATGAACTATCAAAGACGCGATCTGAGAGAATCGCCAACGAGATTCAAATCATGGCGTGTGAAATGTGTTCTGATTGAAAATAACATCCGCGATCACCTACAGCCATCTGAGAGAATCGCCGACGAGATTCAAATCATGCCGTGTGAAATGTGTTCTGATTGAAAATAACATCCGCGATCACCTACAGCCAATGAGAGAGCAGCATCCACTAGTACGGGTACCTGCAGGTCAGCGGGAGGCTGGGAGAGAAGTTAAAAACGCTCATTTTCAGTTTATTTGGACCCAAGAAATGGAGGAAAAACTAGTGTAAATTTGGCAGGAGCACTGTGCTTGTTTGACATGTCATCTGATCAATATCACAATCAGGTCAAAAAGCAAAAAAAAAAGTGGAGGAGATATTAATTCTCTTCAAAAGTCAGGTGAGCAACACACGTTTCTAAAGCTAAAGCCTTCTGTTTACATTATGTTGTTAATACCGAAAGATAGAGTTGAAACCAGAAGTTTACATACCCTGTATAAAAAGGCATATAACCATTTAAAAACTTTTTCTCTTTTAGGTAAGTTAGGATTATCAAATTGGTTTCTGTTATGCTTAATAGCAGAATAACGAGAGAGAGATTACTTTTCTTGAAAGTCAAGTTTACATACAATAAGATTATTATGCCTCTGAAAAAGCTCAGATGATGGTGTCAAGGCTAATTGACAACATTTGAGTTAATTGGAGGCACAACTGTAGAATAGTATTTAAGGAAAACCTCAAACACACTGCTTCCTTGTGTGACAACATGGGAAAATCAACAAGCCAGAATCAACAAAAAAGCCAGATTACAATTTGCTAAATTACACTGGGGAAAAGAATAATTTTTGGAGACATGTCCTGTAGTCTGATGGAACTAAGATTGTTTGGCCATAATGACCAGTGTTACATCAGAATCAGAATCAGTTTTATTGCCAAGTGTGCTTCACACACACAAGGAATTTGTTTTGGCTACAGAAGCTTCCAGTGTACATAAAGTGACAAGTGACAACATGAAAATAAATATGAAAAAAGACGATAAACATTAAACAGAGATGCAGTTAGCCAAAGGATCTGAATGTTGAGTTGTATGTACAGATTTGTTATGAATATACAGGTTATAAGGTGCTGTGTACAAATGTGTGTGAGAAAGTATTGCATTGTATATTGTTATAAGGTGCTGTGTACAAGTGCGTATGAGAAAGTATTGCTCGTTTATTGCACAGTAGGAGAATATTTAACTGTTCATGAGGTAGATGGCCTGAGAAAAGAAACTTTTCCTGTGTCTGGCTGTTTTTGTGCTTGGTGCTCTGTAGAGCCGACCAGACGGTAACAGTTTGAACAGGTAGTGTGCTGGGTGCGAGGCGTCCAGAGTGATTTTGTGAGCCCTTTTACTCACTCTGGAAGAGTACAGTTCTTGAAGTGTAGGAAGGGTAGTGTCAGTGATTCGTTCAGCAGTCCGGACTATTCGCTGTAGTCTACGGAGGTCAGTTTTGGCAGCTGAGCTGAACCAGACGGTGATTGAAGTGCAGAGGATGAATTAGATGACAGCTGAGTAGAACTGTACGAGCAGCTCCTGTGGCAGGTTGAACTTCCTCAGCTGACGAAGGAAGTACAGTCTCTGCTGGGCTTTCTTCACAACAGAGTCTATGTGAATGTTCCACTTCAGATCCTGAGAGATGGTGGTTCCCAGGAACCTGAATGACTCTACTGCAGCCACAGTGCTGTTCATGATGGTGAGTGGGGGGGGGGGGGGGGGGGGGGGGGAGTGCAGGGGGGTTTCTCCTAAAGTCCACTATCATCTCCACATTTGGAGGACAAAGAGGAAACCTTACAAGCCTAGGAACACCATCCCAACTGTGAAGTATGGGGGCGGCAGCATCACGTTGTGGGGCTGTTTTGCTGCAGGAGGGACTGGTCCACTTCACAGCATAGATGGCATCATGAAGTAAGAAAATTATGTAGAAATACTGAAGCAACATCTCAAGACATCAGCCAGGAAATTAAAACTTGGCCACAAATGGGTCTTCCAAACAGACCATGACCCTAAGCATACTGCCAAATTAGTTAAAATGTGCTTTAAGAACAACAGAGTGAATGTTTTGGAGTGGCCATCACAAAGCCCTGAGCTCAATCCTATAGAAAATTTGTGAGTAGAGTTGAAAAAGCTTGTGCGAGCAAGACAGCCTACAAATCTGACTCAGTTACACCAATTCTGTCAAGAGGAATGGGCCAAAATTCCTGCAAACTATTGTGAGAAGCTTGTGGAAGGATACCCAAAACATTTGACCAAAGTTATACAGTTTAAAAGCAAAGCTAAAAAAAATACCAAGGAAATGTATGTAAACTTTTGACTGTCTAGAAATTAATAAACAATTATCTAAAAAAAAAAACAAAATCTCATTATTCTGGCATTTAGCAAATGGAAATGATTTAGGTAATCCTAACAGACCTAAAATAGTAAACAGTTAGTATGATTTACCATCAGAAATTTAAAAAAAAAAATGGTTATGTTCCTTTTGTTAGAGTGTATGTAAACTTCTGGCTTCACGTTGTTTCAATGTCACTTCTCGCGTTTGTTCGGTTGTGAGACGTAGTTTAAACAAAGTTGTCTGTGATTCTTCCTATTTTAAAGTCATGCAGTGTGAACTCTCCTGTCGCCGGTCCATCCTACAATGTAAACACAGCACCGACAGAACGCTAACCCAGATAGTCATGCAGTGTGAAAACATCCGTGACACGACTTCTTTGAAAATCATGCAGTCTGAACTCGGCATTAGTCTTCAGACACTAAAATGGGCAGACTCTAAATTATATAATATATAATCTGATGGGTATTTGAGCTGAAACTTTACAGACACATTCTGGAGGCACCAAAGGTTTATCTTACATCTTGTAAAATAGGTAAAATAAATGCCCTTTAAATAATGTTTGTTGTACTGTCTGCAATGAAATACAAGTCAAAGTAAACTTAGAAATCACTACTTTCCTTTTTTTTATTTGGGTTTTCCGTACTGTCCCAACTTTTCTGATTTGGGGTTGTAGTTAAACAATAAATCTGTCAAAATAATGACATTTCTCTGTTGCTTGACTCTTTGTGTTGTACTTAATAGTTTATCTGTGCTACCAGCAAAATACTCAAATAAAAAAGTTGCAGTACAGGCTGTCAGGTAAATATCTCTGCACTATGTTAATAAAAGATCAGCTTACAAGCAACATCCCATATATTTACCATGTTAAAAAAACAGAAGCTGAAACACACTTCAGCAGAATAAGCAGCCACACAGGAAGACAACGGCGTACCTAAAAAATAATGAGATCCGGTGAAACTAATGCACTGAAACACTGGCAAACTCCTGAGGAAATGTGTAAAAAAAAACAACAACATTTCCTGCAGTTTTTATAGTTAGGATTGAAGCGAGGCCTGAACTCATTCAAATTTGACTTGCATTGCCGACAGCAGTCACCCGCTTTCCCATTTGCCAAGCATTGCAAATCATCCAGCAAAGCCATGTATATTCATGAAAGGGAAATACAAGTCATATCTTCAACCTCAGGGCTACATTACAAACCAGTGAAATAATTACACAAAACAACCAGAAGATACAGCGTATATGGTGATTTATGGTGCGGCGGGGGGCAAATGCGTAGTGGAGGAACAATGCGAAGACACCTATTCATCAAAGCGGTGGCATCCATTTCTTTTAGCCGCCAGGTTCAGCTTTCTGCAGTCTAGTCAGTGAAGAGAGCAATTACACTGTCCTCTATACATCAGAGACGAGCTGCTGTGATTTATAGACCAACACGGATCTGCTTCAAACGCCTAACCAATAAAGACATCTCTACCTGAACATGTGACTTTTTCAATTTACACATTTGCATTTCTATAGAAGCCAGAACAGTCGAGTACAGTAGGACAGGCTATTAAAAGTTGAATCTACCGATGGTTAGATGTAAATAATCTCCGTAGGGCTTGCATTTTTGCATTAAAAAGAAGGAAATCTAAACTGAATAACACTTGTTGTACAAAAATTGCATGCTTGTGTTGGTTTTCAATGAATTTCCCAAGTGCTGTTAGGTGAAGAGAGGATTTTAACACATTTTTTAAACAACAGTTTTAATAACTAATTTCTAAAAACTCATTTGTTTGGTCTTTTCCATGATGGCAGTACATAATATTTTAATGATATTTTATTAGTACATTTAAAGGCTTAACTAGGTTAATTAATTTAACTAGGCAAGCTAGGTTAATTAGGCAAGTCATTGGACAACAGTGGTTTGTTCTGTATATATATAAACATTCTTAAGTGGCTGGCTAATAAAACTGACCTTATAAGTATTTTTTAAAATTTTTATTTTAATTAATTATTTCAGCCAAACTAAAAGTAGTAACACTTTCTCCAGAAGTAAAAATTAAACAGAAAATAATGAGAACATGCCCTTGCTCTGTTAGGGCGTACTCACACTATGTACAGTTGCCTTGAACCTGGCCAAAGCACGCTGGTCCCCCCTCCCGTCTCCCACAACGGCCCGCACTCACATTACATTCGGGCCTGGGCACGCTTACGTCAGCGATGATGCGCTGTTCAGTAAGAAGCGCTCTCACTCAGCACAGTGGAGATTTCTTTAGTTATATTGTTTAAGTCGTTTGATATGCGGTGACACAGATCAGCCACTTTTGACGTCATAAACAATCATAAAGTCCTCGTGCTGCAGGAATTAGGAGGTTTGCTGAAGCTGCAGCTGTCGTGCAGTGAGGGGTTTGCATCTTTAATAAACTACGACAGTTTGCGTACATTGAACAGTACGAATGATTAATCCATATCAAACAGTCCCTTAAAAGTCACGTCTCGCTTTCAGTTTCGGGCTCAGACACGGTTCACTTGGGAGGCCCTGGCCCGGTTGGAAGAGGTGGGCCCAAGTGAACTACGCTTAGGCCCACCTCTTCCAACCGGGCCAGGGCCTCCCAAGTGAACCGTGTCTGAGCCCGATTCAGAGCACTCACACTTCTCAAACGATCTGGGAAATGGGCCTGGGCACGGTTCGGATAGCATAGTGCGAGTACGCCCTTAAGCATCACTTGTAATTAATACATCCTTTAGCTGTGTGTATATATATATATATATATATATATATATATATATATATATATATATACACTCACCAGCCACTTTATTAGTGTGGGGGACTGTGGGGGAAACTGAAGCACATGCAAACTCCACATAGAAATACCAAGTGGCCCAGCTGGGACTCGAGCCAGTGACTTTCTTGCTGTGAGGTGACAGTGCTAACCACTGAGCCACTGTGCCGCCACATGGAACATAATCTTAACCTACAATTTCTAATAATATAATTGATAATATGATTGGCATAAAGGAAAAATCAATAATCCTGATGTATAAAATGTATTTTTTGACTCTGAAAATATACCCATGCAACATATAAATAGTTGTGTTGTCCACTATGACAAATCTACTGCGTAAACCGACTCACTGAGCATGTCCATCCAGCACACGTTCACACACACCAGCAATTAAACATGAACGCAGTGCGTGAACATATCCATGTGAACGGCCCCTCAGGATGTGATGTCTGATGCACACAAAAACACATATTACCAAAAACATACAGCGAGAGATGATTAAATAATGCATGAAACCAGCACAGAGCATCAAACATGCACACAAACACATCCACACGTGCTGTTTTCTCCCATTTGGCCTGGGATCATCATCTTCTTTCCACTTGAAAGGCTTCGTTTATCCTGCCTGCCATTTAATGATGCATGAAGGTCCCTGCAACAAAAAAAGATGCCTTCTCTCCTCTTAAGGACGTCTCTTTCCCACCAGATTTCTAATTAAAGCTGGCCTTGATAAGACCTCTCTGCGTGACGCCAGACTTTGTGTTTTCAAACGATAACACATAATTGAATGATTACTGGTAGACAACTCAGACAAACACTTTCCCCTGCAATCGCACAGATGCGAGCTGAAGGAGATAAAGGCAAAACGGCTGACAAGGCACAGTGTGACGCCCAGGCTTCAGGCGCTCTTAATGTACTTCTCTCCTAAAAAAATACAAGTTTAAATCACATCGCCGAGCTCAGAGCAGTTTCCACTGTCAAAACCGCAATTAAATGTGAAATGAAGAAAGGAGGGAAGCAACTGGGATCCCTGAAGCATTCATTGGAGCATGTGTTGCTAGCATGTAAGTAGTTTTTAATCTCTACAAACGTGTTTCCCGAAAGCATCGTTATCTAAATATCGGACTCACATGCAACTTTAATGCATTGGTCTGCTTGCTTTTAGTTTATTCAAGGACACCAAGTCATATTAATTCGATTTGATTATTGTACACTATATTCAAGGATAAAAGTGCTGGCAGAAATTCCAATGTCAGATTTTTTCTATTTAATCTTTCAATAAATTAATTATTGAGTCAGAATGTAGTAAAAAAAAAACATCGCAAGTGACTATGGTGATCATTATGGTGAAAAAATATCTTTAAATTATTCATGTTTATATTTATTTATTTTTTCTTCGCTTATTTCTGCTTTTGAATTGCAAAATGGGACCTTGATCTTTCATCCAACAACTTTTAACCTTGAAAAGTTGGAAAAAGTGACTTTTATTAACACTTTTAATACTTTGAAATGATATATTGTCTGGGTTGATGTTGTATATTATCATACAAAAATCTTGTAAAAAACTGCCAGTACACTACCTGACAAAAGTCTTGTGGTCGATCCAAGTATTAGGAACAACAAATAATAACTTGACTTAAAGTGGATCATTTGGTATCAAAACTGGCTTATATGAAAGGCAAAGGCCTCTAGATTACACTTATGTTACCCAAATAAAATATGATCATGCCTTGATTTAGAATTATTTCATTAGGACAGTAACGTCTGACTTTGCTTAGACAAAAGTCTTGTCACTTAACAGAAATAATGTCCAGTATAGAATATAAAGTCATGCTGCAGTGGGAAAAGAATGAATATTGTATATGACTCCCATGAGCTTGGAGGACTGCATCCATACATCTCTACAACGACTTAAACCCCTTATTAATAAAGTCATCTGGAATGGCAAAGAAAGTTTTCTTGCAGGACTCCCAGAGTTCATCAAGAGTCTTTGGATTCATCTTCAGTGCCTCCTCCATCTTACCCCAGACATGCTCAATAATGTTCATTGCTGGTGACTGGGCTGGCCAATCCTGGAGCACCTTAACCTTCTTTGCTTTCAGGAGCTTTGATGTGGAGGCTGAAGTATGAGAAGGAGCGCTATCCTGCTGAAGAATTTGCCCTCTCCTGTGGTTTGTAATGTAATGGGCAGCACAAATGTCTTGATACCTCAGGCTGTTGATATTGCCATCCACTCTGCAGATCTCCCATACCGAATGTAACCCCAAACCATGATTTTTTCTTCCCCAAACTTGACTGATTTCTGTGAGAATCTTGGGTCCATGTGGGTTCCAATAGATCTTCTGCAGTATTTGTAATGATTGGGATACAGTTCAACAAATGATTCAGCTGAAAAAAAAATCTACCTTCTGACACTTTTCCAAATGATCAACTAGTCATTGTTATTATTTGTTGCTGTTACAACTGAGATCGACGACAAGACTTTTGTCAGGTAGTGTACATTTTCTGTTCTTTTACAGACTTATTTCTCATAATGTTATTTCTTCTACAGTACATTACATTATTTCAAACTGCTAACATGTCAATAAAGTGACTTTGTTAAACAGTAGAGTTGAAGTTTCAACATCAGAAGTCGACAGAGCAGAGATCAACATCCCGTAATGCAATTCACAATCATAAATAAATAATTTACAAAGTAAGTTCTAGGCTCTATTTTTCTATGTTTCCCCCATTACAACGTCGTTACCATTACTGACACAATAAAATGTGCGTTATTATTGAGAACACTGAAGCAGTTTTCATGCGAGCAGCGTCTCTCTCAGCCATAGGACCTCTTTTTCTCTGTGGCGGGTGCGTGTTCGGGGCTGGGGCGGGACACATAACCAACCAGTGATGATGATTAATGTGTCTTTGTAGCTAATAACCAGGGCCAGACGGAAT
Source organism: Danio kyathit (assembly GCA_903798195.1). Classification (NCBI taxonomy): domain Eukaryota; kingdom Metazoa; phylum Chordata; class Actinopteri; order Cypriniformes; family Danionidae; genus Danio; species Danio kyathit. The sequence continues at coordinate 59,924,355 of LR812527.1, forward strand.
CTGGAATTTTGGTAAAAAATCTGCGGATTTCTGCGGAATTATTTTGGGAGTATCATAACTAAAACCTCAATATGTTAAATAAAAATAAAATCTTTTTAACTTGTATTTAATGTTTAAAATGCAAATCTAATTAGATTAACTGTAAATAGTTAACTTTAAGTAAATAAACAGAATTAATGATGGGCTAAAAATCTGCGGAAAATCTGCAAAAAATCTGCGGAATTCTGCGCACGCAGATTCTGTGTGGGCCTACTAATAACCTTATCATTACATATAAAATGAAACTTCTGAACCTAATCAGAGGAGCCTGATAGAAAATGCTCATTTACAAGAAAAGAGGTCTGATGGATTTAGAGGGTTTTGCATCTGAACTCTTCACGTGCACTTTAAATACCCGGATGATGCACTTATTCAACCGGTAAAATGAAGTGTGTAATGTTGGACACTTCACGCACTCAACGGCCTCAACTTCGCTCATGTAGCGGAAGGGACGGAGCTTTTGGGCACTGATGTTGGATTAGATTCTTTATTTTGGATTGTGAAAGCAAAACTCTCCTAAAAGTGTGATTATACGCCTCACGATGCGGTTGTACTCATGGCAGGTATTATTTGGTAGTTGGTCATTTATATCACTAATTTGGCAAACGTCAAACGTCATCTGAGAAACGATTTGAATTTCTGCTTAGTAAAAAAAACATTAGTGTTCCATTTGGGACGACACTATATACATGTACTATGCTGTTGAGTGTGTAAGTGCATAAGTGCATAACTGCATAGTGTATAATGTCCCATTTGAGACTGCGTCAGTGACATGTAATTCTAATCTAATCTAATGAAGCACCTCAAGTCTTATGAGTTGTGGTCTGTGCAATAAATACTTAAAGTTCTAAACCATCTATTGTGTTCTGTTGTGTAACGATAGTAATGATAATATTTATAATGATATGTTGAATTTGATGGTTGTCTCACATTGTCCCACAACAACATTAAAATAGTGTAGATTAGTGTACAATGTTTTATATTTATTTAATAGTCATTTGACAAATTAGATTTTTTTTAAGTAACGCAATAGTTACTTTCCCTGGTAATTAGTTACTTTTATAATAATGTAATTCAGTTACTAACTCAGTTACTATTTATGAGAAGTAACTTGAACTAATTACTCTTTTAAAGGAACGTGCTCAACACTGGAGGTGACAGTGCTAAGCACTGAGCCACCATGCCACTCGCTAACTACATTTAGTAAGAACTAAATGTTTCAAAATGCATATAAACACTGTAAACTTTCCGTCTGGCAGTATGTTTAAGCCAATGAGAAATTACTGAAGCTATTGGTGAATGTTTAAGCTTCTTTGGGTCTGACAGCTCTCATAACAAAGCACTTCAGCTCTACTTAACAGGCCATTCACGTGCTGCTTTGGGAAACAGGTGCTGGCTCCGTCACAGAATAATGTGCACGGCCTTATAAGATCTTAGGAGCGTGTTTTGTAATGTTATCAAGAAACCCGACCAAAGGCAGAAAAAAGCAGAAAGAATCATGTAGGAGTGAAGCCTGTCACCAGCCATTCCCATGGTAGTCATTATAGGTAATGGGTGGCATTATTTCTCAGGCAGAACCGACCTGTCTGAACAGAGAACAGACCGCAGTTCATCTCAAAGTCATAAAAGTCACTCTCCATGTGCTGTAAAAATTCTGATGACATGAGCCCTTTTTTTTTTTTTTGCTCGTGAAGTGCAGGGTCTGTCATGCAGAACAGAGAAATCAGACATTTGAGTTAGTAAAGGAGTGATAGAACAACGTACAGTGCTCAGCATATATGAATACACCCTTCACAAACCTATCATTTAAAATCATATTTTCTAAAGGAGGATTTGTGCATCTACATTAGATTAGTCAGCCCTGAAGCCAAATCTGGAGCTAATCTAAATAAATAATGTATGATAACGGTCCATAATTAGTACACCCAAATATATATCTTAGGGAAAAATATTAAATTAAAAATGTGAAAAGAGCAAAATTATGAGAAACAAAAAATGTAGAAATTTTGTACTTTGTAATTTTTTTCCCCAACATTTCCATGAATTTAAATGTGTTATCTTTCTATTTCTAAAGATGTTTGATGACTAAAATATTATTTTAATAAAATACATCTGTTTTGTACAAGGGCGTCACAGTGGCAGAATGGGTAGCATGATTGGCTCACAGCAAGAAGGTCGCTGGTTCGAGCCCGGCTGGGTCAGTTGGCATTTCTGTGTGGAGTTTGCATGTTCTCCTTGTGTATGTCTCCTCCGAGTGCTATAGGTGAATTAAAACTAAAACTATATATATATATATATGAGCAATTCCATGCAAATGTCAACCTTGCCATGAAGAAAATTAAGTTTTCACCAAAATACGAAAACCATTTCAGTTTTTTTTTGGGTAAGCAAGTATTTTACAGTACTTTAACAATACTCATAAATGTATCTGTCAATGTTTCAAACTATTATATTTAACTTTACCAAAATCACACAAGTGGCAATTTCACAGCTGTCACATCCATAACAGAGAGATGTCACATCCATAACGACACTTTTTCCTCATACATGCAAAAATGTCAAATAAAATAAAATCAATCATTTTTGGTCTATAGTGAGCCGACTCAGATCTGTTTGATTAGCATTGTTTCTTTCAGGTTGTGCAGTTTAATTGACAGAATTTCTGCAAAGTATGTCGTATACTGTAAACTGACAGACTTTTTTTGTCACATCCATAACGCATGTTTATTATCCTCTTTTAAAGTATAAAAAATGTTTACAGATTGATATTTTTCTGCTTCCACAACTCTGTGGTCAGTTGTTTTGGAAAATATAAACAGATGTTTCAATATAATGTTAGCATATACTTTCTATGTGAATTTATGTTTTGAGTTTTTACTGCAAATGTCACATCCATAACGCTGGAATTGCTCATATATATATATAATTTTTTTTTTTATATATATATATACAGTTGAAGTCAGAATTATTAGCCCCCCTTTTAATTTTTTATTTTTTTTTTTTAAATATTTTCCAAATGATGTTTAACAGAGCAAGGACATTTTCACAGTATTTATGATAATATTTTTTCTTCTGGAGAAAGCCTTATTTGTTTTATTTTGGCTAGAATAAACACAGTTTTTAATTTTTTAAAAGCCATTTTGAGGACAAAATTATTAGCCCCTTTAAGCTAACTTTTTTTTCGATAGTCTACAGAATAAACCATCGTTATACAATAACTTGCCTAATTACACTAACCTGCCTAGTTAACCTAATTAACCTAGTTAAGCCTTTAAATGTCACTTTAAGCTGTATAGAAGTGTCTTGAAAAATATCTAGTAAAATATTATTTACTGTCATCATGGCAAAGATAAGATAAATCAGTTATTATAATAAGTTATTAAAACTATTATGTTTAGAAATGTGTTGAAAAAATCTTCTCTCTGTTAAACAGAAATTGGGGAAAAAATAAACAGGGGCTAATAATTGAGGGGGGCAAATAATTCTGACTTCAAATGTATATTGGCTGTAGTTTTTGTGTGTGAAAGAGTGTGTATGAGTGTTTCCTAGTGTTGGGTTGCAGCAGAAAGGGCATCCGCTGCGCAAAACATATGCTGAATAAGTTGGTGGTTCATTTTGCTGTAGCGACCCCTGATTAATAAAGGGACTAAGCCGAATAGAAAAGTAATTAATTAATCAATTAATGTTTTGTTCAAACACACCAAAACATATAACCTATATTCACTGAAAAATGGATAACTTTTCTGCCATAAACTATAGTAAAACAACCTGTCAAAAAGTATAAAAAAAAGGATGAAACCCTGCGAACAAATTAAACACAGTAACGGAGAAAAGAGCGCTCTTTTATTATTAGCTGTCAGGTCATATTTTGGTTTTGAGGGCACTTTCATTGTCTTATAAAATGCAGTTATTTTACCTAATTATCCCAACGACTCCCATATGATTCCTTCAGTGATTCATTTGATCCCAAACCCCTCCTTAGCACAATGCTAATCTGCGCTGATTGGTCAGATGACCCAGTCTGTTGTGATTGGTTGACTGCGTTTAACGCGAGACATAGAGAAATGCCCAGCATGGCTTATCAACAATTTTGAAGTAGTCAGAGTGCAGAAAGTATATGTGTGAACCCAGGGCAGGAGTGCATTAAAGCAGTGCAGTTTAACACCAGCATATTGCTCTATTCTTAACCATAAGTAAAAAAAACAGGGGCACACATTCAGTATTAATCCACACAGTGGCAAAAGCTGAACTATATTGAAACCTAACCGCCGCACGTGTGTAGGGAAAGGTGACGGTGGCCATAGCGATGACAAATGGCAGTGGATCACTCACAAACGCATTTAAATCTGTAAACAAAGCAGCTCATGTAGCGTTTTCAACGTGGTTTTAGATGCGATATGAGAAGTACAAACCTCATGGAGTGATTACAAGTAACAAAACACAATTAAATACAACCATTGTAAATCGCACTTACTTACACTTGTGAAATGGAGGAAGAAAGTGATCCATGAACTGTGTACTGTAAAGTTCAAGTCAAGCTCTGACAAAGTCCTATACATCAATAGTCTTTTCTGATCCTTCCTTTGACAAACGGCCAACGAATCACCCGTTGTAAGCGTGTAGATTGCTGAAGCACTTGTCAGAAAAATGATCAACCGGGGTCTGCTACAGTGTTTGTCTTCCTCTTTTTCTTTCCACAGTGTTTGTGGGCAGGACCGGGGGTTTCAATTTTCGCGGATCTGTGCGTGCAACAAATGGGCGGGGCTTGATTTTCGTATCGATGTCAAATAAAGACTCTTTTATAGATGAATCAATAGTTTTAAACATGGTGCACTTTCAGATTTAAGCCTTAGCTGGATATTTTACTTCACTTAGAGCTGTGTTACACACTACATGAAAGGTCTTTTTTAAAAACCCATATAGGGGCTCTTTAAGGAAAAAAACTCACTTTATTTTGACTCATTATTTCTGAAAACAAAATAATATTTGGTCCCACTTTATATTAAGTGTCCTTAACCACTATGTACTTGCATCAAAACATAAATACAATGTACTTACTGCGTTTAATGTATTTTAGAATACTTGTGGTGTTGTAATGTGATGTGTATTTATATAGCGCATTTATTGTGTATAGCCATACACCCAAAGTGCTTCATAATCATGAGAGGGGGGGGTCTCTCCACACCTCCACCAGTGTGCAACGGCAGCCACAGGACAGTGGAGATACAGTGATACAGCCAATTCTGTGGATGGGGATGATCGTAAGGGCCGATTGAGGGACTTTGGCCAAGACACCGGGGTTACACCCCTACTCTTTAAGATGGGATTTTTTAATGACCACAGAGAGTCAGGACCTCGGTTTAACGTCTCATCCGAATAACGGCGCCCACTGACAGTGTAGTGTCCCCTTCACTTTTCACTGGGGCATTAGGACTCACACAGACCGCAGGTTGAGCACCCCCTGCTGGCCTCTCTAACACCACTTCCAACAGCAACCTAGTTTTCTCATGTGGTCTCCCATCCAGGTACTGACCAGGCTCAGCCCTGCTTAGCTTCAGTGACTAACCGGTCTTGGGCTGCAGCGTGATATGGCTGTTGCTATATTCTTGAGGATACGGGTATGGACAGGTTTGGTGGTATGGGTAGGGTTGAGGGTGGGTTAAGGTGTAAGGAATGTTCAACAGTGTATTTACAAATGTAATTACAGTAATTAATTACAGATGTAATTGCATACAAGTATTTAATTAAGCATAAGTACAATGTAAAATCTGTATTTACACAATAAGCACATTAACAAATTATTAATTTAGTTTAAGTACATATTAGTTAAGGCCACTTAATATAAAGTGGGACCCAATATTTTTTGCTTGTCTAGAAAATCCTTCTTGATTTAAGAATTTTTAGATATTTAGACAAGAAACACAACAAAAACTAAACCTAAAAAAATATTTTTATTTGTTTGGCAGTGAAATTATTATTTATATTTGATCATATATACAGTTGCTATCAGAATTATTCAACCCCCTGACTTATTAGCCCCCCTGTTTATTTTTTTCCACAATTTCTGTTTAACGGAGAGAAAAATTTTTCAACACATTTCTAAACATAATAGTTTATTAACTCATCTCTAATAACTGATTTATTTTATCTTTGTCATGATGACAGTAAATAATATTTGACTAGATATTTTTCAAGACACTTCTATACAGCTTAAAGTGACATTTAAAGGCTTAACTAGGTTAATTAGGTTAACTAGGCAGGTTAGGGTAATTAGGCAAGTTATTGTATAATGATGGTTTGTTCTGTAGACTATTGAAAAAATATATAGCTTAAAGGGGCTAATAATTTTGACCTTAAAATGGGTTTTAAAAAATTAAAAACTGCTTTTATTCTAGCCGAAATAAAACAAATAAGACTTTCTCCAGAAGAAAAATATTATCAGACATACTGTGAAAATTTCCTTGCTCTGTTAAACATCATTTGGGAAATATTTAAAAAAGAAAAAAAAAATCAAAGGGGGTTCAATAATTCTGATTGCAACTGTATATGAAATGAGCGAATGGCTTCCTAACTGCTGTAATCTTCGCCTGCGCTTTGACTGTTCACGGCTTCACAGGCTCTGAGCACAAATCACTTTGGATTGTATTTGTATTAAAGCTTAGGAGAACGGAGATCACAACCTTGATTTGACTTCCTCTTCCTATCTCTATGTAAAACACATCGTGCGTCATCTGAAGCAAAACAGCAATTTTTCTACAGCGCGTCGAGAGCAGTCAACACAGCCTGTAGCCTTGAGCACTGACTCGCAGACATGTCTTATTATATTCAAATCTGAATATCCGGCTCAAAACACATCAGTTTTAGCACAAACTCTCCTGTTATCGATGAACAAACAGCAGACCGACTCATGAATTGAAAATCTGAAATCCTTCATTCTGTCCTGGCTTCAGTCTCATTAGACCATTACCTTCCATTACATTTCCACAAATGAGGTTCTTGTTATTATTGGATAAGCACTTGTCGGCTTATCTCATTCCTGTGCAGTTTTTTTCTTCATTTACAGTTTTATGAGCATGATTACTAATTCAAGAAGTCCAGTGATGAACTCAAACAAAGACTTTATTTTAAGAAAAGGCAGTTCTAGGCTTTCTACACCAAATTGTATGTTTGATTCAATGTTACTTGACATTTCTTTGTATTGCCCACTTACTATAAAGAAAATTCATTCATTCATTTTGCTTCGGTTTAGTTCCTTTATTCATCAGGGGTAGTCACAGCGGAATGAACTGCCAACTATTCCAGCATAGCATATGTTTTACACAGCGGATGCCCTTCTAGCTGCAACCCATTACTGAGAAACAACCACTCACATTCACACTCATACACTACGGTCAATTTAATTTGTTCAATTCACCTATAGTGCATTTGTTTGGACTGTGGGGGAAAGCGGAGCACCCGGAGGAAACTCACGCCAACACAAGGAAAACATGCAAACTCCACACAGAAATGTCAACTGACCAAGCCTGGACTTGAACCAGTGACCTTCTTGCTGTGAGGCGACAGTGCTAACCACTGAGCCATCATGTCAGCCCTTATGAAAAAAATAATTAACAATTTTTTCTTTTGATAGATAAAAAAAAAAATGTAATTATACATTCATTCATTCAATTTATTTTCGACTTAGTCCCTTTATTAATCAGGTGTCTCCACAGTGGAATGAACCGCCAACTTATCCAGCATATCTTTTACACAGCGGATGCCCTTCTAGCCACAACCCAACACTGCAAAACACCCATACACACTCTTTCACACACCCATACCCAATTCACATATAGCGCATGTGTTTGAACATGAAAAAATGTTCAAACACCCAGAAAAAATCCACGCCAACACAGAGAGAACATACAAACTCCACACAGAAATGCCAAGTGACCCAGCCGGGGCTCGAACCAGTAGCCTTTTTGCTGTGAGGCAATCGTACGACCCACTGCGTCCATTATTATCATTATATTAATACTACTACAAACGCATACACTAAAAGGTTAAACATAATTGTAAGTGTTATCGGTGTAAGTAATAATTATCTATACTATAATAGTTACATTATTTTCTAATCAGCAATCTAAAATTCTTTGCATTTATACTTGGTTTCAGCAAATATTAGCAATATAATAGTAATACTACTACTACTACTAATAATAATAATTATTATTATTCATTGTTATTATTCATATAATAACAATAAAATAGCATTAAAATACTACTACTACTACTACTACTACTAATAATAATAATAATAATAATAATAATAATAAACAATATTAACAACAATATTAACAACAACAACAACAATAATAATAATAATAATAATAATAATAATAATAATAATAACAATAATAATAATACAAATAAAATGCAATAAAATAAATAATAAAAATAAATAATAATGATAATAATAATAATAATAATATAAAATAATAATAATAATAATAATATAATAAAATAATAATAATAATACAACTAAAATACAATATTTTTTTTAAATTAAATTAAATTAAATTAAATTAAATTAATAATAATAATAATAATAATACAAATTAAATACAATAAAAAATTATAATTATAATAATAATAATACAAAAAAATGCAATAAAATAAATAATAAAAATAAATATTAATAATGATAATAGTAATAATAGTGATAATAATAATATTAAAGCAATGATAATAATAATAATAATATAAAATAATAATAATAACAATAATACAACTAAAATACAATAAAATAAAAAAAATAAAATAAAATAAAATAAAATAAAAAATTTAATTAAATTAATAATAATAATAATAATACAAATTAAACACAATAAAATAATAATAATAATAATAATAATAATAATAATAATAATAATAATAATAATAATATTAATTAGTAGTAGTAGTAATAGTAGTAGCATTGCCACTATACATTCAAACATTTATATAAATTTATATCATTTAAAACACATTTTCTATTTCTGTGATTGTAAGAGTAAAACAAGTTCTATGCACTTCAGACAAGTTGAAAATAAAACCCAAGTTTCTAAAAACAGGCAATATCATAAACAGACATGATTACTCCCCAGTCTCCTTCAAAAAGAAAGAAAGAAAAAAGAAAGAATGAAAAGGAAAAAAGAAGAAAAGAGGAAAGAAAGAAAGAAATCAAATCACATGCAATTCCCCACAATTCACAATGAAACAAATTAAAAAAGCACATAAAAATGCTACTACACCAAGAGATCAATGCGGCTGTGCCCTTGTGTGCCATCGAGTTTCAGCATTTGACTGTAATACACAGTTTTTCATTCATTCCTGCAGCACCAGGAGCATCTGTGCCCTTCACAATGATAACCAACCCAGAAGCGTGCCAACATGATAACAAGACCAAATAAAGCAGCATCAGCAGTCTGACCTAAAACAAAAAATATATACAGCTGAAGTCAGAATTATTAGCCCTCCTGAATTATTAGACCCTGTAAAAAATTTTTCTGTTTAACAGATAGAAGGTTTTGTCAACTGTTACGTCCCTGTTTTGTGATCATGATTAATTTCTCCTTTCCTGTCTCTCTCTCTCTCTCTCTCTCTCTCTCTCTCTCTCTCTCTCTCTCTCTCTCTCTTCTCCCGCTTTCATCTCTACAATTGCTTCCTATTGGCTCAGGCTGCCCAGCTATTTGCAGTGTCCGCCTTGACGTCATCATACTGTCTCCAATCCAGCCACTGCCACAGTGGCATTAAAGTGGTGACAGGACGCTACTTGCGAGGCTCGGTACACTCTGAATTTCTGTGTTGTGTTGTGTGTCAGTGAATCATTTCAATCCATTCAGTCAGTGTGTTACATTTTGGTATATGTCCACTTTTGTTGTCTATTCTCCATTTGTCCACCATCAGGTTTTACACTCATCTGAGGTTGGAGAGTGGGACAGGTAAGAATGTCGCGCGACATACATTGTGCACACATCTAAAAAAGGACCCTCTAAAAAACCCGGTGCAATAAGGCACAAGACATGTTTGGTGCGATTTTGTTGCTATTTTCAGACCAGCGCAACACTAATTTTCACATTTTGCGCCACATTGTTTATATAGCAAATCTATTTGTGCCACTTTGTGGACTCATGGGTGATTCGATCTAGAAAGGAGGTGTGTTAAGGCACATTGTTGGAGTGTTGCTATTTTGAAGAACTGAAATAGACCACACCATTGACCAACTACAAGCAGGTCTAAATTCCAGCGCAGAGCACGTTAGTTATGCGTAGGCCCACATGGAATCTGCGCATGCAGAAATCTGCAGATTTTTAGCCCAGTGAGTCTATTTATTTACTTGTGAAAATGTTTGTAAATTTATATTTATTCAGTTTTTAAATAAATTTTAGTAAAATTATAGACTAAAATTAAAATGTTCATATGATTTATTTACAATACAGTTCGTAAAGTAATATTTTTAGTAGACATATTATATGAGAGACTTGCTTTGTTTACTAAATAAGTGGATCTAGTTTGATTTGCATGGTAAACATTAAATACAAGTTAAAATGTAGTATCTTTTATTTCATATATTAAGTTTTTAGTAATGATAGTCCCAAAATAATTCCGCATAAATCCGTAGATTTTTTACAAAATTCTCTGCAGAAATAACAATAAATGTCTGCAGATTCTGTCTGGCCATAGTTGTGCGCCTATGCAGGTCTAAAGCAATTACACATTGCTTAATACACACAGGATATCAAATATCTTTACATATGAAAACAATTAAAGGATAACTTAGTTTTTTGACCACACTTCATTATTATTGTTCATTTATTCGTTTTCTGGAAATTAGAACTAAATTTAGAAATAGTTTTGAAACAAATCTTTGAGCTTAACAAACAAAATTAAATATGTAGGCTAATGGATGTCTTCAGTGGAGTGAGTTTCCACAGTTTCCTAACTCTATAAAAGTAAAGGAGTAAAGAGTAAAGATAAAGTAAAGAGAAAGTAAAGAGGCTGAATGGAGGAGGCTCGTTCTTTATCTTCGTGCTGCTGATGGTCTGTTTAACTGTTTTCTCGCTATTAAAGCCTTCAGTTTTTCGTCTTACAAAGTCTGCCATAAATAGCAAATGCACCATGGCGCGATGGAACTGACTCTTAAAGGGAATGTGAGAGGAAACTCTGATTGGTTTAATGCACGTTGTACACCCATAACTCATTAAGAGAATAAACATAACCCTGTTAGACCATGGGCCGGGGCGTAGACCATTTTTTTTATCCTTAAAATAGCAAAAGTGGATTCAGACATGCCCTTAATGCTTTTGCACCATGCGCTTTAGACTTTGCACCTAGATCATTAAAATAGGTTTTCTGTTATCATAGCGTAGGTAAGGTAGTGCATTAGAGATGCAAAGATTTTCTTTTCAATATTGTAATATTTTTCTTTTTGGATAGTTAGGGTAGAGATTGGGCCAATAGAATAGGTTGTTTTTTAAATTTTATTTCTATTATTTGGATGCCGCCTGCGTCTCATCTCTCTAACTCTCCCATCTACCGGTTTAAACATTTTGGGCTCTATTTTAATGGTCTGTTTTAATGATTTTAACATGTCTGAATCCACTTTTGCTATTTTAAGGTCTAACAGGGTTGTACTTATTCTCTTTTGAACATAATGTGCATAAAACCAATCAGAGTCTCATCTCCCATTCCCTTTAAGAGTCAGTTGTGTCACGCCATGGTGCATTTGCTATTTATATGACAGACTTTTTTAAGTGGAAAAACTGAACACTTCACTAGCAAGAAAACAGTTAAACAGACCATCTGCAGCATGAGGATAAAGAATGAGCCTCCTCCATTCGGCCTCTTTACTTTCTCTTTACTTTACTTTTACTCTTTACTTTACTCCCTTTCGTGGATAAGGAAACGTGTTGTACGCACTGCACTGAAGACATCCATCAGCCTATATATTTAATTTCACTTGTTAAGCGCAAAGATTTGTTTCAAAGCTATTTCTAAATTCAGTTCCAATTTCCAGCAAATTAATAAAATAACAATAATAACAAAATGTGTCCAAAAAGTTATATCCAAACACAGGTCCTATTCTTATGCTTCTTATGGTGATGCAGACGTATCCAAAACCCGACAGATGGACAAATCTAAACTTGTTTTTATTAAAACAAATATAAATATGCATATAATAAATAATACTGCTAATAATAATAACATTATAATAAAAATGCAAATTGTCAAGAATAAACTGAAAAAAGCCCCCCGACATGAAGGCATGGAGGCAGTGTTTTTTTTTTTTTTAGATCTATGTAATTTTTGTAACATTTTAATCCCTTTTTTTCATGTAAATATATTTGTGTATTGCTGTACATCCTGTGTGTATTAAACGTTTGAACCTGCACCTTTGAACCTGTTTTGAATGTGCGTTTAGACCAGCTTTTAGTTGGTCAATGGTGCTGTTTATTTCAGTTTCTCATAGCAATGCGCCAAAAATGGGCCTCCTTTGTAGACCAGAACACCCATGAGTCCACAAAGTGGTGCAAATGGATTTGCTATTTAAACAACATGGCTCAGAACGTGAAAATTAGGGTTGTGTTGGTCTGAAAATAGCAGCAAATTGCGCAAAACACGTCTTGCGCCTTATTGTGCTGGGTGTATGATAGGGCCCTACTGTATGTGTCCCGTTTGTTGTCTGTGATTTTCAATATATTGTTGTAAATATTTATTGTTGTACATATAAACATATTTTTGCACTTATTATCACTATCTTTTGTAAATTGAACTCACTTTATTGCATTTAGTTATTCATTGTATTTTGTCCCTCACTTGTTGATATTGTGTTTGCTTATGCGTTTCATCCAAAATTAATGTTACTCTTCTTCCCCTTGACTGACCATCTTTAAGACTGTAACATCAACACATTTCTAAGCATAATAGTAAGAGTAATTTGAATAACTCATTTATTTTATCTTTGCCATGATAACAATACGTGATATTTTTCAAGATACTAGTATTCAGCTTAAAATGACATTTATAGGCTTAATTGGGTTAATTAGGCAGGTTAGGGTGATCAGGCAAGTTATTGTATAACAGTGGTTTGTTCTGTTGACAATCGAAAACAAATATTGCTTAAGGGGGCTAATAATATTGACCATAAATTGGTTTAAAAAAATTAAAACTGCTTTTACTCTAGCCAAAGTAAAACAAATAAGACTTTCTCCAGAAGAAAAAATGTTATAGGAAATACTGTAAAAAAAAAAAAAACCTTGCTCTGTTAAACATCATTTGGGCAATAGTTGACAAAGAAAAAAAAAAATAACAGGAGGACTTCAACTGTATGTACTGAGGCTTAATGTGCCAAAGTCGGACTTACTAACAATAACACACACACATCAACTACATATTCCAGCTTCAGGGACTCTGCTAAATTAGGCTTTGTAAGCAGCAGACAAGAAAGAAAGAAAGAAAGAAAGAGAGAAAGAAAAAAAATCAATCAGACGATTAAATGTATCTACATTAAGCAGAATGAAAAGTTTTGATAGATTGCAGCAAAGCGGGGAAGCCAAATAAGCTCATAAAATGTGCATTAATGTTACATTATTCCATACAGTGGGGATTTGTCATGAACGCAGTGCTCGTTTGCTGAGCTTCCTAATTAACATTAACACGCTCTTAACACATGATTTATGCCAGATCGATTGTGTTTTTAAAAGCAGCATCATAATGTAAAATCAGGCCTTAATATGCATAAATATACAGCTATAGGGGAAAAAAAAAAAGATACCACCTGTTTCTCTGGTTTTACTGGATTCATTAGGTATGGGTTTGAGCAAAATGTTAATGTATTTTCATTTGTTTACAGTCTGATAATTCATTCATTCATTCATTTTCTTTTCGAATTAGTCCCTTTTTTAACCAGGGATTGCCACAGCGGAATGAACCACCAACTTAACCAACATATGTTTTACGTAGTGGATGCCCTTCTAGCTGCAACCCATCACTGGCAAACACCCATACACACTCATTCACACACATACACTACGGACAATTTAGCCTACTCAATTCACCTATAGCACATGTCTTTGCACCTTGGGGAAAACCGGAGCACCCGGAGAAAACCCACGCGAACACGAGGAGAACATGCAAACAAAAATGCCAACTGGCCCAGCCGAGAATCGAACCAGTGACCTTCTTGCTGTGAGGCGACAGAGCTACCCACTGCGCCATCGCGCTGCCTGGTCTGATAATAATTCTTCCAAATTAAAAAACATATATATTGCCATTTAGAGCATTTTTTTTTTCATCTGAAGGTAAAAACTGGTATTGTGTCATCTAAAACTGCAGATCATGTATATGTAAGTGATATCTAAATGTGCCTTTATTTCTTTATTATCGTTATTATTAATAATTATTATAATTAATTACCACAATATAATCATGGCCAAAATTTCAAACATGTTTACAAATGTTTACATATTAATAAATAAATAAATAAATAAATAAATAAATAAATAAACAAACACCTAAATAAATCTTTTTAGAGAAATAGAAAGTTACATTTTATTTTATGACATTTTTTTTAATTTACTATTTTAAAAATAAATAAAATAAAATAATAATAATAATAATAATAATAATAACAATAATAATAATAATAATAATAATAATAATAATAATAATAATAATATCATTAGTATTATATCATTATTATTATTATTATTATTATTATTACTACTATTACTATTACTATTATTATTGATATTATTATTATTATTATTATTATTATTAGATTGTAAAATAAAACAAAATAAAATGCCTATAATTTCAATTTTGTAATTTTCACTCAGAGAATTTTCAAAATATAAGTAAAACTCCTTTAAATATTAAAACAGAAAAGAATCTTAACATAAATACAGTACATCGTTCACTGTTGTTACTATTTCTTTTAGAAATCATTTTCTTTTTTTGAATATCTAAGCATGCTAGTGTATTGAGGTAATATTTGAGGATAGATATTATTTGTGATTTAAAATCACATATAATATTAACAGAGCACGTCTTAACGCAAAATATTTATATATTTATTCCAACCCAGGCTCATTCTGATTATGTACCCCTATATACATTTCTGGAGAGATCACAAATACATCCCAGGAGCTACGTTTTTTTGCAGTTTTTGTTTTCACGATTCCACCAGAGGCTGCTGTGTATGCTTTTTGAGATCTCAAATTTCTCTTGTGAGTGCTATTCGCGCCTGCTGTTTTCGCGTAAATCCACCAGAGGCCACTTTTGACTGACTGACTGACTGTCTGACCAACCAATACCCCCACCCACCACCTTCCCTAAACCCAACCAATAGTGTTATCAAAAGCACCGATTGACCAGCTCCCAGCCACTTCCCTAATTACAACTGACAGTGTTTTCAAAAGCAATCCAGAAAAAGCAAAGCCCTCGTGGCAGCCTGATTTTTACCACATTTTCAGATTTTACCACATTCTCACTTTGTTTTTTACTTGTTTATTTTATTTTTTGTCATCTGTTTTTGTCCTACCAGCTTTCTGGAACCGTTCTTAGCCAGACTCAAACCTCGTTGTCATGGTCAAGTCTGCTCTGCATCTCAAATCCTCTGACGTTCGCGACGAGCTACTGGACAAACTGGTAACAGCAGGAAAGCCATCCATACAGAGGTAAGCGGTCAGCTGGTAAGCGTGAAAAGGAGCAGCGTCAGACTGCCTGGTAGCGTTCGTTTTAAAGACTAAATGCAGCCATATGTGCTTTTGGCTACATAATTTACGATCTCCAGAAATGCATATAGTACATATACGTTTTCAGAATGAACCTATGTTGAATTATTCCCACAGGAATTTAAAGTTGAAATCAAAATGTACAAAATTCATGTGTCCTCCTAACCTTTAATCATTCAAAAGTCTCTTCTCTGATTGGTCTTTCCTGGTGCAAGGGGCGGGGTCAACCTGTCACTCATCCAAAATCATCCAAATCACAACCCAAGAACCATTCAATCAAAACCAATCCTACAGCTCTACATTAAAGATCTTGCTCATGATGTGATTTCACTTGGATAAAAGCCACAAGAAACAACATCTGTTTTCACGACTTAATCCAACAAAATGAAGTTATTATCATCTTTTTCACCAAAGCTATGAGAACTGGCATAATTTATTAAGTGTGGAGCATGAAGTGGAGTGCTCAGAGACCATTAAATATGAAACTTCAACCAATTGCTGAAGATATAAATTAGTCAGATACGCAGGAGCACCCAAACCCAAATAGGACCATATGTTTACCTGAGGGTTCTGTCACGCTGCGCCAATTACTTCTGAGCACCTGGCAACCCACATCATTCTTCAGCAGGTCACATGAGGGTGAGCAGAATCATCTGAGCCTCTTCACTGCAGATTCACTGTAGCAAAAAACACAACAGAAAGCAGTGTCAGGTCGCTCATGCTCGCTGTTGATGCTCGTTGGTGGAGGATTTTAGTCTGCTACTGTTGGCTGATGCAAGTCCTTAAAGGGTCACGAAACACCAAAACACATGTTTTGAGCTGTTGACAGTCATATATGTGTCCCACGCTGCTATAAACACTATTAGGACACATATATTGCACTAAAAAGTGAAAATTGGTTGTTTTTGCGTTATTTTGAGCAAAACAAATTTTTGAAGCTACGTCACGATCATGAGATACTTAGGTGTAAATCCAGCCTAGAGAGTGTCTGTCTGTCTTTTCGAGAAGATTGTGACGTATCTGATTATGTGGCATTAATTCATGAGAAAGACTTAAGACTTAAGACTTGGTTTAAACCAATCAGCGCGCTCTATTGTGTATGACGTGAAACTTCATTAATATGCATGATAGCTCCGGAGACTGTTTACAGCGTTCAGACGGCAGAGAGACGCCACGTTGTGTTGCCAAAACAAGTGAAAGAACTAGAATTTGGAGACATGGGTCGTCGGTGTTGCATTTATTTGTGTGCTTCAACGAAGGTTTTGTTTTCATTTTCCCTCTATGAGAGAGCTGCTGGAATCAATTGTGTAGATTACAGTGCACGCGACAGAAACGCGTTTGTAAGGAACATTTTTTACCTGAGAGTTTTTCGCATCTGGAAATGGTGAAATCCGGATTTGCCACTCGTCTCCTTTTAATAAAACGACACAGCTCCAGTTTGATTGTCTGTCTACAGATTTGGTAAGTGTGTGCAGTGCAGAGCCCTTTGTTTATCCCAGATTGCAAAGCTAGTTTGTATCGTCAGCAGTGCTCTTTCAGTTTTTAAAGACATACTTCAGTCAAAATGATTTAGTTACTCAGTTTACAGTATGTTAATATCACTGCAATATTATAGTACAATATTATAGACTGAAAGATCCGCTGTAAATGCTGCTCTCCGAGTGTAAACATGTAAACACAAACTATTCCCATCGTGCAGGATTTTCGGCGCATTTTGTGACAGGATAGTCTATACACACACGGCTTTCTGACGCTACCTACCGAGTACATAAGTTACAGAGAAATGTGGAGGATTTTTTTCTCCCATTCGCCGTGCGGTATCAAACATATTGCGTCTGTGTGTATGTTTTGCCTGTGAAATCAGCACGTGCCCAAATGGAAACTCCCTTCTTTGCAAGTTCTTCCCTCTTTCCCTCTTTCGACACTCCCACACTCCCAGAGCTGGACACGCCCACTTTACTGACTTCTTTCAAACTAGAGGTGTGAAAACACCCTGCTGAGACAGGGGGGTTTCGTGGTCCTTTAAAGGGACAGTTCACCCAAAAATGAAATTCTGTCATCATTTACTTACCCTTCACTTGTTTCAAACCTTTCAGAGTTTCTATCTTTTGTTGAACACAATAATTCAATAAATCAATACTATAGGTGGGCATAGATAATTTTTTTAATCTAGATTAATCTAGATTAATTTCGAAATTAATCTAGATTAATCTAGATTAAAATGGCTCATTTGAATTCTGCCGAAGGCATTCAATATATGTGTGTTACCCAAATAATAAGTCTTTGAGAACAGGTTTCTCAAGCCAGGTGGTGCATTAGACAAGGGGCTCATCTCCTGTTTCCAAAATGCATCACAAACTGCTTGAGAAACTGTTCTACTATGATAATTGGTGATGAAAATAAATGATGTTCAATAAGATGTACGTGTGTTTACTAACTGTTTATTCAGTTAAACATCAATGTTGAACTGTAGGCCCACATAAGCTTCAAACAGCGATTTTTTATTACCTTAATCCATCTAAAGTCATAACTGAACTAAACAGAAATGGAATTAAGATGTGGAGTATGCAGATATTAGTGGCATTATTGAAGTAAACACGGCGGTCTTTAGGACCTTTCGCCATATTTTCCGACAAGATCCACACGCGGCTGTCAGTAAAGGACCGCACGCACACAAACACACACACACACACATCGCGAAATGCGGAAGTTTTTTTCTTACCATTTGGCGTGCGTTATTAAATTCCATAACATTCTCTCCGTATTTGCGTCTAATACCCCACTTTGTCACGAAGGAATGAATGAAATATCCGTGAGTTAAAATGAAACTGCCGACCTGCAGTTAGAGTCAGGCAGCCTGCTGATTTGATTCAGAAGGGCAGACGGCTCACCGGTCAGGTATCCATCCGCGCTAATAGGTGAAAGTTATCACAGCTTGGGTAAAATAGACCCAGCTCCCAACCTAACTTTGAGAATAGATTAACGGCGATATTTTTTTTGTCTCGCGTTAACGCAGCACGTTAACGCCGATAACGGCCCAGCACTAATCAATACATAACTGAACAATAAATATATAATTGTTTATAATGTAATGCCACAGTATACCTGTTATCGGCAGTAGTATAATACTTTACTTCAAAGACCATAATAAAAATCTGTTTTGTTTTTAAAACTGTATTGTGTATGTCCTTGACGAATTAGGTGTATTCACTTATTTTTGTCAAACAAATAAAAAGAAAGAAAGAAGATATTTTGAAAAATACTGAAAACCTGTAACCACTGACATCCATGGCAGGTTCTGTCAATGCTCACAGGTTTTCAACTTTCTTCAAAATATCTTCTTTGTTCAACAGCAGAAAGAAACTCAGACAGGTTTGAAACAAGTTAAGGGTGTGTAGTGAGTATTTTCATTTTTTGGGTGAAGTATACCTTTAATAATTTGTATAGACCTTTTTCTTAGAACGCAAAATTACCCATTATGCTTTGCGTGTATGCGCAATGAGAATGCTAAGAACTTCCGGTCGGCAGCTGATGCGTGTAAACAGTCACATTTGGACAGCTTTGAAATGATAGTTCTAATCTATTTTACCTGCTTTTATCATCTTTGAACTAATACTGTTGTCGATCAGCGCCACCTCCTGGACTGATCATTTAAAAAATGTGATCTAATTCACCTTATTCTCCGCGTACGAGCGGGCGCAGCCATTTGAGTCATTTTGGCTCGAGACTTCCGGTCTCATTCACTTCCATTCATTTTTAGATGTTAAAAACAGCCCGTTCTGCTGCTTGATGTTGCAAACTGAGGGTTTCTTATTATATTATTCTATTTTGTCTGTATAATCATGCAAACACTTGTTTGTAGAGCGAGTAGTTTGACCGTTTTCAGCCGTTTATTATTCCTAGTCATTTCTCCCATAGGCAACTGAATCGGAAGTTCTAAAACAATCGCAAAAACGAGCGCACTTCCGCATTCAAGAATAAGGTCAATAGGATGGAAAACAACTGCATTTTCCCCTCGTTGTCAGACGACATCTTGTGGTGTTTAAATGAAGCCTCATCATCGCTAAAGTCAACAGTTTCTCTTTCTTTCAAATATATAAACAATCCAAACAAATATAGTGCACCAAAATGTTTGACACACACACACATGTAGCCTAATGTACTGTCCCACTAACACACTGATTTAATAACTGTGACAAAGTGAAAATAAAGTGACGTTTTGAAATGACAGAAAAACACAAACCGTGGTAAATACAACACACTAAACGAAACATAAACGGCTAGTGACTAAAATGAACAGCAAATCAGCCAGTAGTGTATCAGTAACAGACTTTTATTGGTCATTTTTGTAAATTGCATGAATTACACCTGTTAGGTTCATGCCAGCATTGCGTGTGTGTGTGTGTGTGTGTGTTGAAGAGCCGCTGAGCTAACAGCTGGCCGGGAAACACACACACACACACACACACACACACACACACACACACACACACACACACACACACACACACACACACTGTATTTCTGACGGCAGACACGTGAACTAGGAGAATGTTTTTCTCTCGCGCTTGAACCACATCTGACAGATTATAACGGCTTTAACACACACATTTCAAAGTTGTATGTCAAAAAAACACTCCGTAATCCACTCAAAACGCTTCTGAAACCCATTTTCAGAGCGCAGATTACCTGTTGTAAACGCTGAAAACGGAAGTTCTAAACATTCTACCGGAAGACGCTGGTCGCTATGGCGTCGTCCATGCAGCAGCCAAGAAAAAGGTCTATAGGAATAAACTGACAAAATTATTAGATTTTTTTTTCAAATATTTACCAAATGATGTTTAACAGAGCAAGGAAAATTTCACAGTATTTCCTGTAATATTTTTTCTTCTGGAGAAAGTAATACTTTTAAATGTTGTTTTCAGTATTATTTTAGTTTGGATGAAATAAAATTAGATTTTACAATTTAAAAATGCCAATTTTAAAGGTCAATAATATTAGCCCTTGACAAATTATAATTTTTTTTTAATTAGCTACGAAACAAAGCACTGTTGTCTAATGACTTTCCTTAGTTAACCTAATTAACCTGCAATGTAAAAAAAAAAAAAGATCTGTGGCCTTGTAAATTTAATTAAATTTAATATGTACATTTTATTTAATAAGATCCATTTTCTGTTTTGTTGTCCACTTTTTTTTGCAGTGAAATTATTTTAAAATGGCTGTATTAAAATCAAATCCATTTTGTTATAAAAAAATATTTATTAGATTTGAATAATTTTAAAAAGAGAAAATATTGAGAATCCAAAGTGATTAAAATGAGCATTTCCAAATTCACAATCAATTTTCTTTTGAAATCACAAATTCACAGTTTTGTTTGTAACTGTATATTACTACTGTTTAAAACACAGATCTAAATGATTATTTTTTAAGAAACCAATTTTTATTATCAATATATACTGATTATTATTAATATATACTGATAGGAAGCATTAAATAGGTAAAGCCAGTAAATTCATTTATAATGTTACAAAATATTTGTAAAATCATGTTTTAACAGTTTTTAATCTATTATCGTTTCTACAGAAATATTAGGCAGCAAAAATGTAATCAGAAATGTACCATCACACCAGCATATTACTATTAAAATGATTTCTGAAGGAGAAATGGTGCTCAGAATTCAGCTTTGCATCATATGAACACATAACATTTGAATAAAAAAAACAGCTCTTTCTGTTCAATTTTACAATATTTACTGTATTTTTGATCAAATAAATAATCTGCTACTTTTAAAAACATTACTGACCCCAAACCTTTAAACAGTAGCATGCAACTACATGAAGTACGCTCAAAAAATGACTTTTGCAGCTTGCTCAAACTACTTATTTAAAATGAGTTGAAACAACAATTCTTAGTTGTTTTCTGTTCAATCCACTTAAATTTGTAAAAACGATTAAGTTAAAGGAACCGATTTGTGCTGGGACAACCTGAAGTTATTGTGTAGAAGCCAGTATTGTTTACAGTGTAATAGATAATGCATTGTAAATAGATTTATACATCTGGAAAAAAAAATTAAGAGACCACATCAAAGTAATCACTGGCTCTCCGGATTTAACATTACTAGGTCCATGTCCTAAGCCAAATGTACATTTGCTGATTAGGTGTCTTCTAACTTTCAAATAATTCATTTTCCTTCGGCTTAGTCTCTGATTTATGAGAGGTCACCACTGCGGAATGAACCGCCAACTATTCTGGCATATGTTTTACACAGCGGATGCCCTTCCAGCCACAACCCAGTACTGGGAAATACCCATAGACTCTCACATTCACTCACACACACACACACACACACTCACACACTACGACCAATTCACCTATAGCGCATGTCTTTGGACTGTGGGGGAAACCGGAGCACCCAAAGGAAACCCATACCATAACTGGGAGAACATGCAAACTCCACACAGAAATGCCAACTGGCCCAGCCGGGACTTGAACCAGCGACCTTCTTGCTCTGAGGCGACAGTGCTTACCACAACAGTGCCACCACTTTCAAATAATATTATATTTTGTTGGTCAATATAAAATATTGCATGTCTTAAGTATTAAGTATTATTTTT
Organism: Danio kyathit; assembly: GCA_903798195.1. Taxonomy (NCBI): domain Eukaryota; kingdom Metazoa; phylum Chordata; class Actinopteri; order Cypriniformes; family Danionidae; genus Danio; species Danio kyathit. The sequence continues at coordinate 59,946,763 of LR812527.1, forward strand.
TAAGTATTAAAAAAATATATATTACTGTATATGATATGAATATCTGGTGTCTGAAAACATGAGATATATAATATTGACCTATTGACATGTGCTGCATGTAACCAATGCAGCAATGGGAATGTATGATAAATGTTTACAGCAGTCTTAACAAAGGCATAAGATTCATTGTCACGACTGCACTGACAATCAGATGTAAGACTATTACTACAGTTTTCAAGATAAAGACCAAATCACAACAAAACACAACAGGACTTCTGAGATCAGCGTCGCATCATGCGCAGGGCTCGGCGTAGGTGCACATATTGGATTTTACATGAAGAGAAGTCAAGATTGTGTGGCAAAATTGAGCAGCATGATGCAAATCTGAGCCTAAAGCATGTCAGAAATGCTGCAGTAATGACATTGCTATTGAAAACAGCAGAACACCTCGTCTTTCTGAACACACAAACAGGGAAATTTACTGTTGAAGAAGTTTATTTCAGTGCAGATATTTTGCAATAATCTAGTTTGAGCACATGATATCTATAATAGTGGTATTTTTGGGCACAATAGCTTATTTTAGATAACCTTTTAAACAACAAATCACCCTGCAACACTGTGGAAATGGTATTTTATGCATGCAGAAATAAATCCTCTAAAAAGAAAGTTCCCCTAACTCAATTAAATATAAGCTACAGTACTAAAATACTTCAAATGCTATACTTAAAAAGAAAAACTACGAATCTACTTAAAAGAACTACCTGAAATGTTGTCAATATTAATATTTGGTAGCAAAAATAACAAACTAAAAATAACCCTGAGGGAATGTTATGTATAAGTTATTAAAATACTTTAAAAAAGAATGTTCAGTAAAATTGATCAAAGTAATTCAAATGTACTTAATACTTAAAAATCCTATAAAAATAACCACCTGCATCGTGGTGGGAATATTTTAGGATTGCCAAAACACAAACCTAAAATGAATGTTTACCTAAAATAATTGGTTCTTTAAAAATAATCAAATGGGCACCAAAAAATAAAATAAAAAATTAAGGTGAATGTTATAACCTAAAAACAATCATTCTGCAACATTATGGCAAAGTTACTTTTTGGTTTAAAAAATAACAACTTAAAATATCCACGGGGGAATGTTCTGTATACGTTATTAAAATACTTCAAATTTACTTCAAAATAACTAAAAGCTACTTAAAAAACCACCTGTAATGTTGTGACAATGTTACTTTTTGGTAGCAAAAATAACAACCTAAAAAAAAAAACATGAGGGAATGTTCTGTATAAGTTATTAAAATATTTACAGTTTACTTAATATTTCAAAGCTACCTAAAATAACCACCTGCAAAGTTGTGGGAATGTTATCTTAGGGTTGCCAAAATAATAGCTTAAAGCAAATGTTTACCCAACATAATTAGTTCTTTAAAAATAACCAAATGGGAGCCAAAATATAAAAATGAAGATAAATGTTATAATCTGGAAATAACCACCTGTAACATTAAATCAGGGGTGCTCAACCCTTTTCCTGGAGATCTACCTTCCTCCAAATTTCAGCTCCAACCCTGGTCAAACACACCTGCCTGTAATTATCAAGTACTGTTCAGGTCCTAGTTAATTAGTTTAGGTGTGTTTGATTAGGGTTGAAGCTGAAATCTGCAGGAAGGTAGATCTCCAGGAACAGGGATGAGCACCCCTGGTGTAAATGTTATTTTAGGGTTGCCAGAATAAAAACCTGAAAAGAATGTTTCCCTATTATAACTAACGCTTTAAAAAATAACCAAATGGAAACCAAAAAGTAATTTTAAAGGGAATGTTATAACCAAAAAAATAACCATTAAGGAACTTTATGTGACGTTGTGACAATGTTATTTTTCCATTGCAAAAAGGGGGGATGTTCTGTACTTAACATACTTAAAATTACTAAAATCGACTTAAAATTACCACCTGCAATATTGTGTAAATGTTATTTTAGGGCTGCCAAAATAGAAACCTAAAAAGAATATGTACCTAACGTAATTGGTTCATGAAAAATAACCAAATGGGAACTAAAAAAAAGAACTAAAAATAATTAAAAGGAATGTTAGAACCTAAAAAAATAACCATCCTGCAATGTTGTAAACATTACTTTTTGGCTACAAAAAAAACAACCTAAAATAGCCATGAGGGAATATTCTAAAGTTATTAAAATACTTCAATGTGCTTCAAAAAGCGGTAACACTTTATTTTGATGGTCCATTTGAGTATTAGTAGACTGTCTGCTTAATATCTGTTGACACTGACATTTAACAGTCCTTCAACAGACATTTAACTGACTATAAGAAACTTTGCAAGTACATGTCAACTTACACTAACCCCAACCCCAACCCCAACCCTAACCCCAACCTAACAGTCTACTTATAATCTAATGATAATTAGTTGCAATGTAACTTAAATTCAACAAACGGACCGTCAAAATAAAGTGTGACCCAAAAAGCTACTTAAAATAACCACCTGTAATGTTGTGTAAATGTTATTTTTGGGTTGTTAAAATAAAAACCTAAAAATAACATTTGCCTATTATAATTGCCGCATTAAAAATAACCAAAAAGCCATTTTAAGGGTAATGTAATAACTAAAAAATAACCAATATGAACTTTACGCAACATTGTATCAACATTACTTTTTGCTTGCAGAAAATAACAATAAAAAAACACGAGGGAATGTTCTGTATAAGTTATTAAAATGCTTCAAAGGTACTTAAAATAACTAAAAGCTACTTAAAATTACCACCTGTAACATTGTGCAAATGTTATTTTAAGGTTGCCAAAATAGACACCTAAAAAGAATGTGTACCTAACATAATTGGTTCTTTAAAAATAATCAAATGGTAACTAAAAATAAAAAATAAAAATAATTAAAGGGAACGTTATAACCTAGAAATAACCATTCTGCAATGTTGTCAACATTACTTTTTGGTTGCAAAAATAACAATCTAAAAAAAGCCATGAGGGAATGTTCTGTATATATATTAAACTCCTTCAAATGTACTTAAAACAACTAAAAGCTACGAAAAATTGCCACCTGCAACATTGTGTAAATGTTATTTTAAGGCTGCCAAAATAGAAACCTCAAAAGAATGTTCACCTATTATAATTGGTGCTTTGAAAATAACCAGATAGGAACCAAAAAGCCATTTTAAGGGGAATGTTATAAACAAAAAATAATGATGAAGGAATTTTATGTAACGTTGGGACAACGTTACTTTTGGTTGCAAAATATAACAACCTAAAAAAACATGAGGGAATGTTCTGTATAAGTTATTAACAATAATAATAAGACAATGGTATTCTGTAATGTTGTGACAATGTTACTTTTTGGTTGCAATAACAACCTAAAAATAACTGAGGGATTTTTTTTTGTATAAACTTCTAAACAATGTTTTTATAATACTTAAAGTTATTTCAAATAAGCACATGTTGTGCGAATGCCATTTTACAATAACAAGAACAATCCCCTAACATTATTATCAGTTTTTTAAATAACCAAACAGTAACCAAACATGGGAACGTTACATGTTTGCTCTTTTCGTTGCATTTCATCGTTAACCTCATCATGAACCCTCTCATGTTCTGCCAGGCAAATGTTTCCAGTCTCTGGTGTTGTGGGATTAATACACGGCAGACATGCAGGAATACATTAAAAACAGATACGAGAGGAGCTTCCGTCCGTTCGGCTGAACTCAACTAGGGCCCGAAGCCTCAGCCACACGCAGAGCTTTCCAGGACAGCACTAAATCATTCAACGCATCCAAAAAACAGGACAGTCATCTTCTAGGAAAGGCCGGGAGTGGGTCCAATATGACGTAAGGGCCCCTTTTCACATTTCTGGGTCTCTCAGTAGCAGAAGTCATTATAATTAGGTAAACTTGGGAGTACAACAAATATTTTTTTTACAATCCTATTTGCTGAAATAATAAAGGAAAAACTCCATGATGGTGTTACCAAGACTCTCCAAAAAAGAAATTAAAAATAGTGTGAGACGGCAGACAGAAGAGAGAACATCAAATTTACTGTCCTGTCCATAGACGCCACATTAATAATGCCTAGCACAAGCGGTAATTATTTTTTGTAATTAGATGCAAAGATGACATAATACATGTATAAATTTATATACACTACCTGACAAAGTCTTGTTGCCTATCCAAGTTTTAGGAACAAAAAATAATAACCTGACTTCTAGT